>CM021109.1:509324030-509382747 GCA_007115665.2 Sequoiadendron giganteum
TTCCCGTTGATGGATGAGTCGAATGACTCTGCTTGACGATGCATCAGGTAGCCAACTCAATCTTGCTCAGGCTGACTAACTTCTCAGTTGATGACAACAAGTTTTGGTCCTTCAAACTTAAGGGCGCCCTTGGCCAACAGGGGCGCTTTTAGCTTGTTGACTGATTTTGCTTATGTTGTGAACTGCCTGACTTTGATCTCCTCTATCAGATGACTGATCTGTCAGAAGTTTTTTGCTGATGGTTTCACTGGCGAGACTGGTCATAGCTGAGAAGATCATCCTGGGAGGCAGTAAAGATTCTGAGTGAATCTGGATGCCTTCAAGAAAGGGCGCCTTTCTTCAAGAGGGGCGCTTTTACCCATGCCTTAGCCATTTTTGGCTTATCTTTCCAGTTCTTCAATTTTGGCTTTTTCTGCTTGACCTCAGCGTGTGATCGTTTTGCGTGTCCTGTGAACCTGCTGTCAGATTGATCGCGTAGCTGGGAGGAAGCTGGAAAGATATCATGTATAGAGGTGCTGCTTATGGATTCATCTGGTGTCTGCAATTGAGGGGCGCCCCTGGCCAGCAGGGGCGCTTTTACCTTGAAGCTCTCTGATTTGGCACTTCTGTCATCAATGGATCCTCCATACTTCGCTGACGGTTGGTCAATGATCCCTGAATCAGATAATCTTGCTGATTGTTTCGTTGTCGAGCTAGTATGAAAGTGAAGAGGATGACTGTTTTGACACTGCCAGATGATTTGATTTGCCCTCTGAGGTTCAAGGGCGCCTTTCTTCAAGAGGGGCGCTTTTAACCACTGTAGACTATGTTTTGCCTTGGTAGACAAAACGTGCACCTTCCAGACTTAGCCAAATTTTTGGCCTTTTCCGTTTTGAGAATCTCCTTCGTTGAACGTCATCATTTTTATCTTTTTTCCGCCATGGTTTCTTCGTTGAAGCTTTTGAGGTTTAGCTTTCAGCACCTGGTACTGGCCAATCTGCCATTAATGGCTGCGGAGCTCTTAACTTTGTTCCTGAAAAATAGAAATAGACCCACCAGAGTAAAACATATTTTTTGATAATTCTGACTTGATCAGTGTGATCGTGAAGGCAATTAAGCCTATCAGAATTATTTTCAATCATTTCCGGGAAGGTCCTATTCTTTTAGGGTTTCCATAAAAATAGGGGTGCAAAACCCTAATTTTCGGTGTTTCAAAATTTTAACCATAGGTTCCTTGACAGAAACCCACAAGGATTTTATATTTGGTTTAACCTAAAACATACTTTAGATGGCATTTTTACGTTGTTTAGCTCAATTTAAGCAGAATGCCAAAAATTTCATTTTGGGTATAAAACTTAGTATATGTGCATTCCAACTTGCGTCTCCTTTCACACAAACAACGTGACTACAAGGAAGGGGAGACGAAGTTGTGGGATATAGGGCCTAGAGGATACTGACTTGGATGCTTCCACTTCCCACCATGTTGCATATGAGGAGTCCGATATCCAACAGGAGCATGGGCACAATACTAGTGCTAGTGACAATGCCATTGGCACTACTTGTGATTCATCTAGTCTTCCTACTTCATCTAATGTCAATGTTGACAATGACTTTGATATAGATGATTTAGAGGATCCATTTGATGATTAAAACTTTAATAGTGTTGTAATATTGAACTTGAAGTTTGAAGTTTGAACGATGAATATTTATATTTATCATGCATGTTATCATTCAAGTTTATGGTGGTTTTGTTGTTTATATGATGTTATGTGACGTTCTAATCCTAATTTATGCTTTTAGGCTGCATATATATATATATATATTTTTATTTTTACATGTTTTTCAGTTTTTGTACTAACGAACCCAAAACGAACCGAACCCACCCCCCAAAAAATTTAGCCAAACCGGCAAACCGAACCCCCGAACCCGAACCTGAACCCGAACCGGCTACTTAGAGTTTATATATAAGAGTCAACCTATAAGTAGCAAATATATAAAAAAATCAGAATAAAGGGATAAAGAAACTTATCTTTATTGAATTCTGATATATCTTTCTTCCATCTTTCGCTCCTCTCGAGAATGCTAATCTCAGTACAACAAAAGATAATCTGCTCAACTCAGATTTCTTAGACGCATTATGCAGCCAACATATACAACATAGAAACAGGTCTCTCAAGGCACCATCATAGTCCATGCACAAAGAGAATGTTATCGATGTGATCATCCAATCACAACAAAATTGCAGTTCTCTTTTCATCTCAGAGTCACACACAGAGATCTTCACAATTTGCAAGGAATAGTGGTATCTCTAAGGGATCTTGTCCTAGTGATCACTATTCAAGAGAAACCACGATTTTGACTAAACACACATGATTCAAATAACCAAAGTCAGATTTGCACAACTTAGCAAACTGAAATTTTACCCTAGATTTCAAAAGTATAAACAAAAGAATAATTATCTCGTTGAAATCAAAATCCTTGGCACATAAACCTTCTTCAAATCTGCACATATTACTTCTGCTCCTGAATGTTTCAGGCTTTTACAAGCTCCATTAACTTCCAATCTGTACATAGAACAGTGATTCTGAAGATTATGCAACTAAAGGCCTCAAAACATCAAACCACACAGTAGAAACGACTCCTTACACACTGAGTTAGCCTATTCCAACAAAGTCCACTCCTTTATCAACTCCACTAGGTTTAGCCTTTCGGGATATTGAACTTTGATGGGATTTTACAGACTTTGATGTGCACTCCTTTTTACCGTACTGCTAATTGGCTCCCAAGAAAATGATATAAGGAGGAGATTGAGTTCCCGATTCTCATGAGCATCGAGGCAAATGATGAGACTTCCAAAATGGTGCGCCAAGATGCAGATGAGTTGCTTGACCTCCGACTGATACACATTAATTCCAATGCTGCTCGCTGCATATCTCATCCACAGTTTTGCCCAAACCATATCTTTGGTCTGCTTAATAAATCTGATCGGATCTTTTCCTGGACCCGCTCTAATACCATGTTAGTTTTTATGATCAGATTTAAAACTCAGAATTTAATTTAAATTCAGACACATAAGACAAAAAACACCACAAGATACCCTGGGAAAACCCTCCTACTCGAGGGAGAAAAACCCAGCAAATATATATCTTATATATTGAAGGAATAAGAGCAGAAATCTGCTTACAACTCAAGCCCAACACAAGGTCGATTTTGATACAAAGAAAAATAGCACCTCTCCTAGATGCGTAGAAACAGAATGAGTATGTTTCTCCTTGAAATCAATCTGCTATCACCATATGATGATCTGCTACTCAAGATCAAACTTCTTCTTGAATATATTTCAATTGAAATATACTCGCTGTATCAAGATGATGGTTTGCTGCTCAAGATCGAACTTGTTCTTGAATGCGAATCATGATGAATGAACTTGCTTGATCATCGAATAGATGGAAATGACCTTGTATATATACAAATGTGAGAGAGGTTGCACCTCTTCATGTACAAGGTCGGCCATAATACAAAAAATATAATTACAAATAATAGATGTGAATTACAAGGAAGGTCAGCCCAATTAGATTTTAAGTTGTTGCCAAGTGAAGCGCCTCTTCACTTAATTATCTCAATAAAATAAATAGCCGATAGGCTATATGCCATTTTATGTCTTGACTCGTGGTTGGAAGGATGAGCCCGAAGCTGCTATAACATCAACACCACACAACCTTGCAAACATTATCAAGCTAATAACCAACAAATTTAACTTCCTATGATAAAACACAATCTAATTGTAATGTCCCCTTTTGGGATCACCTTATACTTTGCCCTGAAATCACAATTCCAAATGAAACCAATAGCAGATTATAGTTAAAGATATAATTCTACTCAAAATTGAGATGGTATAAATCTAGTTATGGAAACCTGCAACCACATTCGATAAACATGATAGATAGAATCCATGAAATACATTTAATTCTATGTCTAAGAGAGATTATATATATATATATATATATCACTGTAACAAGCCCCAAGGACTATGTGGGCTCAACATAATGAGGAGGACGTGATGAGATGCCCCAAGAATCCTCTACCCTAGGCCCAACAACAGGACCTTATCCTCTGTGGGCTCATGTGGTCCTTAATCCTCTGTGGCCTCATGTGGTCCTTAACCAATGTTCCTTAACCATCATCATGAGGTGGTGTACCTAGTGAGGGCTTTACACCGTTCTCCTCCATCATGCCAAACCTTCCTCTTATGATTGAAGACCCTTCTTTATTTACTTCAACAATTGATTCAAGTGGGGATATTAGGGGTGGAAATAGGGTGTCCTTGATACTCCACCCTAGCCTCATGTGGTCCTTAACCGATGGTCCTTAACCATCATCATGAGGTGCCATACCTAGTGAGGAATTATTCACAGTTCTCCCTCCTTGCATAATAGGGTGTCCTTCATCCTCAACCCTAGCCCCAAGGATAGGACCTTATCCTCCTTGGCCTCATGTGGTCCTTAACCGATGGTCCTTAACCGATGGTCCTTAACCATCATCATGAGGTGGCATTCCTAGTGAGGAATCATTCACAGTTCCCCCTCCTTCCAGTCCTCCCTCATCCCTTCGTGACCAATTATTGCCAAACCAGAATCATATCATTGTTAATAATATCAGTAAATATATGCTACATAATATGCTATTATATCGATGTTTAATTGGTACAATCATATATGTCTACTACATTTATCTGATAAATAGGTATAAAACAATTATCTATGCATACCACAGGAATTGATTATGCTGTTACTCTGATTGAATCTGCTGTATATGTATAAGAGGCTATGTTGTCGATCGATTACTTCTGTTGTTGTTTGCTAACTGCAGATCATATATGTATAAGACTTGTCTTCTTCCTATTTAATCTGTTCTAATATTCGGAAGGCATTGCTTAAAGAGAATCAAATAAATAATTACTAATAAGGATTAGTAATTGCTGAAAGCATCATTATTGCATATTATATATATATATATATATTAAACTTACTTCCCTTATTAATGATTTATTATTTGTCTTCGTACATCTCTCATTGGACTATCTACTCCATATTCCAAATGATATTCCTTTCTTTCAATCTGCTGTTTGTACTCAGATTTCTAATTGATCTTATTTTTCTGTTCATTCCCCTTCCTTCCTGAATATGATTCGATTCTGTATTTAAATCTGTCTATATTCCATTCCGGTCCCTTATTATATTTAATGGCTGCTGCTTTTCGGAGTGCAGATCATTATTTATTTTCTTATCCCTATGATGCCTCTTCTTCAATTGAAGTTCTTCTACATATATCTTCCCCTTGGTAGGGAAAGTCACAACTTTTCATAAATTATATCCATTGCAAGAACTCGTGTCTTTTCCCAATGGAGTGCTACCTTCTTGGTTAATTATTATTATTTGTTATTTATTTACTGACTTATTTATATCTTGTACTGCCTTTATTCCTTTAATCACTGCCTATTTGAAACATAATCAATCAAAGCCTTTATAAATCTTGCATCCTCCTCTTCTAATAATCCCTACTCTTTAGGACTTCGTCTTATTCAATTTGTCCTATCCTGTTTTTGTCTTACATGCCTTTCGTTTTATATGGCTGACTTTATTTTTATAAATATAATCGCTAATTCTTTTATTCTCACTAGGATGGGCATGGAGTTTGATGTTGAAAAACATATGGGACATCACAGCAAAGGTAGTCGGCCAGCATATATGGTTAGCCCCGGAAACATTGTTTATTATTTTATTTATTTATTGCTGGGTTTAAGGTTGCAGTTTTGAAGGGGCACGACACTAATTTACCTCTGGACTTACATAGAGTCTTTATCATATATTTTCTATCATATGCGTCTAGGCCTCTAATCTTCCAGCTAAGAATTTTCATCACAACATGAAAACGCGAATCAGGGCATCAATGATAAGGGGGGGATTGCTCCCCCCATAATTAGTCTTTCAAAGTAAGGAGTGTATTATTCACTTACATAGAGTCTTTATCATATATTTTCTATCATATGCCTCTAGGCCTCTAATCTTCCAGCTAAGAATTTTCATCACAACATGCAAACGGGAATTAGGGCATCAATGATAAGGGGGGGGATTGATCCCCCCATAATTAGTATTTCAAAGTAAGGAGTGTATTATTCCTCACTCCTTCCTTACAAGCACCAACCTTTAACTCTTTTAGTTCCATGTCCTTTAACTCTTTTAGTTCCATGTCACAAGTTTTTCAACTATGGTTTAGATATCTCAAGGTTCAGTCCTACTACTACAACATGAATCATGAATGTTATTCAGCCTGTCAAATCAATTACAGAATCTATGTTTTAGTGCAAAGACAAGATCATTAAATCATTAAATTGCAAGTGTTGCCATGGGAAGGAAAACTGATTCAGTTAGAAAATGGCCCTGTTTGATTTATCTTGAATCCTAGGCAGAAGTAATCCTTTTAGTGACCAATTAATACTTATCAGTTATAACAGTCATAGCATGAATGTTGGGTGGTCGTGATAGTTTTAATCCTCTGAGGAATTGTTGTAAATGTGTGCAGCCCATAAGTTTACAGTTTTAAGAAAATAATCCATCTCCAACTGAGAGTTAGTAAAGCATACCTATAGAGTAGATGTCTCTAAGAATGGGTTGAGAATCCACTCTAGATCTATGTACCATGATTGGGATTACCATTGTCAAAGATTATGTGATATGCAGTAGTTTGCAAGAGGTTAAGCCCTAAGTTGCTGGTTCGGGTACGGGTACAGGTACCATTGTCAAAGATTATGTGATTTGCAGTAGTTGTCAAAGATTGTGTAATGCCCTAAGGTGCTGATTCGGGTAGGGGTACAGGTATGATGGTACAGCAGATTTTTTCCCTTGGGTACAGGTACGAGAATATATATATATATTTATTTATTTATGTGTGTTCAAAACTATAAATTATAAGAATAGTGATACTCATAATTTGTTAATTTTTATAAATAATAAAATAATATTATAATAAATTTAAAATATTAAGAAGTTTAAATTTTACTTAAATATTTAAATTTGTTATTATTAAAGATTGAAATATAACAACAATATATTTTTTAAATTTAACTTAAATATTTGAATTTCTTAAATTTTATATATTAATACTTTAAATTTTAAATTAAATATTTTTAAATATTAAATTTTGATTTATTAAATGTTAATATTTTTAGGGGCAGGGGGCCTAGCTCAATCGGCTAAAGCATCCTATTGCAGGCAAGAGGTCACGAGGTCTAGTCTCCCCCCAAACCCGTGGTACCAAAGGGCGTGTCGTGCCAGTGCCATTGGTCACGTGAAAAAAGTTTACCAAGCCCACTGCAATTTATAGGGGGGGGTACCCAATTCCTGCAGTCTAAAAAAAATGTTAATATTTTTAAAAAATTATAAAAAATTAAACAATAAAATAAAATACTATTAAATTTAAAACGAGAATATATATATATATTTATTTATTTATGTGTGTTCAAAACTATAAATTATAAGAATAGTGATACTCATAATTTGTTAATTTTTATAAATAATAAAATAATATTATAATAAATTTAAAATATTAAGAAGTTTAAATTTTACTTAAATATTTAAATTTGTTATTATTAAAGATTGAAATATAACAACAATATATTTTTTAAATTTAACTTAAATATTTGAATTTCTTAAATTTTATATATTAATACTTTAAATTTTAAATTAAATATTTTTAAATATTAAATTTTGATTTATTAAATGTTAATATTTTTAGGGGCAGGGGGCCTAGCTCAATCGGCTAAAGCATCCTATTGCAGGCAAGAGGTCACGAGGTCTAGTCTCCCCCCAAACCCGTGGTACCAAAGGGCGTGTCGTGCCAGTGCCATTGGTCACGTGAAAAAAGTTTACCAAGCCCACTGCAATTTATAGGGGGGGGTACCCAATTCCTGCAGTCTAAAAAAAATGTTAATATTTTTAAAAAATTATAAAAAATTAAACAATAAAATAAAATACTATTAAATTTAAATTTAAAACACCCGAACCCTGTGTGTACCTCAATAGGTACCACAACCATACCCATACTTGTCCCATACCCACACGGGTATGAGGGCCAAAATTGCCGAACACTGCAACATAGGCAATGCTTTATGATTAATCATGGAACAGCATAGTTGCCCATTTTTCAGACCAACATACCACAATTTTCAGAAAATCCTCGTCAGTGAGTTGTTGACTAATTTAATTGCAATAAAAATGAGAAAGAATCACAATTTTTGGCAGTTTTTCAACTAATATTGTGATTTTTTCTTTTCCATTCTGCTGTGACTTTTCCTCTAAACCTAACCCCAATTTTTTTCCAATCGAATTGTGATTAATTGAAAAAAATCTTTATCTTTTGGTTTACCCATTTATTCCTAGAAAGATTTTTGCTACTATAAGAGAACCCTTTTCCATAGAATTTCCAAGTGAATTGTGTGGAAATGTTTTAAAAAACAATTTGGGGATATGGTTTACACATCTTATAAGTTATGATATTGCTATCAAGATTCAACCGTGTAGTTTTTCGAGTCAAACTCATTGACCCATGTTTCATGAGTAGTGGTTCACAAGAACCCATCTCTCATAATGTTCAACCATGTAGTTTTTCAAGTCAAACTCAAGGACCCATGTTTCATGAGTAGTGGTTCACATGAAAAACTACACGGTGTGGAAAATACCTCCTACTTATCAATTGATGAGCTAAAGGGGCTCTTTAATGAATGGTGCATAAGGCACAACACTTGCTGAAGGTTTTGCAAATGGGGTTGCAAGCTAAGTGGGCTTGACCTTGGGGAAAACTCCATGGTTAAGCGCGCTTAAGTTGAAGTAGTACTGGGATGGGTAACCTCCCAGGAAGGCCCAATGCTTCACCTCTGTGAGCATCACCTAGATGCAATTAGTGCTATGTGGACCATTCATTATCATGAGAGATGGATTCTTGTGAACCACTACTCATGAAATAGGGATCAATGAGTTTGACTCGAAAAACTACACAGTTGAATCCTGATAGCAATATCATAATTTGACATGCTGTGTAAAATACCTCCTACTTATCAATCTTATAAGTTGTCAAGAGTGCCTCTGGATATAATTTGGATCACATTTCATGATCCATCATCGGGAAGAGGAAAAGTTGTGTGATCCAAAACATCGATGCAAAAGCTACTATACAGTTATATCCAAAAGCATTCTCAATCATTATCATGGACTGCAGAAAGATTGTGTCTCTTATCTTACAAATTATCACCTTGCACTGCCAGTTGATTGGATGAGGGAAAAGACTTATAGTGATATTATTCATGAGGGACTTGAAACGTATAGGCTGCTTCAGATTAACTGATTCAAACGCAACATAATATGCAAATAGATTAGACAGTAAGGCAGGCCTGATTGTAAGGAAAACTCCATGCTAAAAGCACACTTGAGCCAGGATAATACTAGGACTTACAACCTCCCGAAAATCCAGGTAGTGATGCTCAATGCTATGATGATTCAGTTTGCTATTTTCAATCCCATGGCTTCTCCACTGTAGGCATCATTTGATGCAAGTAGTGCCAGGTACCATTCAAGCTCATAAGAGATGAATCATGAAAGAAATAATTCTTCAAATGAAGTGGGTCTTTGAAGGAATTCTTAATTGTGTCAAAACAAATTGACTTGGCTCTAAGTGTTGAAATGGTGAGCACAAAATCTGGAATTGACTTCATGAATCATAGAGAAGAAGAATACTTATATAAATTATGATTTTATTAGGATGATTACAATGTTCATGTGTATTGGCTTATAAAGTCATTTAGTTTTTCTCATGCACCAACCACCCAACAACTACTCTATTCAACCACTTCCGGGAGATAACTCCCACCTTAATTATTTGCTAACATTTAACTTTTATTTCTAAACTAGCACTAATTAATTTATTTATTTATCTAATTAATCTACAATATATATACTATAGATGTATTATTAATTTCAACATTCCACCCCAATTACATCAATTCAAATGAAGGATAAAACATTGCATGGACCAAACACAGCAACCCATCTGAAAATCTTATGAAGTCCCTCCATCAAATCTCTTGCCTCACCCAAAACACACCAAACTGGTCCCATTAGTGGATGTCCCAATTGTTGAACAATACCTATGAATTAGGACATACTCAATTATTCACAAGTACACCATTTCTCTTGTGAACGAGACATACTCAACTATCCACAAGAATATTGCTTCGCATGTGAATTGAAACATACTCAACTATCCACAATGCTACAACACCAACCAATTGTAAATTGAGATATACTCAACTATCCACAGCAATAACACTTCTTCTTATGTGGATTGAGGCATACTCAACTATCCACAAGTACACACCTTCAAGTCTATGGATCAAGACATACTCAACTATCTATAGATATAAATCACCCAAGTATGTGTATCAAGACATACTCAACTATCTGCAAATACAACACATGAAACTGCCATGACCTGCTCCTGCCATCTTCCACTGCCCCCATTGCTCCAAGAAGGAACACAAATATAGAACTGATGCTTCTCATACAAAATACCATCTTCAAGCGAGAAGCTAACATGAGATAATAAGACTCCTCCAACCTCTGGTACCTCCAGCCTCCTCTTTGACATGCTTAGTCCTTAATAAATATATTTCTCTTCACTATCATGGTGGGGAGGGTCTTGATTATGTACTGTAATGGTAGACTTCTTGACAGGGAGAACAGGACAGTCAGATGCAGCTACACTTCAAGAACCATGGAACATTGAACCCATCCGATTACAACCCAATCTATATTACGGGCTACTTCCATACATCCTTTGCAGAAAATAGTAATCTATATTGTTACCTGCACCTATATTCTCTAAAGACTGATATTTATACCATCCTCAAACATATAGCTTAATCAGTTAGAAACATTTGCTACCGGAAACATAAATTTTGCTGTCAATACTCTGCAAATGTCCCGACAGTGATAAAAACAACAACAAATATGTATGATAACTTCCACTTCTTCTTTTCTACACGGTATGTTAGATCACAATTGCGTGACATAAGGAAACTTGGGCAAAGCTTCCCGTAATTCAAACAAAACGCGTGATGCATATTAAGCTTTCCCAATACAAAATAAGATAGATGGTCTTTAAAGAGGATCAAGGCGAGCAATTCCGTTCTATGAACAAAGCTAGCTCTATATTTTCTCTATACTCAAAATGAAGCCATGTCGTTCAAGGCTACAAGTGTACTTCTGGGTAAAACCAACAGTGAATCCAATAAGACTTGTTCCATATTTAACCCTGTTCCATACAGTTTCCTTCAAATTGGAACAATGTTTCTTTGGAATTTACAAGGATCAGAAAGGCTTTTGCTGAAATTTCAAGAAAGGAAAATCGTACTCCGATCAAAAATAAATACCCTAGCTGAACATCACGAAATCTAGAACGGCTTAAAAAATAAAAGCAATGACGGCTGACCAAATATAATTATCTCCTCTGTGGGATTTTAAAAAGCAGAATAATTGGTATTTTTTGTTTTTTTTATGTTTTTGGTTTGAAGATGTTTTAACTTTTTGAATACCTTACCTCGTAAGACAGAAAGCCCATAAACGAGTGAGTGAAGCAGATAAAATCGATAGCCGACCAGATGAAGGATCAATGCCGTCCATTTACAGAGCCCTTCATTTCCATTCGTATTAAGGGAGACGTGGAAGAAAGCCCCCGCCCCTGCTTTTGCTCAAATGGCGCTTTGCAAATCAACAATAGTATCCCAACAGCATAAATCTTTATACAGAATTTGACATATTGTCGAGCATTAATATGGCCTTTGTAAGCAGAAATCATAAGTGATTCAGGAGCGATTCAATCAGCATAGAACATAACTATTTCCACGCCCAATCTCATGTTCTCCTACTCTTTGTGCTCATTGCATGATCTGGTATATGCACAGTTGTTGTAAAAAGGAGCGCTTCAAACAAACAGGAGACCACAACCTTCAATATTCTGGCATTTGAAAAATCAGTGAAGTACCGAACCCTCGCACTATCCGATCTCCTTTGTTGCCTATACTGAACCAAATTATTTTCTTACCACTCTTCAGTGCGGATGGTTTCACCGCTTCTCACAGTGCAGGGCTCAATTTGCTTGATACCATGTTAAACGGTGAACACAAAATCTGCAAAAAGGATTAAGTCATATTTTATGAGTTTTGTTAATAACTTATTAACAAGTTGTTTTGAATCAATTAAAAATTTAGAAAAAAATATATATTTAAATAAAATTTATATTTTAAAGTGTTATGTATTTTAATATTTTTTTTAAGCTTTATAAAATTATCTCATTAGTTTTATTAATATTTTTTTTAATATTTATATATTAAAATATATAATATTAAAAATAAACAATTTGTAATAAATACTTATATATATATAGTTTTAAAAAACAAACTAATATAAAAATTACTAAAAATACAATAGCAATGTTCATTTTGAAATATAAAACATAATATAATAATAAGAAGAAGAAGAAAATTACAACTAGCACTTACATCGGGGTTGCAATGAATACTATATAGAAGTAAACATGGCAAGGAAGTATAGTTTGAAATATATACAATCTTGTTTGTAATACATATTTGGAGATTGAAAATTGATTGAAAGATTTGCAGCTATTTCAATTGTGACGATTTTGTAGTTGATGATTTCATGTGCTCTAGTATGTGATTTTGTATGTGTTATGAAGGCAACCATTTGAAAATTTGTATTCTTTAATAGGTTTGGATTATTAGCATTTATAAAAAATTGATCAGATGATGTTCTATTTTTCTTAGTTTGAAACATGTGTGCTTTAGTTTTTTCGATGGTTATGATTGCATAGGAATAGGAGTGTCCATTTGGAAAAAAAAGTTTATAAATTGTCGTCTAGTGTTTTACTTGATAAGTTGTGGAAAATTATACATAAATAATGTTATGGAAGCTTGGAACACAACCTCCTAGTATGATAACATTTTACAACTTGATCCATCCTCTGAATAGTAATTGGCGCATATTAGGCCTAGCATGGAATCCTATTGTAGAGATATTTGACATTAAAAATGCAGTTGTTGTTCACTATAATGGAAACATGAATCCTTGGTTGGAGATAGCAATGGTCAAATATAGGATTTACTGGAGCAACAAGCCTTCAATCAACAAAATATACTAGAAAAAAGGCTTTCAAGACTTTGAATACTAACTGAATTTGAAAGTCTAAATTTTAAACCTGTAAAGGGAATTACAAAAGCCTACCCTGATTTTCCCTTTGGAATATAGTAAAAAGACAAATGACAAATGGAACATCCATTAGTACAAAAAAAACAATATATGACTAAATAAACTACTAAAAATTGCATATAAATGACTAATTTTGGTCACGTGACCATTAGTAGTTTATTGCTGGTCATTTATAACGAGACTAAATTTATGACTAAACTATTTTAGTCATTTATTTAGTCATTGATTTTTAGTCATCGATTTGGTCATTGATTTGGTCATTGATTTAGTCATTAATTTAGTCATATATTGTTGTTAACTAGTCATTTATTTAGTCATGGTAGTGATTTATTTAGTCATATATTTAGTCATTAATTTAGTCATATATTTAATCATTAATTTAGTCATTGATTGTTGTTAATTAGTCATTTATTTAGTCATGGTGGTCATTAATTTAGTCATTACTTTAGTCATATATTTAGTCATTATTTTCGTCATGGTGGTCATATATTTAGTCATTGTAGTCATATATTTAGTCATTGTATTCATTTATTTTAGTCATAGTAGTCATTTATTTAGTCATGGTTTAGTCATTTATTTGAGTGAATCAATGATTCAAATTATAAATCAAATCTAACTTTATTAATTCTCACAAATTTATGCATATAAGCTTCAAATATCATAGATATTCAAATTTTTTTTTGTATTGGATTAACATGAAAAAAATTATATACAATCAACAAACATCTTTATGCATATAAAGCTCAAATATCATAAATATTCAAAAAAAAAATTGTATTGCATGAAAAAAAATATATACAAACAACAAACAACTATATAACCAAAGAAATTACAAATAGCGTACAACTACATAAACAAAGATCCAAGAAATACATCCTTCACTGCACTCTTGGTTTCCATGGAATACAAATCCAAGATACGATACAAATGCTACAAACATTGAAGGGAGAAAAGACATGAAAATATATATAGTAAATGTAGCTATATTATTTGTGGTGCATATATTGTTTGATTCAGAGCAGCCTTGCACTCCCATTCCAGCTAGACAACCCTTGAGAGAAGATTTGAAATATTCGAATGAGAAGGATGACAACTTCCTATCTAGAAATCTCACTGGTCATGGTCAGATGAAAGTAAATAGTGCACGTTCACCTTTCCAATTTGACAAGCTACAACCTGAAAAATAAGATTTCAACGAGGGTTTTAGAATATGTTTATTAAAATGAAAATACAGTTATTAAAATGAAAATACAACCAAGATTTAATAATGAGCACATTTAGATTTTTACAATATGGCATCCTTCACCTGTTTCAAAGGTTTGTTGAGATTTCCCATTAGAGATGCTTAAATCGTTAATGATGTAAAAAAAGAAATGAATTTACTTCTACATATACAAGATCATCTCAAATGCAATGGCAAATAAACTAGAACTCATTCTTCCAAATATTATAGCAGAGGAAGAAAGTGGGTTTGTTTCAAGCTAGTCAAATAAAACATCTTTGAGAAGGTAAAAACAACTTGTTTTATTGATAAAAAAGATTTGCAAACAACATACAAGTTTGAAAATAGTTACAATGCTCACTCATTTGCTAGAAATAACCTTCATAGGTTACAATACATGGCTCCAAGAATGAGTAGAAAATTGATTTTCTGAGTTACAATGCTCTATTTTTCTGCTTCTAGAGCTCCAAAACAAAAAATAACTAACTGAAAAATGAGGCCTAAGGGTCCTATATCTCATCCCAATCATAGGAGAGAATATAGGGACTATTTTGACAAAGTTACAAGGCCTAAAAGTAAGGTAAGTTGTTTTACACGCCTAAGAGGTTTGTGCCTTGACTTAGTCCTTTCAGCTCCTGGAAAAGTGCTCCAACTCATGATGAGGCTCCTAGATCTTTGGGAAGAAGTTTTAACTCCCCCTAGATGCTCTCAAACTGCCCACAAGAAGCTCAAACTTCCACCAAATTTCCTTGACTACCTCCTTGAAAATCTTAACTTGCTGACCTTGTCATCCTTGCAAGAGATTTTAAAAAAATTTGGCCGTGCAAAACCAAAAAGCCTACTTTTGAGGGTTCAAAACTGCCCCCAAACTCTATGTATTTTTGTCTAACTTTCACCCAAATCCTAGTTATACCCATGTAGCCTCCATTTTGCATTAAATGTTGTTATTTCTTGACTTGTAAATTGCTCCTTTTAACCTGCACTTGTAAGACTTTTTTTGTCACTGTGAACTCCTTATGCAATTCTCCATTCTTTTCTGCCACTAGTCTGGTATGAACCTTGTGATAAATTTGATGCCATGCCATATTTCTCATAAGCAACCTGATACTGTCATTAGTACACTGTTTTGACCTTACTCTCACTTGCTTCTCTGCTCTCTTCTAGAAATATGCTCTCTATTTTCCAATGAAAGCAGTAATGAAGGTAGTTTTCTTATTTTATGCACAGAAGCTAGTCTAAATACACTACAATCCATAGCTCTTCCTTTTTGGATTTCCTCAAGTTTTTCCAAGGAAACAATACAAGACTATGAAGGGGTTATGAATTCATTGATTTCATTTAAGACAAACAGTTGCTAAAAATCACTGCCAAAACTCTACTTGACAGCCTCCTATACTGTGACAATTAATATTTTCATTTGATACAATGACAATATCATATACATCTTTTATCTTGACTATATTCCTTCCTTAATGCACTGCTCTGCCTCCTATAAACTAGAGACTTTCATGGAGAATTAAATTAGTCATGACATATTATAGGATGTCATTTACATTACTATGCTATGAATATCACAACCTAAAATCCATTGCTTTTACTAGTAGACCATTAACATGCTTATGTGACTAGCTTTGCCTTTTGGCGAGATCAAGTTTACCCTCTCATTGAAACTTATGGCGAAAACTATTCATACTTTCCCAATGAAAATCTTGAAAAATCTCAAATTTTGCGAACATAAAGGCCTTTGATCTCCTTTCATGAGGGCCTCTCCATATGGTGGGGATTGGTAGAAGAAACAAAAGGACTATGTTTTGGCTCACCATTGTCAAAGTGTGGTCTTAATCACAACCATGACACTGTTCAAGTTGTTATTGGACAATCAATTTTAATGATAACTGTCACTGTACTTCATTAACCCATATGTCCTCCTTAGTATTCCACTGGTAAATTCCCATATTCTTCATCATTCTACCCTTGAGACTTTGCCCTATTCAGTGTGTTTTTCAAATGTTAGAGACTTCCCCTCTATATTTATGACAGTCCCATGCTTATTACTGTCAACACCACCATAGCCCTATGTGCATCTTCCATTGGTAAAACTAGGTTATCCTTCATATAGCTAAGCAAGGTCCTTTGATAAAATGACACCCCTTTCATTTGTTATTGCACCTTCAATGGATTGTCATCTTCCATTGATGTCTCAATATTACTTCAAAACCTTGGCACATCTAGTGTGCTAACTATCTCTTGCAATCATGTAATACATCCCTTTAATGAACATTCTTCACAATTCCTTAGTCAATGAAGATAGTTTGATGACTATCCTACTCAACTTGAAGCTATCATATGCATTCATTATCTCACTGTGACCATCTTCAAACTATTGTCTTACATATCATTCACTATAAATATGTCAAAGGACTACCCCTCTTGACTTTGTTTGTCACACTTCTTGTGTTCATGCATTCAAACTATCCCTTCATTGATGGTTATCATAAATTTCCTTGAAGCACTGTGATTTGCAACTATCACTGCCCACTTTACTACTATCCATCCTTGCTTCTTCATAAGACTGTCACCTTGTAAAACTGTCACGCCTTGTAATTATCATCTAGTAAGTGTTGAATCATTTGTTTTAGGACCACCTTGAGGGTTGTCATCAATGCTTTTGTCACTGTCCTTCATTTATTTTAGTATTGTGGCTCACAATTTATAGCAGCTACAAGAAGAGCCTTTATGCGGGCTTGCTTCTTGTCTTGACTTTCTTTCCTAGATTCCTGTAAAAATAATTACAGCAATAACAAACAGCAAGCCAATAGAACAACTGTAATTATATCACATTGAATATAAAATATAAACACTGATTCCTGTACTAGTCTATGATTACATAAGCAATTTATGGACCTTGAATAATCAAATAACATCAAGAAATGTTACATGTTAGAAATTTTGGCAATCAAGACAATCAACCAAACAAATTATGGGGTATAAATATAACACCCCAAAATTAATCAACATACATTGAAAAAGCATTGTAAACTAACTGATAGTTTTCTAATGACCACTGAAGAACCCAAACCAAAAAAATGCAAAAACCTTTTATAACAGGCTTCTTATTCACAACCTGAACATAACATTTCATAATTATCTGAACTTTAAAAGGTGAAAAGGTACTCTAGCTATGTTTCAGATGCTTCTAGAGACTAAATTTTGCAAGAAATTCAAAGGCACCATTTTGACTTGAAAATGGATATTATCAAAAGAGCATAATGATGTAGCCCAATACCTTAGCTATGATGCGAAAGGATTCAAGAACTTTCAAACAAGTTAGGGGAGTTGGCTTGACCATCAATCTTTGAGTTGAACGGCTTGCCTTTGCAACGAGGCCGAAGTATCCTAAAGCCTGTAGAGGAAAGAAAAGACAAAGAGACCTCAAGTCAATTCTTTAAACAAAAAATAACCTCCAAATCAGTGAAATTTTCCAAATAAATATGCCATATAAAGATACTATAAGATCGAAAGAATTGTTGATTAGAAAGGTATAAAGGTTCAACTACTTGACAAGATGGTAAGTTAGAAAGATAAAAAGGTAAGCCATGTTAGTGCCTCAACCCATAAATAATTGTCACAATTTGGAAAATAGCTTGAAAACTTCAAAAGGCTAGAATTGAATGAGTACAAAGCATTCATATAATCTTATCAAACATTGAACAAAACAAAACATAGGGCTTGGAATTCATCCTATCCAAAAAAATTATAGGGTGATTAATAAATTAGTATTGCTGCAAAAAAAAAATTAAAGGATATAAATTTCTATAACATTTGAACCATTTTGATTCCTAAAGATTGCCCAAATTGCACCCATCTTTTTAATTTTTTATGAAAGGAGATTCAGGATGAATATTTTTGAAAGGATGTTTCCTAGTACACTAATAGCCATTTTTGGCTGTAGTATCCAAGTTGCATCCACATCTCAATTAACAATTGTGTTAAAAAAACATATGAAATTACATATAGAAAACAACGAATGTATCCTTGATAACAACCCATGATGCACCAGTTTCCTTTTGATATACAAAGTGATTGGTAACTCAATGATATCCAATATAACATCCATTCATGTCTCTCATTATTTCCCAAATAATGTCAACTTTAGAATTCAATTGTGTGCATCATAACATCTATTTTTCCATCATATTTCACACTGGCTTTGTATCAACTATCAATAATACATCTATTTTTGATGATATAAATTTGATTCTGCTTGATTGTTAAAATTAAAATAAATTTTGTATCCTGTATGCCACCATTTATACTAGTTATTTTACTTTGCATACATTTAAAAGTCTTATTCACAACATAAGATGTTCACAATACTGGCATTGGAGACAAAACCAGTGTCATCTTAAAAGACCCTATTCAAAAAACACTTTGGCATGTATTTAAGTGTATCATTGAAATATATAAAAGATGCATTTTGTGAAAATTATTGGGTCTTTTCTTCAATAGCTAAAGAAAGGGCTTCTATTATGGGTAAGTGTTAAATAAGAGAAGTTAATGATTCCATTATGGTCAAGTGGGCTATGGATGTCATTGAATTGGGCCTGAAAATGGAAGCTAAGGTCTAAATGAAGTTAAAGAAATTCAAAAATGCAATGGTAAATGAACCAATGGCTGATCCAAGCTCCAACCTACCTACAGGAAAAGTTCAGACTAGTCTAAAAACTATCCAAACAGAAGTCCTAAATTTTGGAAGTGGAAGTAATTTCATTTTCAAGAGAGATGTTAATGTACTAAGTAGAGAAATTCATTCAAAGTTTGAAAATACAATTTATTGTGAGGATAATACATTAATCAGGCAACATGAAGTCAATGACTAGAAGAAAAAAAAAATTCATTTATGTCTTGTTCTAAATTTTCTACGGGAGAAGAAAGTAGAAAGAATTTAAAGAAGGCTATGTGTGTACATGAAACCAAATTTTGGCATCTATCCAAGGCATATTAAATAGTTTGTTTGTCAGCAGCCCATAAGAGATTGAGATAACATTTTTTACAAAAAGTCACATGTTTGACCTTCTTTCTAATAATATCATCACAACATGTTTTATCTTTTGTCAAAAGTAAAATTTTCTTTTTCCTATAGACCAGATCCCTAAGAAGACTCAAAATGTCAAAGAATTACATAAATGCAACATTCCTGGTAATTCATGGAAGGGAGTGCTCACTACAGGAGCCATAAGTGGTTAGTTTATCATGCCTTTATTAGAAACAGGATTAGCCAACAGTTTAAATACTCTATATTTAAAGAAATATAATAGCTTCTTGCAGAGTTATTAGATTCTATCTACTTACAGAACTATTAGATTCTATCTGCTTACAGAGCTATTAGATTATATCCCTGCATGCCACATATTATATATGTAGCCTAAAAACAACAATTAAGTTCAGAATAACATAAAAATGCATATGCTAAACAAAACTACCATAAATATCACAAATACAATATATTAATTTGATATCAGTTTGTCAGAAGCTTCATACAACAGTGACAAACTAATCTTTGATTATTAGCTATGAGCAGAAATCAAGAAGGCATGAATCAAACAGAGATCTTACAAACTTGATAGAAAGAACTTAAAATATATGTTAGTACAAATCTCAATACAACCTCAATAATAAATAAAATTCAAGAACATAACTTATTTATTGTCCAAGATAATACCTTAGAGTTGCTCTTAGATTGAGAATCATGTGTAGATTTAATATTATTTGGACCAGACATCGATGTCCACACATGGTTCATCATGACTTGAGTTTCTAAGCCTGAATTTATATCCGCAGGGAATGGAAGTTCAAATGTAGTTCCCAACAACTTAGTTGAATAATTGAACTGCAAACAAACAAAGTGAGCAAAATTCAGAAAGAGAATCTATTAAAGACGTGAGATTTCTACATTCCATTTAGCAAAAATTGAAAAAGCTTCTAGTAATAACTTGTAATATTTTTTAATCTAATTAAATCAAATTAAAAGAAAATTTATGTTGATAAGAAAACTACAATTAGAAGTTGGAAATTGCACAACATTATTGTTAGACCAATCATTCCAACATAAAAATGTTTGATATGTCCACCAAATTAATTTTTTCTTTTTGCCAAATAGAGAGATGTTAGCATGTATTTCAAAACTATATTAAACTACAAATTAACTAATGAATTAAACAAACCAATTAGAGATTATCCATCCATCCTATCTTACCCTATTTAAAAGCAATCAATTCATCCATAAAATTGTAATATAAAATAGAAATCAATTCATAGATTTAATTATGTAAGATTGGTGAAAATGAGATTGATAAGAGAGTTTTCATGATACAATAGTGCATTCAAAGATATGAAAAGAGTGTACAACAATATATATTTCTAGAACCCATCAATGCACGTCATTTTCATAATTTTACCACTAGTAACCAATTTGATACAAAAACAAAGAGACATGTGTGGACAGGTCAAAATAGAATCATAATAGATTGATTCTAGTCATTTTTCTTGCGTGTGGTTCTTTTAAATGTAAAGCATTAATCTAGTTTAAGCTGCATGTCAGCTACGTTGAACTTGCATTACAGTCCACTACGTTCATCTAACGATAGGTGTCACAAGATTAAACATGTGTTGAACCATTGTGGCATCATGCCTCAAACAAATTTTATAACTCAAAAAACCAATATTTTCATTTACAAGTTTGCAAAAGTCTTGCTTTGAGCTAAAGGATCTGGTAACTCTAAACCTTGATATTTTTAAATTCTATTTTCATTTATTGTGAATAGATTGAAGCAACAAACACGCATGTTCAAATGTCATGCCAATCAAAACTATAGGTCGTTGATGGTGCAATAGTTGTTTCTATCCCCATAGGCTCAAGTCGTCACTCTTGAGAATGCATTATAAGCATAGACCTAAAGTTTTTTTCTGTATAGGAATTGTAATTTTTATGTTAGTTTTTTTGGAATTTTAGCAATGCCTTATTCTATGACATGAATAAAATTAAAGGAATTCCTTTTTAATTTTTTGTTATTAGGGTTGTTTCCTACAACAACAATCAAGCTCTCAAGCACCATGGGAATTTATAAGATAAATCATTTATTCTTCATTACCGAAGATTTTTCAGAGTTAGACTTTATTCCATGGTGAGCTAGAAGCAATTTCAATATTCATATCTAGGTAAATGCTATGAAGCATAAGGCAGTTTCATGACCCAACTTACAAAATTGTATATCATAATAAGCTTGTAAACCCCTTGACGAATTCTCTCTATCACATAGCTTATCAATTTTTTGAACTAAATTTTTTTAATATATTAAACCTTTATATTATTTTGTAAACTTCATTTTGCTGACCTTAAAATTTAATATATAAAACATTTATATTTTAACATGCATGGATTTATCAAAAGGTTTAATATTATGGGATTTAAATTGTCTGTATTCTTGGATTTTTAGGTTACCTTCATTCTATATCACCTCAATGATTTGAACAAGTTTATTTTGTTCACCCAGAGTGCTTACGTAGGAAGGAGGAATGAGTCTATTATGTTCACCCAGAGTGCTTACATAGGATGGAGGTATCGATGCATCGGGACTTTATGAAGGAGCAGAGATTGGTAGACTCAAATGTAAAAAGGAGAACCAAAAATGGAAGATCATCCATTCAAAAATAGAAGATCACTCTAGATATGTAAATTTCCATGAATTTATTTTTCTTCAACCTTCTTTAATATTAAGCGCAATATTATTAAGGAGGGTTTTTCACTATGGTTGTTTTCATATAAGAAATGATATAATTTTATGTGCATAGATATTATAGGTACCTCTAAACAAATTATGCATATAGAAGGTAAATTAGAAAACATAAGTGAAATAATAAATAATGGGTGATCCCACAAAACTGGTTTACAATTCCATCAATTGAAGAAGGAAAATTGCAAAAAATACCCCCATGAAGAAAATTTTGGGTTTTGGGGGGTTCGAACGAACTTAGGGTCTATGCGAACCCAAAGGGGGTTTGCTCGAAGCCACCTTTGAGCGAACCCTCTTAAATGATGGGTCCCACATTTTGTATGTTGCCCAAATTGAAAACAAAGAAAAAAATTGAATAAAGAGGAGTTCACTCGAACCCCCCTTTGAGCGAACCCCCTTCATTCGAAAGGTCAAGGGGGGTTCGAGCGAACCCCTCTTTTTCCCCCTTCTCCCCCTCTTGCACCAAATTTCTGCAAAATTTTTCCCTTCGAAGTTCAAGTTGAGGATGAAAATGGAGGAGACTTCACAGACCCAACTAGATGATGGTAGTCCTCAGAACGAGCTCTCTATCGAATATAATTTTAGTATGTTTTGGTTTTATTATGTATTTGTTTTTTTAGTTTGATTAAACATAGGTTTTTCACCGAAAATCAAACTCTCTATTCTGCACATGTGGAAAAATAGTAAATTATCAAAATAAAATTCTGAAAAATATGTTTGGGCTAGGTATTGATGACCTTGATCCAATAAAAAAAATGAATTTTGATACATACAAAAAAATTTATGTTGTATACGGTCCACCTATGTCTGAATTGTAATTGGTTCAACTTCAAAACTTCAATTAAACACTATGAAACCAAATGAACTTGTTAGATATCGCAGTTACAAATCTAAATTCAACCAAAAAAAAAAATTATCCTTCATACAAAAAAATTTATGTTGTATACGGTGAGCATCACTCCTTAAAAATGATGTTTACTGATAAAAACTAGTTTTCAAATGAGATGGAAAAAAAATGCAATCTGATTAAAAAAAAATTAAAAAAATATATTTATAATCTACAGACAAAATGTCACAAATCACTAGTTTGCGTCATCTTCAAATTTTTCATGGTTTAGTGCTATAGGTGTCTGAAAGTGGATATCTAATTAAAAAAAATCAATTCAATGTTTATTTTGATCAAAACTTGTAAACCAGTATTGTGGAATCACCTTACTAGAATAATAAACATTCCTAGGCAATACCATAACACACACAAAGAATTAAAATAGTAATCATGCCTAACTATTACCATACCATAGCATACAAGTAAACCAGTAAACAAAAATAAAAAAGTAAACATACTTTGATGTTCTTCTTCAATGCTTTGTATGTTGCAAAGTCTTGGTAATGTGTTCTTCTTCTTCAATGTGTTGTTTGCTACAAACTCTTGGTTATTTTTTCTTCACAACATGCATTATATTTATAGATAAACTAAGGCGGTGATGTTGGCGCGACATGCCCTCTAGTACCATGGGGAGGGTAGGGAGACTAGACCTTGTGACTTCTTGCCTGGAAGAAGATGCTTTAGCCAATCGAACTAGATCCACCACCCTAATTTTGTTTATCATTATAATTAAAGTTAATATATATAATTATATTTCATAATTTTTTATTTTTATAAATTAATTTAGAATGTTTTGCATTCCACAAATTTTAACTTAATATGTATTTTTTTTTTTTGAAATAATTTTTTTAATAAATCTCAATTTTAGTATATATATAGATGTAGTCCCTTTTTTATATGCAACTTATGATTATTTTCGAGCCTGTACAAGAGCATCATAGAACTCGTCTGCATCAGAATCGCATGGCTTTACTCTGTGCATTAGCAGATCTTCAAACTTGCATTTTTCTTTTAGTTTTGCCTTAGAACCAAAATTGGCCATTACATGATTGTCCTCGCCTTGCTTTGAAGCCTTTGCACCGAAAGCATTTTTGTTCTTTGAGGAAGAAATGATTAATGACTTGCCAGTTGCTATATACTGCATCCAAATAACAGTGGATCAAACACAGTAAGGAAACATAAAAACATAGAAATAAATTCACAAACAAATGAAAAGCCAAGATGATGCGATGTACCAAAATAAACAAATTACAATGACTAAATATTAAAAGACCAAAACAAAAGATAAAATATTTTCCAAAACATAAACTTCAACGCAGAACTAATCTGGTCGGAACATAAGGCCAAGTAATCGCTCAAGCACGATTTTAAATTTACTCTTTGAACTTCACAAATAAATACTTCCCAGGTCTGCAACAAATTCGCATTTAAGGCAAGCAATGAATTTATGAATGTAGCGTAATGGCAAACCTCCTTCTTAGGCTTTTCTAAAGGCCAAATCCCTATCGTCGAGCCATTTGCGGAAAAGACATGGCAGTAGGTGAAGAGGAAGATCGCTATTTTTCTTTCTTCTCAACTTCCCTGTGCACATCTTGTGACTGTGAGCTTCTGCTGTTGTGCTTGGTTATGGTGAGATAGATTGAATGCTTCATTGTTTTAATCTTTATATGTGCATGTAGTTTTAAGGCCAAAATCACTATACCTTTAAAGCAAAAATCATTCAATGAAAATGGAATGTATCTTACATAATAGATAAGTACTTCAAACGGTGAATATTGTTGATTTCGTGAACATTGACGATCAAACCCTAACTGATAAACGGCAGCGGAAACTTGTTTTCTGATAATTCAATAGTTGTTTGTAGGTGTGACACTATTTCAGATTCAATGTCTATGTAGTATATAGACTAAATATATAATAAAACTAGCAATTGCATTTTGGTGTTCAATGGGTGCGCGAAGAGGTGTAGAAGGTCAATTAGGATTAATATTGGTTTATTTTTTGCATACATTTGTATAGTACATTAGGTCAATTTGTAGACCATTTAGCAAATGATGCTGTTTGTTCAAAAAAGGTGTCAATGGAGAAGTGATAGTTTCAAATAAACTATGGATCCACTTACATGGATCCAAACATGACAAAATAAAATCTATGTATGAGGAAGATAATCTGACTCAATTACCAACAACCAATTACCAAATGTTATGTTTGCAATATGGAGAGAGTGAGATAGGGATAGAAAGAGTGGGAGTTAGAGGAGGGAAGAGAGAGAGAGAGAGATAAGGAGATAGAGATAGAGAGGAAAACAAAAATAGAGAGGGAGAGAAAGAGAGAGGAGAGAGGGATAGATAGAGATGGAAGAGATAAATAAATAGAGAGGGAGAGAATGAGAGAAGGATAGATAAAAAGATAAAGATAGAGATCACATGACCAAATTTAATTTCTCTCAATTTTTTTGTTTTTAAAGAAATGATTTATATTAAGGTAAAAAAAATATGAAGTAGATAAAATAATTCTATAATAGCATACACTAAAGACACCAAAGATTTTAAATATGCATCAAATAAAATAATTTCATATTAAGATCAAAACACAATTTTTTAAAGATATTTAATAAATAAAATAACTCTTTGATGAATAAAAAATATTTCTATGTTTTTTAAGTCTTAAATACATCCATTTAAAAATATAATCCATCCTAAATGAAAAACTTTAAATTGATTTTTTATACATTATAAGCAACACTTGATTAAAAAACTCCAATAATAAACAAATGCTTATTAAAATTTACCACTTTAAAATAATAATTTACTATATATATTTAATCTTTGTTTTATAATGCATATAATTATAAATCACAATGTATATATGTGTAATGGTTGAATTTGCATATTTATGTGATTATTTTGGCCTTCATATACTTTTGTGTAATATTGGGTTCATTATTTTGACCTTCACATATCCTTATATACACACATTCGCATACATTTATTTGTATTTTATCTATTTCTACACATCCATCTATATAAACCACATTATTGAATCCTCCCCAATTGTAATTTAATTGTATTCCTTGATTATACCATTTAAAAAATTCAATTCTTATAAAAAATATTTAACCAAATTTTAACCCTTAAATAACTTTTATAAATTAATTTTTTCACTGTAAATTAAATTAAATCACCATTCATACCAACAAAATTAAAGAAAAACAATACCATTTTTTTCATTTTAAAATTTGTTAGTCTATAATTTATCAATTAACCTTTTATTGTTCTCTCACGAAGTTTGTGTCTAAAATGAGCCCCGATTTAATAAAAAAAAAATCCCAATAAAATAGAATTGTATTTTTTTTAACTAAGCGAGAACAATTTATCATACTTAACAAAGAAATTCAATCTGCTTGAAGAAAGTAATGAAGCGGCACATAAAATTGCCTGTTAAATTGCAAAATTTTCTTCTTAATGAAAAATTATCGGGGAATATAACTGTAAAAAACATATTCAAATTTTTGAACATTGAATGTTTTATGTTTTTTAGATTTTATAAAAGCTTGAATGGTGATGGTTATTTTACTATTATCATAGCTTGTAGGTAAAACTTAGAGAAACAATGTTAACAACCAAAAGGAAGTTAAAGTTTAATACTAATTGATTTATTGACATGTTTCCTCTATACACATTCAAGGTAGAAGTAAAACATAAAATTATTAAACTGGTGCTAGTTCAGGGCATTTATTAATTGACACATTTTATTGATATTATTTAGCCGAAGCTTTGAGGACAAAGGGACCTGCCAGGAGTTCAGATCTGCTACCCCAAAGTAATAGAATTCTGGAGGGAGTCTTTTACATTTTATTAGCTAAAACATTTCTTTTGAGAAGATCAAGATTCTTTGGAAAATCAGTAATCTGGACCAACGAAGCTCCAAGGTAAGTTGCAACAATGCCTACAAAATTTTGAGGCAAAGTAGTTGAATTCAACTTGAAAATTGATAAACATGTGTAGTCATTTAAAATTGGATGCGGACAACCATACATCAAAATTCAAACTTTATCTTTGTGAATTGTATGAAATTTGACTACAGATTTTAGAAGAAGTTGTCAATCTTAAATGACAATATCTTTGTCAATTGTATGAAATGTTACTAACTCTTCTTATATATTGAAGAGCTCCCTAGGTAATTGAGCATCCACTCTACAGATTTCATAAGAAGTTGTTAATCTTCTATGCTACAAATATGTAGAATAAAGTGTTCCATTAGTGATTGAAGTTATATTTAATTTATTCAATGCAGATTGCACTATGGGACTTGAGCCCATATTGTGTGTGCACATGTTACTCCACTGATATGCAAAAATCTAAGGATGATATCTTAAGATAGTCTTAAGATAGTTCCACATGACTTCACTCATAAATGCCCTTCCACGCCCTATGACACAAAATTGAAAATTATTTAATCATGCACTTACTTGAATATGATTAATCAATCTACAAAATGGGATACACGTTTAATTTGATCAACCTCTTGAATCCCTCCCAATTTCTTACTGACAACTCTTTAACTATCTAAATTCAATATTGATGACTCCCTTGGCACCATGATAGTCCTTGATTAGCTAGTTGTGTGAAGAAAGTTAGTAGCTTCTAATTAGAGAAATTTTATAATGGTTTAGGGCAAAGGTTATATGGACCCAAAGGATCTCCCTATCTCAAAATATTAGAAAAAAAAATTTGCTACCATTCTCTCAGGCATTTGAATTCCTTCCATGACAATGATAGATGAGTTGAAGTGGAACACAGACACTTCAGGTTACTATAGAGTCGGCTCAGTTTACTCAAGGATGTAAAAGAAGGATTTCCCACCTTTAGAAGAGCAACCTTTCGTCTAAATAAAAATTCTACCTTTGACAATTTCAAAAATCATTGCTTTGTTGGTCCTTCCAGATATTGTATTTGCCTAAAGGATAAAGAATTTGTGGATAATCTTTTGTTGTATTGTGAATCTTTCAAAAATTTAACAAACTGTGATGAGTAGATTGGAAATGCAATGGGTCATCTCTACTAGCTTCAGGCAACACTTGTGTAATTGGCCATGTGGGAATAGGAGATTTAGTTATTTCATATTTGTGGAGGATATCCTTTGGGTGTGCCATCTGGGGTGTCGCTAGAAATAATTTACAAACAATCAAGTCTCATGGAAAAAGAAAACCATTGGGAAAATTGTTGGGCTAAGATTGAAGCCATTAATACCCCTCATGGGTTTGCAACCCTGCAAGCAAGCAGTTCCCACTTCTTGTCATTACAATGGCAGGAACTGAGAAATTAGAAGATGTTGGTCCCTCCTCCTTTTAGTACGTATGTTGGTAGAAAATTAGATAGATCTTAAACGGTTTGAATGAGACCCCCAGCAGGGTTCTTCAAGCTTAACATTAATGAGTCATTGAATGAAACAACGATTGACTGGTGCAAATTTCCCCTCGAGAATCGTTTCTTCACAACAGGGCTTTTTCTGGACGAAAGAGCTCATAATGAAGGTTAGTTGCAAACACTCTTACAAGGTTTGACAATGGCAGCTAAAATGAATCTCAAGAAGTTGATTGTGGAAAATGATTCACAGGAAATTATTTTGGGACTTTCCAAGAGTGCAACTCCTACCAGCAAACCTAATATCAATCACCTACTTTAGGAGTAGATGGATTGCTTTTTGTATTACCTGTGTATGTGGAAGACACTATTTGAGTAGCAGGTGGCTCTTTGCTACTGTCATTTGGAGATTTAGTCTCAGCTGCAATACCAGTTATATCATCTGTCAGTAAACAATCCTAAAAAATTCAGCAGTAACAAAGTTCCCATAAGAATTACTACACTTTAATGGATTATTTGTGAAGACATAAATTAAAAAGATATAGATACTTTTCATTGTTTGTTAAAATTTAATCCTACATTAAAAAACTTCATTTTGAATGTGATGACAACAATAACAGATGAATACAACTTATGCACAAAACTCCATTCTTTCTAGCAATCCATCTACTCCTAAGCTTGTTCTGCATGTAGACAGAAGAGTATTTTTTGTTCATTGCTATAGATTATAGGGAGGGTAATTGATATGAAGACTTCCTAGCACAGGACTTGAGTTTCCTCTGAGACCTTTCCATTGTTTTTGACCTAGATACTTGTTTCTGGATAAATGCTTAGAGCTAATTTTGAGCTTTATCATGTTATCTGGGTTTTTTGTGACTTAATTTAAATTACTACCAAACTAACTTGTAGGAAGAGTAAGTGTTTGAAACAAGTGCAAAAGTGGATTAGGTTTAGAGGGAATATTACTCGCACACTTAAGATTAAAGATATTCAGATTGACACTGGATAGCCAAATAGAGGAATCTCGGTGATTATCAGAAAGACGTTTGAACTCTACGTATCAAATTTCCAAAGAACAAGAAAAGTAATAAGTAGTTCACTTTTCGGTCCATATCAAAAAAGTACATGCAAATCATTCGCACTGCATTTTCAAACACTTGAAACCTACAAGCATAATAAATCTCAGACATCTGGTTTCGCTAAAGCCCTAAAACCATAGTCACTGTGAAAAACAAATTAAGGAATGGAGATTGGTCCCAGCAGCCATACCCACACCATCTCTTGGTAATTGTATTGAAATCTAATGTAATCATTACCCTTATTTATAAACTCCCATATCATAGCAATCACTTTTGCAAAATAAAATAATCATAAAACCCTAAAAAATCCCGAAAACTTTTATAAAACCCAAATTATACCAACAACAGTCATACAAGACAAAATTTGAAGAAAAACCTCTAATTTACGTTTCAAAGAAAAATCATAAATGCATCCACCTGCAGGTAGGAGCGAAGGTGTGAACACTGAAGACAATGATCTTCTTTCTAGCTATTAGAGAGTGAACAAAGGCTTACTAAAGATTGCCCTCTCTGTTAAAGTAGGAGAGGGTTCCATATGGAATCTCGTCACCAACAACAATAGGAGTCGTTACAGGATTCGATCTCTTCACTTGAATCATTCAGTAGTTCCATCATAAAGCTCATATGCTAGTAAAATCTATGTATTCCCAACAATTCTTCAAATTACTTGCAAATTCTAGAGGAAAAAGTGTTGAGAAGAAACTGTTAATCATAGATGAAATTATGCGAGAGATGTAAACAGGTTCAAGAAAACAATGATTTGTTTTTGCATCCATGCTATACTCACACCATTTTATTTGTGTTTTCTTTATTCAACAATGAGAGGTAGCGAGAGAGGCGGTAGGGAGGCCAAAAAGCAAGGATATATGGGCAGAAAACCCGACGGAAAAAGGCAGTCGTGAAAAATGGCGAATAAAAGCGGATGTGAAAAACAAAGGGGAAAACGTGAAAACATCAACAACTATGGACGAAAGATCCATATTGCATCTCCTCTCGAGTAGCGTGCACCATGGATGGACAAACTTAGTTGGCTATTCTCAAATAGGACACGCCTTCGGCATAAATATATATAATAATATGATATTATAAATTAAATTTTATTATAATATAATAATAATTATAATATTAAAAATAATTTTTTTTTAGTAAGTTAATAGCTGGTATGGCCAACACCATATATTATTGTTCAAAAAATAATACAATCAAGGATGCCTTTCGGCTAAGTTCAACCTTCAAAATGCCATACTAGCCCAGTATCAAGCAATTTTTTTTAAAAACAGTCCTACCAACCTATCTGAATCTACCTTACTTGATAATTTAAAAAACAAACTTCTAATTTTTTGCTAACCAACTTCATGATTTTCCTGCCTTCCTTCCTTTTGGCTTCCAAGGGCCGCACAGAGTAGTGAAGATGGGGCTTGAGTCCTCTCATCCTGAACCCCGAGCCATTTCTTCCTTACGAATTTGTTTTGAATGGGAGACGCGGGACTTAACTAGGCATTCCAGTTTGCATCTCCTGTGTGTTGGGTCATTCGCAATCTCCTCCACGTCTCGTTCATCATCTTCCATCCAGTCTTCTCCTGAATCTGGTAGTATCAAGGTCAATGTAGTATTGCTATCCTCCTTGTCGTTGTCCACTTTGAAACCCTCTCGAGCCATGTAGTTGTTGAATTCCTCCTTTGTCATTGGCAGAAGGAGGCCCACTGCGTGGAGGAGGAAGTTAATGTTTATGTCGATGTCCCCGCACCGCTCCTCCAGTTCCTCTGGCTCTACTGTTGACAGAATCGTAAATTTGGGGATGGCCTCCCTCCTCATCTCTTGAGCAAGTAGTAGTGTTGCGGCATAGGAATTCTCCCAAACTCGTCAATATTGTCCAATACTACATCAATTTCCCCAAGTACATATGTTTGAACAATCACTGATAGAGGTTCTTTATCCTTGGCTTCGTCATACCCCTATAGAGTGTGAGGGCTAAGAACATCTCAAGGATGTCAGTATTGACCCGGTGCTTATGGTATGACCAAATGAACTCTCGACCCAGCACCTCCTAAACTACATGAATGACCAGCTTGTCCTTCACCGAGAGGAGTCCATGCAACCTGACGTCCGACACTTCTCCCTGAAATGACACCATGGTTGTAGTTGTCTCTAAACATATAGGTGTATCCATCTTCTATCTTTTCCACCTACACTTCACCAGATTCTTCTCTGCTACTCTTCCAGTTGTGACTTTTTTAGCAATGCTACCCATTTTTATAGCCAATTGTTTCCTTTTCTAATCTGACTTAATTGCACTGTCCTTTCACACAAGTGACTCCTTAATGCCGATCCAGCAATCTCGAGGTCACCAACCTGAAGTGACTTTAATTTGCCTTGAGACGATCAGCTAAATCTTAAAAAGATGGTTACTTGCCAAATATGACGCTACTCAAGTTCTGAGGCGTACCTAGCTTACTGATTGTAGGTTTCGTTGTGTACGTGAGGCTAGCTAATTCTTCCACCTCCTAGATTTTACGTCGCCACTTTTTATGCCTTCATATTGATGCGACCTTTCGCTTGGCCCCGGCTTAGCTGTCTCTGCTTGAGCCGTACTTAGCCTCTGTCATCGCACCTTTTGCCAAACTGTCTGCCACAATGTTTCCTTCACGGTACATGTCGCTGACTTGGAATTCCTCAAACGATGAGACAAGGGTCCAAATCGGTCTCAACCAATGCCGCAATAGCCAGTTCGGGGTGAAGTTGCTTCTGATGGCGTTCACTATGATTAATGAGTCCCCTTCCAAGTGCAATTTTGTTGCCCCGATGCTCTTCCCCAATTCCAATCCACTCAGGGCCGCCTTGATTTCCGCCATGTTATTTGTTGCATGTCCAATGCTTTCTGCCATCTAAGCAAGCTCCCTTCCTTCAAAGTCTCTTGCCATACACCCTATGTCGGCCGCTCCAGGATTACCAGTGGAGGCACTGTCAAAGTTTATCTTAATCCATCCAGGTAGCGGTTTCTGCCATATTGTTCTTCGTCTGATTTCTTCCTTTTGAGTCACATCCAATGCACCTACAATGGGGGGGAATGTTTAATCCATCAAATTTATTAGTAAGTTCGATATCTTTGTTCGAGAACACATTTTTTGGAAAGGTTATCTTTTTTGCTGCACTGTTTACCAATTCCACCACCGCCTTAACCAAACGTCCTACTAACTTTTCTCTACCCATTGATTTCTCTTGGAAGATACGCCTATTCCTTTCCTTCCAAATTTCCCAGCATACTGTGGATGGTACTATTTGCCATATGCTACTGAAGACTCCATTGTGAAGCTTCTTTGGTCACGTGGAGAGCCATTTCCAAAGGTTTGATGATAATGGGGTTGGGCAATTTAGAAGTCCGAGTATGAATTTCCAATAGTACTCGACGTAGGGACATGTGAGCAAAAGATGTGACATTATTTCCACTTGATGTTTTCACATTATACATCTACTAGGACCCCTGAACCCTAGCTTTATTAGCCTGTCCTATGTTAATATCTTTCCCTGGGTGGCTAGCCATGTGAAAACCCCAGCTTTCGGTAGGACATTTTTCCCCCATAGGAGTGTATTTGGCCAGATTTTTCCTTCCTCCATCATTTCCTTTAGCTTATATCCAATCTTAACCTTATACTCTTCGTTTGTTGAGGCATTCAATCTCAAAACATCTTCCCCTTCGCCAACGGGAAAGGTCCTAGCCTTCAGGATCATCTTCAAGGCCTTCTTTTGCACTTCAAGAGCATTAAGCGCATCTAAATTTTTCCATCTCCACCGTTGAACTCTGTTATTCCACACACTGTCTCTGTAGTCACTTACCTTCAAACCCCAGACCCTGGTTGCTTCTTCCTTGATTGTTTCCAGGCCCAACATATTACTTAGCTTAGAATGTCCATCCCATGAATCTTCTTAGAACGATGCATTTCTACCATTGTGGACTTCCCAAGTGACATACTTACAAATAATATCCCTGCATTCACAAATGAAGTTCCACATTGTCAAGCCTCTTGGTGGATTGAGTGCCCTGACTATACTTACTGGATCATCTGAGTCGAGGTATTTCTTCCTCAATATTCTTACCCATTTTTTATTGTTGGTGTACATTTTCCATACTAGTTTAGCACCCATAGCCTGATTCATTTCCTTCAGCTATTTGATTCCTGCCCCACCCGAGGCCTGAGGTTTGCATATCTTGTCCCATGCTAGCAAGGGAATTCTATTTGAATAATTTCCTCATTATTTGATTGATCTGATCCATGATGCCCTCGAGAATTTTTGAGCATGACATTGAGTATACTGGAATAGTTGCCATAACAATTTTCACCAAGAGTAGCCTGCCTGCAGAAGTTAGCCATTTACCTTTCCATAATTCCATCTTCTTTTTGCAGTTCCCTACTAGTCTATCCCAAAAGGTGGTACGATTGGCCCTAGCGAATAGGGGCATCCCTAGGAATCTCCCAGGGAGGCAAGCTGGTCTTATACCCAGTATCCTTGCAAGGTCTCGTTGAAGGCTAGGTTGAATATTGAGGAAGAAGACTTTTGATTTTCTCCAATTGATGGCCTGGCCAGAAGCCCTACTGTAATTATTCAAAACCTCCTTGATAATATAATATAATATAATAATGATAATAATACTATAAAATATAATACAATAATAATCTTATAAATTTTATAATATAATAATAAAAATATTACAAGTATACAATAAAATATTATAATAAAACTATACAAATATAATATTATAGATATGGGGTGGGGAGCCTAGTTTAATTGGCTAAAGCATCTTGTTGCAGGCAAGAGGTCATGAGGTCTAGTCTCTCTCCAAACCCATGGTACTGGAGGGCAAGGGCGTGTTGCGCCGCCACTCACCCAAGATGCACTGTAAAAAAAATTAATATTATAGATACATAATATTATAATAATACAACCAACCATAAATAATCACATAAAATAAATTTAAATATATTATAAATTATACAATTTATAAATAATTAAAATTTATTACAATGATATAATTAATGTTGTAAATATATAATATAAGTAAAACAATCTATAATAATATGTTAATGCCTATAAATTAAAATATATACATTACAAATTATTTTATTTATTTTAACAATATAATCAACCTATAAATTAAACTATATAGATTACAAATTATTTTATTTATTTTAATAATATACTCATAATTAAATGATTATTTGATCTACTATATATTAACTAGAATATAATATTTTTTATAGACTTAACTAAAATAAATTTTAGCTTTTAATTACGTTAGACCTAACCTACAATGGCAAACACCCTTGTTCATGAATTCATCTATAGAAAACTAGACGTCATGAAAATCGTAGCAGTTCACACTTGTTATAATCCAATTTTAGCTCTATAAAGTCATCTCATAAAATCTCGCCAAAATGAATAAATCATCATCATTCTTATCGAAAATCATTCATAATAATATACATATTTATACGTGGACATAAAATAAATGTGGTTTTATTGGATGTAGGAATAAATGCAACATTCTTAGAGAATGGCAACTACATGCACAACCATTCTTATCCCAAGTATTTATAGTTATATTCAAATGGGGACAGTTATATTGAGTTAATTAAACTAGATATCATAGTGACCATTGCAGCTCACAGAGGTATTTTGAATAGATTTTTCTACTACAAGTGTAACACACTATACATTTTAGACAGGTATATTCATCTTTTTTTTGTATTAATCTTCTTATGTTGTGAGTTTATATTTCTTATCGACATATACACCATTTTTTATTATATTTTGTTTTTATGTCTTCGGTGGACCAGCATCTAGAAGGTTATATGTTGTTTCTCTGGAAGGAATTATATCTCTACCTGTACTCTATTTTTTAGGATATAAGGTTTTGTGTTTCATCTTTCTAGGCTTCAAATTTGGAATTAATAGGGATCTTTTATAATTTCTTTTTTAGAATTTGACAGTTATGAAGTCCTTCAAGAGTTTCACATTATTTTTTGCATTTTTTGTTGTTGTGTATACAGTTTAAGGAAGCGATTGATATTTTTTTATTTTGATTTGGATCTTAAAGCTATTGATTTATAGTCAAATGAGAGTCGTAACTTATTTTTCCATTGCTCAATCTCTTATATTCTTGTTAGCGATTCTTCGTATTATATTTTGTTTTGATGTCTTCTGTAAACCAACATCTACAAGGTTATGTTTTTCTTTTCTGGAAGGAAAATTATATCTCTAAATGTGATCTATTTTTTCAAGCTATAAGGTTTTGTATTCCATCTTTTCAGACTTCTAACTTGGAATTAATAGGGATCTCTTATAATTTATTTGTTGAATTTGACAGTTATGAAGTCCTTCAAGAGTTTCAAACCGTTTTTTGCATTTTCTACTATTGTGCTTAAATTTAAGGCAAGCGGTTGATATTTTTTATTCTGATCAAGATCTTAAAACTGTTGATTTATAGCCAAATGAGATTCATAACTTCCTTTTCCCACTTCTTTCCTCTTTTTCTTTACTGTTAGTTCTAGGGCCTTGGGATCTACAGTGCTTCACACACCCTTATATTTTATTCTTCAAGTTTGGGGGTTACAAAATATTTGATATTAATAAGGTTCTAGATATCCTTTTAATCTTCAATCTAGTTCATTGAGGTTTGTGTTTTTCACATTTGAAGAACAGGAGTAACATTCTACATGGTATTAGTTGTGCATGATTTGCGGTATGTTAAGTGTTAGTTATGGATGTTGCTCTGAACTTAGTCCTAGTAGGTGCACAAATATTTTTCTTTATTTGTTGAAAATTAAGGTTTAGAATTGTAAATTCTTGTGATTTATATGGTATGTGTTATATTGAAATATTTGTGTGCACTAAAATATTTTTGTGCTAGGGTTATTTGTTCTATTCACAATTTTATGAAGTATTTGTTCATTTTGAATATGATTTTGTGGACATAAAATATTGGTATATAAATTATGGATTCTCAAATTACAATGGCTTTTGGATGGATCTTATGAAAATATAAGCTATTATGTAGGCAAGTAAATATGGTGTTTAAGATGAGCATGAGAAGGCTTGAATGACACTTGTCTAAAAGAGAATTTATAGTTGAGACATAAAACACTTGATTTGTTTTGATGTGAGAGGTTTGTGAGAAGCTTTATGTTGTCTATAAATATGTTCTAATTTTTGTTTCAAACAACGTAACTTGGTTATTTACATTGTAAATTCTTTGCAAATGAGCATTATTTGTGTTATGAAGTATTTAAATATTTTATCTAGAATCTTTTTTTGAGTTGTATGGTAACAAGCCAAGTGGAAACATGCCAATATGCATTTTAATCTTGATGATGGTTTATCACTATATTACTACAAAAAATAATCTCTTTCTAAGGCAAGATGGGTCACATTACGATTAGTAGTATGCAATGTACCATTCTTATAGGTGTTTGTTGGCCAAAACATCAACTATACTTACTGAAGGTAGCAATCAAAGAATATGATTTTATTTAAGGATTGAGTCATTAGTTGTTTTAGAAATGTTGGCTTTGTCATCTATGGTGAATACACCTGTTCAATACATAATTAAGCTACAAGTGATTCAATGAAAATTATAGGAAACTTCAGTATATGAAAACTAAATATGTATGCTTCAACATTGATTGGGAAAAGCTATAATGGCCCATGTGTGCATACTTCAATACTAAATCTAAAAATGAAGGATCACAATCGTGGAAGAGTTTGTCAAAGAAGTAGAGTATGTGTTGTTGTCAATAGGTCTTGTAGTTGGCTTTAGGAACCTAGTGGATTTTGGTTTTGATATTTTAAGATTCTGAGGTGTGGGATTTCTTCATTTAATTGATATGGAGGTTGTAACTTAAAGGATGACTATTTTTGTTGTGTTACAAATGGAAAATGCTAATGTTTAACAATAAGGCTTACCATATGTATTAAATTCGTTTATATTTTGAGTGAAGTTTTTCACGTGGATTATGTTTTGTGTTGTATTGAACCCATTTTGTATTCATTTCAAGTTTATGGATTAAGAAATTTGTGAAATTTGTAATATGTTGCTTGTCATCATAACCCTCTAGTTAATTTAAGGTTATTTTTCTTAATTTTCTTAATTATTTATTAATAAGTTGTTTTTCAACCAAATAAAAATTAAATTTTTTATCCTCTTCAAATAAAATATTTTACTAATATTATTAATATTAAAATTAAATACCAAAAAATAAGATTTTCATAATAATTTTATTTTAATGATAATTCATAAGTTTGTTTAAAAAATCATTTATTAAATGTTTTATAATATTTTTAAATAATATTATTTTATAAATCTTAAATGTACAATTATAAAATCATTATAATTTATATTTATAATAATATTATCATTAATATACAAAGTTAAAATTGAAACAAATATAATGATTAATATATTATTAACATAATTTAAATAATAATTAGTATTAATGTGATTATGTAAATATTTTATTGATATATTATAATTGAGAAAACTAATTAACAAAACTTGCATTTATTTTTATTCACATTAATAAAACTTACATTTAATTTTTTTGATGCCTACAAAACTATAATCTCAATACTATAAAGGTGAGTACTAGCCAGTACGTTCACTTGTTAATTATTATATTTGATGAAAAATCTCTCAATTTAATTAACGTATATATATTTCAAAAATCTATATAAATATATGGTTTTATACACACACACACACACACACACACACACACACATATATATATATATATAAGAAAAAAAAAAATTAAAAATGTTAGGAAAAGAAAATCTCTACAAATTTTATATAGATTTTTGAAAATATATTAATTTATTATTTAATTATTATATTATTATTAATATATTTAAAAATATTTGAAAAATTATAACATACAAATTGAAGCCATGTCACAAAGGGATGATTGCAACCCAATTATGTCACACGTGGAGTCGACCCTAATGAAGGTCGAAGCCCCACAACGATGCTACTGGCTGCAAAAAATAAATAAATGTCATTTCATTTTTTTAAATTTTTTTAATGAAAAGAAAAAAGTTTCAAACAATTAAATGGAAAATTTAAATCAGAGGAGGTTTTTATATACACAAATATTTCTCACCCATATACAATTGTTAAATGTCTCAACACAATTCTTTTATTTTTAAATCAATATTAATTTATTTATTTTATATCGAATATTAATTTTGATACTTCTCTATTTTCTAATTAAGCCTAAAGTAGAGTAAAAATATTAATAAAAAAATTGTTGAAATAATGTAACAAAATTTAATTGAATATAGTTTATATGTTCAACCATAAATAAATGAATCCTTTAATTTATTTAAGCTCGCCATTATCTTCCTAATAAATTAAATAAATGCAACTTATTTATTTAACTCATATTTTCTTCTCAAACAATTAATTGACTAAAAATAACAACTAATTAATTATTTGTATAATCTAAATCACAATTATTCATGGCAATCTTACACATGACTCAATGCAAAGTACATGGCTCCAAAAAAAGAATTTTGGATTTCACCCTTCATTTTCTCTAAGAAATCCTAGCCCTTCAAATCCCTTAAATCATGGGCCTCTTCAATTGCATTAATCACAAAGTGCCAATTAAACTTCTCATCCATCTCTAACCATTATTAGATTCAAAATTAATCTCAACTATTGATCCTCCATTCTTCAAGTCTATAAATAGCTCATCACATGAGCTCATTTCAACAAGAATTTTGAATACAAAGTTATGTTGTTGTTTTGAGCACCTTACATCCAATATTTCATACACCAATCTATCTTGACCACATTCAAATTTGATCAAACAAGGAAGTTTGTGGATGAGGAATTCCTTAATATCTTTAATCATTTTTGTCCATTATTTTAGCTTGATATAAAAGTTGTATTTAAATGTGGAATAAGGCTTAAATTTATTAGTTTGAATCCTTATTTGCATTCCATGTTTATATGCATACATTTAGGCATGCTTAGTTAGAACCACATTCCTTCTAACATCTTTGTGTAGCTTCTTGTTGTTGGTTGAAGATTCAATGAATATGGCTCTAATTTCAATACACTTGTTCACATTTCATGTAACATACCCAATGTTTACTCTCTTGTTTTCACCTAAGATTTAACTTATGAAGTGAATAATTCAAGTTTCCAAAAACAAGGAAATGATTTTTTTTATTTGTCAACAACATAATTGCATGTTGCATAAATAATTTCACATAACATTAAATAACATAACATAATTCTATGTAAATGAAGCTCATCATTTCAAATACACATTACAATAGATTCATCATCAAATATTCAATTTCATAACTTACAAGAGTCAAAGTCAAGGTATCCTTATATATGGATTGCACTTCTTCTATTTCACAAGTCTTGGCTATCATCTACAAGAGGGAGAACATCATCTAAGCACTTTTCCTCCAACCATAGACTTAGCGGTCCCTCGCACACCTTCCTAATTGGAAGTGGATTTTCCCTTCAATGAAGAGTTTGGTATGGGAACCTCTAGTATTGCCTATTTAAGTATCTAGTGTTGTGTCCTACATAATAAGTATGGCCATAAAACTATGGATACCTTCAACTATACATGATTCTATTGACAAGCTATGCAACCTCGAGCACAGTGAATTGAAAAAGTGTAAGCAACAACTTCTACACTTACTTTGGCCAAAGTTTGATAAATACAATCAATCCATTTTTTAAGTAAGTGGTGTCATAAGTTCACCTACCTCTAACTCGACTTGGAAACCCTACTAACCTGTGGTTAACACTTCTCTTGATCTGATAAAAAGGTTGTCTATCTTAAACAATATCTCTTTCAAAAATGATGACACAATAATGTCAATTTTTCCAACCAAAAAGGTTTGACTCAAATCTCTTGAATACCCTGTTACATACTTGTAACAATTTGGGTCTGGCAACTACCACATATTCAAGTATTTACCCTAACACAATTCTCCTACTTTTAAGGGTTTTGAGCTTTGGAGAATGTAATTCCTCTTCTCAAGATTAAAACTACCATACATAGGTAATAATAAAGAATATTTAAGATAATATCATCCAAAAGATAATAGAGATGCATTTACTTCTAATATGTTTTCTAACCCTTTTTGTTGAAAAGCAATATAAGCGAGCATTCAAAACATTATGAATAAAAATATTGCATTATTGGGATAATATTGAATAATCACATACTTATATTCTCTTGCTATGTTAATTTAACAAGCTGGTTGTTTGGGTTAAACATAGCTTTAGAGAGATTTAACCTTCCAATGGAACTTTCTATCTCTCAATATATTTATAAATAATGCTTAGAACCACCTAATGCATCATAATCTAATAATGTAATTCAAGATAAACACTTAATATACCCATCTGATTCCCTAATCCAACTTATCTCTTTTCATTCTAAATTAGAACTATACATAAATAATCAAGCTATTGGTACATCACTCACATACTTTTCTAACAATAATAATTTACACTTAACAATGGTATAAGCGACTTAGACAAATAAAAGGCTTAGATTCAGAATTTGAAAGAGAAGGAAAGAGATATTTTAATCATGTCTCTAAGATTAAAATAGCTCAACTTGAATTCTTGATATTCCTTGCTTCAAATCTGCACAATGGCTCAGCCTTAACCTGCGCCTTCTCAATTTCCAGCTCTCCACTCTACTCTTGCACCTCTCCCTTGCTTCTCTACTGATAACTATAGCTACCAAACAATGCATAACTAAAACTAACAACCTTCCCTTAATCTTTTGACAAAACGATAAACAAAATTCAATACTCTTTGCACTCAAAACTACACTCTCCTCACAATCTCACAAATACGCAATACTCAAATTATCAAAAACGATTGAACAACCAAATGATGAGAAGCTTCTCTCTTTTATACTGAAAAATGGCTAGAAATCAATTGCTAAAATAAAGCTTGATTCATTGAAATAATGCCACGAGTTTATTGTGCAATTTTAGTTTGAAAGATGACTTTAAAACTAATTTGAATGCCTTCCAAAATGACATATATTGTTGGGTGCAACTTTCCTTACTTGTTGGCAGCTCAAAACTTCAAAAAAAGTCTTATTTCTAGCATGTTGGCAAGTCAAAGCCAATGCAAACTCTATTTCCTTCAATTGAACAAGTCATGGGCTTGCAACAGATATAATCACATGCATTTTACTCAATCAAAGTGCCATCTTAGTGTGGTTGTGCAACAAATTTGGCAAAGCAATTTACTTAGCCACTTTCGTTGAAATTTTACTATTTACTTTATGCATGAAGTGGCACCTATATTGGCGACCCTTAATGGTTTGAAACAACCTTTCAAAAATAGCTAAATTATCATTACGTGACACAACTGTCACTATATCAAGTTTCACATGGCACTCCTGCCACTTATACATTAACTTCAATAATATATGTATATATATATATATATATATATATATATATATATATTATAATATATACACTTTAATATTATATATATACATATTAATATATGTATATTTGATAATTAACTAAATATAATAATATATGTATACAATATATATATCCCATTTGAATGCTCGCATATGTATTACGTATCTACATATGAGTATACGTAGATATTATTATCTATGTATTATCATACCTACATACATACATATATATGCGCCATCGTATATACATATATATATGTTCACAGATATATAATATATATAGCATATATTGTTCACAAGAGTTTAACATTTTAATTCAAATTGATAAAACGGTCAAGAAGGATTCAAGACGACCAACCCAACTTCTCCTATACCCAAAAAGCCTAACAACTTAGGTTTAGCACTTATCAATACAAATCTCAAATTGTTACAACCCACTCTAGATTCCTCAATTACTTTTCACTTTATGGTAATTATTATGATGAATAATGAGATTATGAAACCTGGAAAGTTACATATTATGATGGATTTGTGCAATATTATGTTACTACACTCAAAAGGAATGATGATGGCTATTTGATGATATGAATATGATGAAATACTATGAGATGATTCTATTTTCTTTGAAGTAATTGTTAATGAAAATACAATAATATGATCATGATGTAATGGTTTCAGCTAATTACCGTTTGTTTTCCTAAGTGGAATGCAGGAACAATTTGAGCGCCTCCAGAGAGAGGGGGATTATCACTTTGGAGAAGGGTAAAGTAATGAGTCCTCTGGAAATGTCATATGAGCTTTACGTTGGTCAAGTATTGCTCGGTAAACCTAAAAGGGTCTAGGGATGTCTTTAGCGTGCTTGGAGGTAAGTCAACCTAAGGCAGTTGAGTCATGTTCATCAGTTGTGTTTGGTGTGGCTATTTTGGGTTTAATAACTCTCTTGTTTTTATGTATATAAGTGAATATATATGTGTGAGAATTGGCAAGAATAAGTTTATTGTGATGGAAAATGGCACCGAGTATATGTACATTCATATATGTATTGTGTTTTACTATAAACACTACTACTTGATGATTATCAATACTGTATTGTATGGGAATGTTGATCATTTTGATCATCATTGAGTTTGTCATGGTGTAGTGAATATGCCAATGCAACAACGTAACGATTAACCATGCATATGATAATATTATTTTATGAATGATTATTATTTTTATATATATTATGAAAATTAAAACAGTGGTGTAAGTGGTGAGTTTAATGTTGTGCGCTCAACTTTTATTAAAAGAGGAGCAAATTGTATTCGAGTTGCTCGACTCAATATTGAGGAGCTTAATGAAATATTTATGGCAGCATATATATAGGTATTATTGTTTAAAATGCCAACATTAGCTATATTGGCCGCAACATAATATTATGAAGTTGCAAAAGTTTTATTATATTACAAATGTTTTTGAAAGCCATTAAAGGTCGTGATTGTTCTACCAAAGGCAACGCATGTTTAATCTTTGAGAAATTTAGAGAATTACCACGTTTGAACCACGGATAGCACTACGTGAAGTTGGAAGGGTAAAACGATTTGATAATTGTTTTCCTAATTCTTGCTAAATCCATATTGTGTTAATTTTAGAAGTGCTATGGTATTATCGGATGAAACTGGTTATGGTAGTTCTGTTTATTATATTAATTGTATAATGCTTACCCTTATCATGATAATCATAAAGAGATACGAGGAAAATCTAATGCAACCATTTTTGGATAACCACCTGGTTGTGAGTGGTCATGGGAGGTAACTACTTGAGTTGAGTCGCCTATCTGGTAAATATAAATATGCTAAATTTGAAAGGTAAAATGGTTAGCAAGAGTATTCACGAAGGATAATCTGAGAGAAAGAAGTGCTCATTAATAGAGTAGAGGTAGTCGGCTAAGGGAGCAGTTACAAGCCGTGGGAAATAAGAAACATATTACACCTACATTGCATATACCAGTTGGAAGTTTGGAAAAGATCTGTAACGTCCTAGAGAATGGAACAAGTGCAGAAATGGAGATAAAAAGGAGTGAGTGTCGCTCACTTAGGAGACGTGAAGAGATCTACATAGTGCCAAATTAAAGAACGGGCACCTTACTTTTCTTTAAACTGTTATAGATCCTTTCTACTTATGCAAGAATGTGTATGGTTATTAGAAACCAGCTATAAAATATATATGTCATATTCTTATGTAAGAGTGTGTGGTGGTTTGATAAAAGTAGTTATGTTACCTACATGTCTTTAATCTTGTAAAAGGTTATGTTCGGTTACTTGAACCAACCGAGATGCAGCCTTGGCTAAATTCTTTTCATGTAAACGTCTTCGATGCTTCTTTCAATATCCAAGCTAATTGAGTTTAGTTTCATGAGTCTTGAAGATAATAAATCTTAGTTTGATTCTTTTATTATAGAGGTAACGGTTTAGTTTCTTCTCAGTTGTAAGTCTTTGAAGAAAGTAAATGTGGTAAATAGTGTTCAAGAATTAATGCATTTCAATATCTAAGCATTAAACCATGGTATCGTCAAGGGTTCAAAATTAGGTTGAGTGTGAAGTGGCAAGGAGCCCTAAGCGAGGCTAGGAGCTAAATATTGTTAAGAATGTTTAACTATTATAGAGCTAGAGTTCTTGTTTTCTTTTCTCAATGAAGGTTATGTGAATAGTTTTGTTTTCTTGAAAAAAAGTTTTATCTTGTCTTGAATGAGTAAACCCTTCAAGGGTTTTGTACTCCAATAAAAACCCTTCATAAGGTTTTCTTATGTGTTTGAGGTCACTATATAAACTTGTGACCAGAAGAGTCAAGTTGAATACCTATGCTGACAAGTGAATGTCAAGAAGACTTACTATGAGAGTAGAAACTCACTTGTACTTTTATACCTTGAACTAGTGACAGTTGCCAAGACCTGATAGTTACGGTGAGTAACTCAGGAGTTCAAATAAGGTTTAACACTAAACCAACTCAGTCGAGTTATGACTAGAAATTCAAGTGGTGTTGAGTAAAATTATTCTTATGTTTAACCATTGAATGAACATGAGGTTCAAGTCGGCTTAGGTCAGAATCTTCTAAATGACCATGTGTATATCTTGATGATGGCATAATGTCATCAATATTGTTAAGAAGCCTAAGAATAGGTAAGAAGGTACACCCTTTTGATTTGAGTTAGGGATTGAATTACAAGCAGTAGCCTACACCCTAGTTTTTGCATATGTGTAACAAGGGTATTTAATGCCCAAGGTATTTTACCCAACTAGTCATATCACAAACTTAGTGAGTAAGCACTCATATTTATGCAAAGATGGGACCAGTTGGTCTATAGTTGTTTTATCCTTAGTAAACAAGATTTCAATGATATATGTGAAGGACTTGAACCTAAAGGAAGTTATATTCTTAACGGAGATCTAACGCTTAGTTTATAGACTTGTCTATGTAATATTCATACTACATTGTGACTAGGAAGGTCAAGAAGATATCATTTCATGGCAATATTTTCTTAAAGATTATATCATGAGAGTAGAATCTCTCAAGGGTTAGGGTTAAGACTCAAGAAAGTGGTTGTAGCCAAGGCCTAGGTAGTTATGTGAAACTAACTTGAGTGTTCAAGTCAGAAATAACTAATAACCCAAATGAGTTATTTATTTAGCGAATCTTCACTTTCTGAGGAAGGACTCTATAATAAAGCTAATTCAATGAACATCTAAGACTATAAAAGAAGGAATCTTCAGCTCAAGATTAATATTTAGTATTATATATGTTGAACATTTGTCAGTTCTTTTAGTTTGTGACTAAGTGAAACCAATCGATGGAAGTACTTGTCATCAGTAATAATTGTATGTGCATAGAGTGGGAGATCAAACACTCTCATGGTTGATAATAAGGACTTGAATAAGTGTCAGTTGCCAAGTTCTAAGAAGTTACGAGAACGTAACGTGGGTATTCAAGGTAAGAAAAGTAATCTAGCCCAATCGTTTATTGACTTAGTAAATAAGGACTTGAACAAGTGGTAGTTGCCAAGGCCCAAGTTGTTATGTGAATGTAACATGGGTGTTATAAGTTAGGAAACCATAACCAATCTAAATGAATTATGAATTTAAATAATTTATCTCTTTTAACTAAAAATTGGTATGATAAGGTAACTATTGGTCAAATAGTAGAAGGTGAGATATGGTACTCCAAGTCAAGTAGGGTGGGTGAACAAATGACTTCGCTCGTAACTAGCAATTGTATATATTACAAATACTTTGGCCAAAGTGAGTGCAATTATCTCTACATGCACTTGCCGGTTCATTATGACCTAGATACTTGGCTAATTAGAGATGTACATAGTTGGAAGGTATCCATAGTTGTGACAGTATTAGTTAAGTAGGGCACAACACCGAAGTGTAGATGGAAAAACTAAGAGGTTTCTTGACTAAACCCTTCATTGAAGGGTAGGGCCACTTCTAGTTAGGAAGGTGTGTGAGGGACCGCTAATCTACATGGCTGGAGGTAAAGAACCCAGGTGATGCTCTCCCTCTTGCAAATGACGTGTTGAGTCTTCGAAGATAGAAAGTATCCAAATATGGGATCTCTGACCTTGTTACTCTATTGTTTAACTTATTTAAATGAAATCATTGAAATTGAAATGTAGAAGTAAAAGATGTTTGCTATTTTTAGTTTTAAAAGCATGTATAGATGATTTTTTATATCTTTATGAAAATAGAACTTATGCAAAAGCATATTCCATTTTTAAAGAAAAAATTTGTATCTCATTTCAAATGTGTTGTTAGTTATTAACTTTTTGGTGAATAATTCATGGTAATTCTTTGTAAGAAGGAGATGGTTGTTACATAGACTAACCCAACAAGATTCCTTTGGCCTATGCAAGTGAGTGTGTTTACTTAGATAGAAATACCAATGGTTCAAATACCAACCTCCTCTCTTGGGTGATATTCTCCCTCCCCCACTGGAGGGTTCAAACCTTTCTTGCATGCAACCTAGAGCAACATGTTCATAGTTAGTTGATAACATGTATAAACCACATTCATAATATAAAATAAGCATTTAATAAGTAATTTCATCATAACGCATTTTTCATACATTTCATACATCCATATAGAATATCATCAAGACATAATCATGTATTAAAAACATATTTACCCATAAAGGTTTAATAATATTTGGTAAATAAACAATAGGGTGTAACATATCCTCCCCCTTAAGAATCATCATCCCCGATGATTTAAAGTCTCAAAACATAAATACATAACAAGAATTATTTCTAATAACTTTCAAAAGCTTGAACAATATGAGGAAATCTTCACTTGATCTCAAGATAGACTTCCCACATAGCATAGTATTTTGCATATTGGTCCCACTGGACCTTGCACTGAAGGACCTCTCTATTATGCAGGTGAATCCTACACATTTCAAGCACTTTGAGGGGCTCGATAATTATCGCTCCTAGGTCTTGTACTTGTAAAAAATTCCAATCAATAATATGATTACCACTTGGTATATACTTTTTAAGGTACAACACATAAAAGACATTATGCATCCTGGAAAGAGCTAGCGGTAAAGAAATTTTGTACACGATAGCCCGTTGACTTCTCTGAGAACCTCAAAGGGACCTACATAACACGAAGCCAGTTTGGATGACTTTCAAAACTTAATCAAACTCTTATGAGGTTTAACTCTAAGGAAAACCTTCTCTCCTACTGAGAAACGTATTGGCACACGTTTAGCATCTACATAACTCTTTTTCCTATCATTTTCTTTATCAAATTAACTTGCTCCTCCATCTTTGATAGCATCTCTAGACCAAGGCTAATCCTATCCTCTAGTTTATCCCATCTTATAGGAGTTTGACACTTTCTTCCATATAATGCTTTGAATGGAGTCATCTTGATAGCAAAATGATAAGAATTATTGTATGAAAATTCTACCAATGGTAAATAATCTTCCCACTTGTATTGTTGATCCATGCAATACATTCTTACTAGATCATCCAATACTTGGTTTACTCTTTCTATCTAACCATTTGTCTTAGGGTGATATGTTCAACTTATGTTTAATTGAGTCCCAAGTGATGAAAATAGGGTTTTACAAAACATCGATGTTACACGAGCATCCCTATCTAAGATAATATTCTCATGAACACCATACAACCTAAACACTTCCTGCACAAAATTACGAGCTATGATGAGTGCCCCATCAATCAAGTTTCCTAGTCTCAAATGGGCTACCTTGGTGAGCTTGTCCACCACTACTAAAATAGAATTATGAGCTTATTCCTTGACAAAGGAAGTCCTTGTACAAAATTCATACTAATGATTTTCCATTTCCTCTCTATAATTTCATGAGGATATAATAGTCCTGCCGAGTGATGATGCTCTGACATCACCCTCTAGTACTCTAGAAAAATAGCTACAAACCTTGCATAATCTCTCTTCATTCCTTTTTATAAATATAGTGGCTTCACATCAACCAATAGCTTTCTCTCTCCAAGATGTCCTAAATATGATGCCATATGAAATTTCTTCTACACCATATTCCTTAACTCCTCAAATTTTGGTACATAAATCCTTGCTCTGAATCTTAGTATTCCATCTAATTCAAAGTGGAACCCATCATACCTCAAATCTTGAGGATTGTCCATGAGAGCTTGTTTAACTTGCTCATAATATTCATCGCCCTTGGACTTCTAGAACACTTAATTCTTTAAATCGGAATGGATTGATATCATCAAGGAGATGTCTCCTTTGACTTAGGGCATCTGCAACTCAATTTTCCTTGCCCTTTATATAGTTGATTTCAAAATTATAATCCAATATCAACTCAAGCCACCTCATCTTTCAATCATTCAAATTTGTTTGGGTAAAAAGGTACCTTAGACCATGATGGTCGGTCTTTAGCTCAAATGGTTTCCCAAGAAAATAATGTCTCCACATTTTTCATGCTACTAACTCTAGATCATCCAGGGCATAATTTTATTCACATGGATTCAATTTCTTAGATTCATAGGCAATAACAAACCCTTCATGCATCAATATCCCTCTTAGACCTTCTCCTAAAGCATCAGTAATGACAAAAAAATCACCTTTTGGATTCAGTACCTTAAGAACTAGAGTCGTAGTTAATTTCTCCTTCAATTAGTTGAATGTCGCTTGATATTTTTCTGACCACTCAAAATTTTTCCCTTTCCTTTGTAATGATGTAATAGGAAAAGCTATTTTTAAAAAATTAGCTACAAAATTTCTATAGTATTCAGCCAAACCCATAAAGCTACAAACTTTGTTCACATTCTTTGGTGCTATCCACTCTAGTACAACTTTCATCTTACTTGGATCTACTACAATTCCCTCTATTGAGATCACATGACCCAAATACTATACTTTCTTTTAGAAGAAGGTACCCTTTGAAAGATTCCCATAAAGTTTATGTTCCCTCAGACACTAGAGAAAAATTTGCAAGTGTTGGAGATGTTATTCCTCATTCTTTTAATAGATGAGACTGTCGTCTAAGAATACTAGCACACTCTTGTCCAAACAATATCTGAACAAATTTTTCATTAGGTTCATGAATGTTGTTGGTGTATTCTTCAGTCCGAAGGGTAAGAATATAAACTCAAAATTTCCATACCTTGTTCTAAAGGTTGTTTTGTGGATGTCTTCATCCTTGAGCCTTAGTTGATGGTAACCTAATCATAAATTGATCTTGAAAATATTGTTGCCCCACACATTTGATCAAATAGATTGTCGATATATGGTAAGGGATACTTATTCTTTACCATTGATTTGTTAATAATATGATAATATATACATAAGCACGGTGTACCATCCTTCTTCTTGAAGAAGAACACTGTTGCTCCCCAGGGTGATACATTGGGTCGGATTAATCCCTTAGAGAATAGTTCCTGCAGTTCATCCTTCAACTCCATCAACTTAGTTGTGGTCATTCTATATGCAGCCTTAGATATAGGTTCAGACCCTAGAACTATATCAATAGAGAATTTGGAAGCTCTTTTAGGAGGTAACCTTGGTAATTCATTTAGAGAGACATCCTCAAAGTCCCTTAAAATGGGATACTTCTCCATATTTGATCTCTCTTGTTCCATTATTTCCCCTTCCTCTACTTCTTGAAGATTTTAGGATTCATAATACATCAAGTCATCTTGAAATACGAACTCTTTGTAATCATCTAGCTTCTCCATTTTGATTGTAAAAAGTTGGAAACCCCTCTTCTTGGCTCCCTTCAACTGCATGACGAAGATTTTTTCGTAACTTTACTTCTTTGGGTGCACCTTGCAAGTACACTCTATTTCTGAGGTCATTTAAACACTCTACTATTTTGGAATAATAATTTACCTTGGCCTTATGCTTCCATAACTAATTTAACCCTAGAATAACACCATATGATCCTAAGGGGGCTACATACAAATTTAATTTTGTTGAGAAACTTCAAAGTTCAACCCTTATCTCAAACAGTATCAAGCATTAACAGGTCAATCTTTTGTTGCAACGACAATCGTCTATGCAACAATTGGTATCAGAGCCTGGGTCATGGGTTCAAACCCCTCACTTGCACTACGGGGTATTTTTGCAAGGTTTGCACCCTTGGTCTCTTTGTGTTGTGCAATGCAACACTCAGGTTCGTGACATGGTTTAACTGCCTCTCATGGATTCATTAACTCTAGTAGTTGTATCAGGCATTAAAAGGTTAAAATTTTGGTGCAATAGAAACTGTTTGTACAACACACTTTTCTACCTTTTCTCAAGTGTTTGGTTTGTATATTCTATAAACCATTTTTCCATATAACCAACTTTCCTAGATAACTTGCTTGCTACTTTTGGAGAAATAAAATATTTTGTAGCACTAGTGTCTACTAAAATTTAAATTGGTAAGCCAAGTAAATTACCCGGAGTCTCAATTAGAGTTATATTGTACTCTACTTGATGATTATCCAACGCCACATGATTCTTTGTAGGAATTTTTCTTGTTGGGAAGGTAAAGGATTCCCATAAGGCTATTTCCCTTGTGTCTTATTGGGACACTAGTTGTCATAGTGGTCACTGACACAAGTGAAACATCCCCTTGGAGGCCCTCACCTTTCTAAAGGCTTCCCAAAGCTATCCTCACTTTGATTATTCTGGAACCCTTTATCCCCTTTCTTCTTGAAGTCTTGTTGGTCACCCTTCTTAAAATACTAGGTGGATTGTGACTATTTAAACTTCTTACGACTCTTCTCTTTGTATGAAAAAATAGACCTCAACTTGTGTTCCTACTTTATAGCCTTCTCATACACTTAGTCCATGGTGGTAGGACCATGTACATCCGCTTCACCTCTGATCTGGGCTTTGAGCCCCATAATGAATTTTTAGATTCGGAACCCCTCATCCCTTTGGTACTAATGTACACACTTTAGAAGGCGAGTAAAATTTTCCCAGTACTCATTGATAGTAGAATGTCCCTACCTCAAGTTTTGGATATCCATCATTTTTTTATCGAAGTACAACTATAGCAACCATCGTTGACGAAGAGATCACCACAAACTCATCCCAAGTCAAGCTCAGGCAACTAAGACCTAGCTCCATCTTTTTATTCATCAACCAAGTGGATGCTTCTCCAGATAATTGAAATGCCCCCCACACGACCTTAGTTACTTTGAAATAATTTCTTATTTTGAAGTACTTTTCTATTTTCGTAAGCCATGCCTTAGCGGCATCCCCACTTATGACTCCTTCAAACTTGGGAGGAGTGAACTTTCTTATATCTCTAGAAAGTTCTTGGCCTAGTCGGTTCTTTTTACCCATTTTGGATCTCAACTTTGATTCATCCTCCCCATCCTCACTTAGGGTAGTACAATCATTTGCGTTCTCATCCTCTCCTTCCTGAAAGGCCTCTTGCTAAGGTCTACCCTTACCCCTAACCTTTTTCTCAAGGTTTCCAATTCTTTCTTTCGCCTCATTAAGCATAGTCAATATTTGATCTAGCTTGTCTTCAGAGTTCCCTTAAGGGTGACCCACTTCCCAGATTCCTCCAAGGTTAGTCCTTGTTTGAACCATGCTTAAAGATAGTATTTCACCTAGAATTTTTATTTATAATATGCAATTAGCTCCTTTAATTGTTCATATAATATTTAAATATTTTAACAGTCATTCACATTTGAAAAAGTAGATGAGAGAAATTTATCACAAGTTTTCAATCCTTTCATTTATTATAATACTCGGGATTTCAATCATCCTTATTTAATACATAGTTATACATAAGCTGACTTATTTTTCATGGTCGACGGGAGTATATCCCTTTGATTCACTATAAAAAAACAATTACAATGATTTCAAAAATTGAGGACACACAAGGGTCCCTCCTAATCAAAGGGGAGCTAGCACTCCATTCAAATGGAATGTCTCTTGAGGGAGATAATTGGTCAGACTCAACTAGGGGAATAGGATCTATGGACTTGGCTACTTCATGCATCTTCTTCTTCTCCAATTTTATGTGTGAAAATGCATTACTAAGAGTCTCAAAATCTCCAGGCCATATCTCTCTATTATGGTTGGTTCCCTCTATGGTTTTCACTATGGACTCTCATTCTTTCTTGGCCCTTAGGTAGTGCTCATTCCAAATCACTAATTTCTTGGCAGTCATATTGAGTTGCACCATCCTAGCACAAGAATTCCAAACATTAGCTATTGATAATGTTGGAAAATAGGCTAGAATAATGAGCTCAGAGGTCCTAGTGTTGAACCTGGTGGCTTTGATACAACATGTAACATGCCCAATTTTTACTCTTTTTCACCTAATATTTAACTTATGAAGTGAATAATTCAAGTTTTCAAAAATAGGGAATGAATTTTTTCTTTTTCAATAACATAATTGCATGCTACATAAATAATTTCACATTAACATGAAATAACATAAAATAATTCTAAGTAAATGAAGCTCGTATTTTCAAAAACACATTACAATAGTTTCATGATCATATATTCATTTTTTTAACTTAAAAGAGTTCAAGGTCAAGGTATCCTTATTTGGATTACACTTTTTCTATTTCACAAGTCTCAATTATCGTCTGCAAGAGGGAGAGCATCACCTAAGTTATTTTCTTCTAACTATAGACATAGCAGTCCCTCGTACACCTTCCTAATTGAAAGTGGCATTTCCCTTCAATGAAGAGTTTGGTATGGAAATATCTAGTATCAAGCCTATCTGAGTATCTAGTGTTGTTTCCTACATAATAAGTATGGTCATACAACTATGGATACCTTCTAGCTATGCATGACGCTATTGACAAGCTATGCAACCTGGAGCATAGTGAAACGACAAAGTGTAAGTAGAAACTTCTACACTTTGGTGTAAATATAATCAATCCACTTTGTAAGAAAGCAGTGTCATAGGTTCACCCACCTCTAACTCGACTTGGAAACCCCACTAACCTATGGTTAACACTTCTCTTGATTTTACCTAAGGTTGTCTATCTTAAACAATATCTCTTTCAAAAATGATGACAAAGTAATGTCAATTTATTCAACCAAAAGGTTTGACTCAAATCTCTTGAATACCTTGTTACATACATGTAACAATCTGGGTTTGACAACTACCTCATATTCAAGTATTTATCCTTACACAAGGTAATAATCTATTCTCCTACTTTGAAGGGTTTTGATATTCTGAGAATGTAAGTCCTCTTCTGAAGATTAAAACTACCATACATAAGTAATAATACAGAATATATAAGATAATATCATTCAAAGATAATAGCTCGACATATTTACTTCTAATACATTTTTAAACCCTTTTTGTTGAAAAGAAATATAAATTCATTCAAAATATTATGAATAACGAGACAACATTATTGGGATAATATCATAATCCCATACTTAGCTTCTCTTGATATGTTAATTTTACAAGCTAGTTGTTTGGGTTAAACACAATTTTAGAGAGATTTAAACTTCCAATGGAACTTTCTATTTCTCAATATATTTATAAATAATGCTTAGAATTATGTAATGCATCATAATCCCCTAATCTAGCTTATCTCTTTGTATTCTAAATTAGCCCTATACATAAATTATTAGGGAAAGGTGTGTTTTCCACCTTACATAATGTTATAATGTAATATTTATTTATTTATTATGTGGTGCACCTAGGGAATCTAGGGGTGGGTGCATCACATGGGTCTAGCATTATTGGGGCCATTTTATGTGTTGTATGTAACATTGATTTAAATATTTAATATGAGGTTTCACACAAGAATAATATTTAATATTGGGAAAACTTAGTACCGATATTAAATTGGGGGTTAATGGTTTTGTAAGCTCATGGTACTAGTCACATGGTTTCATGTAATACCACTTTGTGGTTTTGTGGGAGCTTGTTTCTATAAAAGAAAACACATGGGTAGTTGTCTAAAAATGGATAGTTGGAAGGTTAGCTCTTGTTAGAATTTGTGAGGGTTAAAGCATGGCATGAGATGTGTGGTTACATGCTTGTTCACATGGAGTACTTGTAGAGGGCTTGATGATTCAAAATTTCTCATGGATAACTCTAAAGATGTATTGTAATGATTATTGTTAAAAATACATTAGTGATGAATGCTTTTGGAGGCTAAATTTTTCCCTCTTAAGGGTTTTCTCAGGGTATATCTTGTGTCATATTTTATGGTATGTTATCTATTCTTTTGCATATGGATTCTAAATACTTGTTTACATATATTTCTATAATTTGCTATGTAGAAATTATCTTGGGTGGATGCATATTTCCTTTCATCTGGTATTAGAGCCATGGTTTTGGTTGTATAACCCTTGTTGCAGTAGATCTAGTGCATAGTTGAATCTATGGCTTGCATGGAAAGAATGAAGACTTTGTAAGATATGAGGATTTTGTGCAAGTTTTTTTTTACAAATTTGGGGTTTTGGGGTTGCAAATTTGTGGTTATTTTTTTTGTAGATCTGAGGTTATGAATCTTTGTTTAAAAAAGGGGTTTTTACAGATGTCCATCATGAGGTTTTTGTAGGGGAAATGTTGTAGATGACCCCTTGGGACAAAACTGACCTCACCATTTGATCTAGGAGGCTCGAGAGATGAAGATTGAGACACACCTTTGACAACATTTAGAAATGATGGCCTGTCAGCAAGACCCTCCCCAAAAAGAGAAACCTTGGATGCAATAATGGATTGAGGGGTTGTATCCGGCTCATGAGCCTTCTCCCAAGATGCCATATCAGTCAAGGCATTGTAACATGCCCATTGTTCTACGTATTAATTTTTCTATGTTTTACCCACAAGTGAATAGTTTATGCATCTAACCATTAAGAGAAATAATATTTATCTTTTCCTTTGAATAATAAATACACATTTGAAACATATTTCAAACTTTCCCATTGCATACAAAAGAATTCCTTTCATTAATACAAGTGTTGATGATACATAATTCCATATGGCATTTCATATTTACGATTTCCATATAGATGGATACAAGTTTACATACATACTTTAACAAGCTTACTGAATATAGAGAATGCAAATGGTCCAGAATATCCTCCTCAAATCTTGGTCACCAACTGTGTGAGGATAAGCATCACTCAAGCATTTTTCTGCCAACCATGGACTTATTGTGGTCCCCCGCACATCTACCAAACTAGTAAGATGGCCCTACCCTTCAATGAAGAGATTGGTTTGGTAACCTCAAAACCTTGTCCTTTTCTGAGCATGGTGTTGTGTCATAGATATTTAGATCTGGCATACAATGGCTACAACCTACATGTATGACTATCCCTTGCCTAGTATGTAAACCTAGATCATAGTGAACTGACAGTATAAATAGTGGCTACTTACACTACTTTGGCCAAAGAATTCATCACCCAGTATTTCAAGCAAGATTCATCTATTTCACCCACCTTCCTAGCTCAATTTGGTTGTATTATCATTCATACTCTACATCCAGGTTACCCCCTTTTTCCATGCATCAGACAAACCCCAAGAATAACCCACTTAACAACTTATAATCAAAATGAATTTACTACCAAAGTGATTCTAGCAACTTCTTACTTTATGCTATATACATTTATTATAGACATTCTACATGTAGCGATGACAACTACGTATAGTAGAAATACATTGCATTCATGCAAACTCCCATATATAGGGTACATACAAATATAACCAATAAGGTAGGTTCTACAACATAATGAACAACCAAAAAACATGTAATCATGTACAAGCATCACAACATATTCAAAAGCATTCTTTTCCAACATAGTAAAAAAAATTGTTTAACCTTTCCAACATAAATGACAAAGGTATAGAAACTAGCATGCCTGTATAATGCTCCAATTGATGTAAATCCCTTCCTAGCTCTATTACTCAAGCTTGCTTGATACTTCCTTCAAGGCCAACTTAATTTCCCTCTTCTAACTTCTCACTAATTCTCTCACCATTTACAAATATGAAATAGAAAAACAACTCTCAAATTCTCGAGCTCTTGACTCACTAACTCAAAAATCACAGCAGAATAACATCAAGATAATTAGATTCAAAAGTGTACCACTTGATATAATGAACACCTCTATTTATACTAAATTGTGAGCAACCGAAGGCTACAAACAAGTTAATATTTTTGCCACCTTTCTATCCTCATGCAATGATTCATCAATCTAACTCACAGATTTGCAACACATAGTAGTCATCTCCATTTTAAATGGTTGAGTTGACTTATTATAAGAGACGCCAAGACTCTTTTACTGAGTCAAATGAATCAAATTCCTTCTAATGTTTCTACCAAGTTTACTCTTAACTAAGTCTCAAGACTAAAATATTGCTTGATCAATATTTTGCACAATGATAAGGTATAAATAACCTCATAATTATAATAATCTAAAAACTCTTTGTTTTTCTTACTAATCACTTTAGCCCTGGCAATTGTCTATTTTTAGGATTAATAATTGCTTGCATTTTGTTAAAAATATATATAAATCGTTATTTCCTAAATCGATTGAAATTAGCTTACTAGCGTTTATATAATGGTATAGTTTCAAGTCATTGTATAAGACATTATGCATGACTAAGTGGACTTTAAGCGGAATTCAAGTAGTTGAAGATAGAGTGTTGGAAGTCTAGGCATCGAAAATTCAAGAGTGCATAGTGGAACAAGTCTTTTTAATGCTTTCTATTTATTTTTTGCTTAAAAACTTTACGGCTCCACTCTGAGCCTTTAATATGTTTTATGTTATGGACCTCAATCCATTGGTTAGTTGAAATTCTGTTAAAAATAATTTTTCAATGGTGATCTTCCACCATTTGAAATGCAGGATTTTGTTAGCAACTTAGTATATATATGTTACCGCCAAAAACAATGATACGGTGATATAGTGATAATGTTATGATATGCTTTGAGCACTATTCAACCATGTCTTAGTGTGACACTTTACATGAATAAATAAATATTTCCAATCCTATTCCGAGTTAATTGTTTTGAGTAATGGAAGTATCATCGATGGATTCATTTAAAGATGTGAAAGTACATGTGATATGAGTTAAGCATAGAAACACCCAAGATTTGTCCACTTGAGGGAATCTCGTAGAGTAAATAGATAAGTATTTTTATTTTCAATTCCTGTTACTTTTATTCTGTACATGATAAATGTGGATGAATGTTATTTGTGTGTGTGTGGAGCTCTGTCAATAATTCCTGCAGGTCGTAGTTCAAGTTTGCAATATTTTAGTTTTGTTTATTTGAAATTCTGGAGCATCCACTCTTGTTGTTAGTTACAAATTGTCAAGTTTACTTTCTGTCAGCAGTTAGTCATTAGTCGTTAGTTGTTTTCATTTAATTTTTTTAGTTTTACTACAAGTGTTTCTTCTTAGGTAATTTACATGCTTTCTAGACTAACAATCTCATGCTTTCTAGCTTAAACAACTTCATGCTTTTTAGTTTAATTGCTTCTAGTTAGATTTTTATTTACAACCATTTCAAGAACTCAAAAAATATAAGAGAGTTAGCCAAGATGTCCCCTATTGCATACAGCCTTCGAACACTACCCGGTCGATATAATCGATACATTTTCAATTAGAGTGATAAGACTTCATGATAGTATGTCACACAACTTTCAGACTTCTTTTACATTACATCCTCTTCCAAATTGGCGCCACATTTCATAAGATGGTGCCCTTAAGAATAGCATAGGTTTGACTAATTCTATTTGTTTAAAACTACATTAAATTCATATTGCAATATTTACATAAAAGTTCTTAACTTCATACATGCCTCACATACTTGTTGACTAAGTCTTTTGTTGCTTTATGTGCTGGTTATTATGCAATGCTAAGGCTATGCTATATGCATATATGTGCCTTTATTTCTTTTAAGTGTTTCACCATTATTAATGATAGCACTATATGTTGCGCCTTATGAATATCACAAATGTTTTCAACTTAAATATTACATATATATATATATTCACCATTATTAATGATAGCACTATATGTTGCGCCTTATGAATATCACAAATGTTTTCAACTTAAATATTACATATATATATATATATATATATATATATATATATATATATAT
>CM021109.1:509382847-509427809 GCA_007115665.2 Sequoiadendron giganteum
GAGAGAGGGAAGGAGAGGGAGTGGGAGAGAAAGATGGAGAGAGGGAGGGAGAGGGAGAGGGGGAGAAAGAGAGAGTGGGAGAGAAAGAGGGAGAGAGGGAGGGAGAGGGGGAGGGGGAGAAAGAGATAGTGGGAGAGAGATGGAGGGAGAGGGAGAGGAAGATGGAGAGAGGGATGGAGAGGTAGAGGGTTAGAAATAGAAAGTGGGAGACATGGAGATAGATAGGGAGGGAGAGAGGGGAGAGTGGGAGAAAGAGAGAGTGGGAGAGAAAGAGGGAGAGAGGGAGGGAGAGGAGTGAGAGAGAAAGATGGAGAGAGGAGGAGAGGAGAGGGGGGAGAAAGAAAGAGGGAGAGAAAGAGGGAGAGAGGGAGGGAGAGGAGAGGGGAGAAAGAGATACGGGAGATGAGATAGATATGGAGGAGAGAGGGGGAGGAGAAAAGAGAGAGTGGAGATAAAGAGGAGGGAGAGAGAGGGAGAGTGGGAGAAAGAGAGAGTGGAGAGTGGGAGGATGGGGAGAGTGGGAGATAGAAAGGGAGGGGGAGAGGGGGAGAGTGGGGGAAAGATAGAGTGGGAGAGAGTGGGAGAAGGGGAGAGTGGGAGAAAGAGAGTGGGAGAGAGTGGAAGAAGGGGAGAGTGGGAGATCGAGAGGGAGGGAGAGAGGGTGAGAGTGGGAGTGTAGGAGAAGGGGAGAGTGGGAGAAAGAGAGAGTGGGAGGGAGAGAGGGGGAGAGTGGGAGAAAGAGAGAGGGTTGAGGGATTAGGTTTGAGAGATATACCCTCAACCCCTATACCCTCTTAATCCTTGAACCCTGAACCTTGAACCCTTGAACCCCAATCCCTCTACCCCTATACCCTCTTAATCCTTGAACCCTCAACCCTCAACCCTTAAACCCTAATCCCTCAACCCCTATACCCTCTCAATCCCTCAACCCCTATACCCTCTTAATCCCTCAACCCTCAACCTTAAACCCTAATCCCCCAACCCCTATACCCTCCTAATCCCTCAACCCTCAACCCTTGACCCTTCAACCCTAATCCCTCTACCCCTGTACCCTCTTAATCCTTGAACCCTCAACCATTAAACCCTAATCCCTCATCCCCTATACCCTCTTAATCCCTCAACCCTCAACCCTCAACCCTTCAACCCTAATCCCTCTACCCCTATACCCTCTTAATCCTTGAAACCTCAACCCTCAACCCTTAAACCCTAATCCCTCAACCCCTATACCCTCTTAATCCCTCAACCCTCAAACCTTAAACCCTCAACCCTCAACCCTCACCCTTCAACCCTAATCCCTCTACCCTATACCCTCTTAATCCTTGAACCCTCAACCCTAAACCCTAATCCATCAACCCTATACCTCTTAATCCCCGAACACTCAACCTCAACCTTCAACCCTTCAACCCTAATCCCTCTACCCCTATACCCTCTTAATCCTTGAACCCTCAACCCTCAACCATTAAACCCTAATCCCTCAACCCCTATACCCTCTTAATCCCTCAACCCCTATACCCTTTAAATACCTTAACCCTCAACCCTCAATCCTTCAACCCTAATCCCTCTACCCCTATACCCTCTTAATCCTTGAACCCTCAACCCTCGACCCTTCAACCCTAATCCCTCAAAACCTATACCCTCTTAATCCCTCAACCCTCAACCCTTAAACCCTAATCCCTCAACCCCTATACCCTCTTAATCCTTGAATCCTCAACCCTCAACCCTTCAACCCTAATCCCTCTACCCCTATACCCTCTTAATCCTTAAATCCTCAACCCTCAAACCTTAAACCCTAATCCCTCAACTCCTATACCCTCTTAATCCATCAACCCTCAACCCTTAAACCCTAATCCCTCAACCCCTATACTCTCTTAATCCTTGAACCCTCAACCCTCAACCCTTCAACTCTAATCCCTCTACCCCTCTACCCTCTTAATCCTTGAACCCTCAACCCTCAACCCTTAAACCCTAATCCCTCAACCCCTATACCCTCTTAATCCCTGAACCCTCAACCCTTAAACCCTAATACCACAACCCCTATACCCTCTCAATCCTAAACCTGAGACCCTCCAATCCTTCAACCCTAATCCACTCTGCAGTGCCTCTTAATCCTTGAACCTTGAACCCTCGACCCTTAAACCCTAATCCATCAGCCTTATACCCTCTTAATCCTGACCCTCAGCCCCTTAAGAGCCTAATCCCTCGGCCCTTATACCCTCTTAATCCCTAAACCTCAACCCTTCAGCCTATCCTCTGCCCTATACCCTATTAATCCTTGAACCCTCAACCCTCAGCCCTTAAACCCTAATCCCTCAACCCCTATACCCTCTTAATCCCTCAACCCTCAACCCTCAACCCTAATCCCTCAACCCCTATACCCTCTTAATCCCTCAACCCTCAAACCTTCAACCCTAATCCCTCTACCCCTATACCCTCTTAATCCTTAAACCCTCAACCCTCAACCCTTAAACCCTAATCCCTCAACCCATATACCCTCTTAATCCCTCAACCCTCAACCCTCAACCCTCAACCCCTATACCCTCTTAATACCTCAACCCTCAACCCTTAAACCCCAATCCCTCAACCCTTATACCATGAAATCCAATAAAACTCTCTACCCTAATCCCTAAACCCTCAACCCTTAATCTCTCAACCCCTATAACCTCTACCCTATATATTGGACCTTCAACCCTAATCCCTTGACCCTATACCTTAAACCCTCAATCTTCAACCCTCAACCCTTCAACCCTCAACCCTTTACCCTATACATTAAACGCTCAACCCTCAATTCTCAACCCTCAACCATTAATCCCTCAACCCTCAATCCTTAAACCCTAAACCCTCTACCCCTTACATTGGACCCTGAACCTAATCCTTCAACCATATACCCTCAAACCTATAGCCTAAACCCTCTACCCTCAACCAAGTAAACCCTTAACCCTAGACCCTTAAACCTTCTACCCTATACCCTCAACCAAATACCCTCTACTATCGACCCTATTCCCTCAACCCTCAAACCTTAAACCCTAATACCCTAGAAACCATCAAACCTATAGGTCCTCCACCCTAATCCCTCAACCCTATAACCTCAACCCCTATCACTTTCTCTCTATCTATACATCTCACCTCTCCCTCCTCTCGTCCCTCCTACCCTCTCTAATTGTCTCTATCTATTGTCTCCCTCTTTCTGCGTACCTCTCGTTCAATCAATCCCTACCACCCTCTTTCGATCCCTCTATCCATCTCTCTTTATGTTCCTCCCACTCCATCCCACTCTCTCCCACTACCTCTCTCTCCCTCTCTCTCATGTCTCTCCTTCCCACCCCGTCTCTCTCTCAGGTCTCTCTCTCTAGAAACCTACCTAGGTAACTCTCTCTTTTTCTCTCTCCCCTCTCTCTAGCTATCCCTCCAACCCTCCCTAGATAATTCCCTCTCACTTCACCCCCTCTTTCTCTCCCATCAGTCACCCCTCCCACCCTCTCCTCTCTCGGGTCTCTCCTCACCACCCCTCTCTCCCACTCCCTCTCTCTCCCACTCCCTTCCTCTCACACTCCATCTTTCTCACACTCCCTCTCACTACCTATCTCTCAAGTCTCTCCCTCTCACCCCCCTCACACTCTCAAGTCTCTCCCTCTCACCCCCCTCACACTCTCAAGTATCTCCCTTTGGTAGCCTACCTACATAACTCTCTCTTTCTCTTTGTCTTTATCTCTCCCCCCTCTTTCTCCCTCTCCATTAATTCTCTCTCTCCCACCCCCCTTTCTCTCTCCCTCTCCCTCAATTCTCTCTCTCCCACCCCCCTCTCTCTCTCTCCCTCCCTCTATCCCTCCCACCCTACCTAGCTAAGTCTCCCTCACTCCACCCCTTCTCTCCCAGTCCCTCTCTCTTAAACTCTCACTTCCACCCCCTCTCCATCTCTCTAGACTCTCTCTCTCTCTAAATTCTCCCTTCGTCTAAAGACATACATAAATGCATACATACAAGCATAATACATATGTACATATAATCTTACATCCATACAAGCATACATACATACATGACATACATGTAGATACAAAAATACAAATAAATCAGAATACATTCAATATATTGACATTTAACATAAAGGAAGATATAACGCGAGCGCGTTATAATGCGCTCATGTTATGTCCTAGTTGACATGTTCCCCGTAGAAGCAAAAACCATGTGAAAAGCAAGATATAACGCAAGCACGTTATAATGCGCTCGCATTATATCTTGCTTTGGGAATTCCCAAGCCTTAGGCTTGGTATTTGCCTTGGAATACCAACCCAAAGGCTTGGAGGGAATTCCCAACGACCAGAGACATGTTTTTAAAAAATCCACCATATTTCTCATAATTGAGTTCGTGTTCACCGTCAAGATTGCACATGGTTCAATATCGAAAAAATCGAACACATGGGTAATGTTGGGTTATCTCTTAGCTATCCAACGATGTAATATTTTTCACTTTATGAAAATGTTAAGTCTTTCATCCATAATTTATTTTATCTATATGTCTTTTTTTTAACAAAAAGCAATGTTTGGTATTTTTTCGTTATAAATTAACCGTTCATCAATTTTTCAAATAAATTACATTTTTAGAAACTAGACTCCATTCTACAAAATTAAAAATAATTAAAAATAAAATAAAAAACAATTAGATTCCAAAATTTGTAGGGGTAGCACAGCCAAAATTCTATTTTCAGGAAATGTCCACTTTGCAAATTAGTAAAAAATCAAATATTCATTAAAAAATTATCAGAAAAATCGTGCATAAACTATATACTGTTAACTAACTTCTTACCATTGCGATTTTAAAAATACTAAAAAAAATTCACCATACGAGGGTCGTACAAGAGTTGCTATGTTATGTTTTTTTGATAAAAGCAACACCAATTTGTGTACGTCCCTCGTTTGAACCCCTTAATATCAACCATTTTCAAAATAAATTAGTAGTTTAGAAAGTAGACTCGAAGCACTTGAATCCTTCTTTGCATTCCATCTCAAAATTTTGAGTCTAAGTATCCTCAATTTCACGTCCAAGGTCAATATTTCTTGATTTCAGAAAAAAGTTGTCCACTTAAGTCCCCTTTTTGGGAACCATTTTGGTGCACTTACCCATTTGGGTTATGTAGAAATTATCTTGGGTGGATGCATATTTCCTTTCATCTGGTATTAGAGCCATGGTTTTGGTTGTATAACCCTTGTTGCAGTAGATCTAGTGCATAGTTGAATCTATGGCTTGCATGGAAAGAATGAAGACTTTGTAAGATATGAGGATTTTGTGCAAGTTTTTTTTTACAAATTTGGGGTTTTGGGGTTGCAAATTTGTGGTTATTTTTTTTGTAGATCTGAGGTTATGAATCTTTGTTTAAAAAAGGGGTTTTTACAGATGTCCATCATGAGGTTTTTGTAGGGGAAATGTTGTAGATGACCCCTTGGGACAAAACTGACCTCACCATTTGATCTAGGAGGCTCGAGAGATGAAGATTGAGACACACCTTTGACAACATTTAGAAATGATGGCCTGTCAGCAAGACCCTCCCCAAAAAGAGAAACCTTGGATGCAATAATGGATTGAGGGGTTGTATCCGGCTCATGAGCCTTCTCCCAAGATGCCATATCAGTCAAGGCATTGTAACATGCCCATTGTTCTACGTATTAATTTTTCTATGTTTTACCCACAAGTGAATAGTTTATGCATCTAACCATTAAGAGAAATAATATTTATCTTTTCCTTTGAATAATAAATACACATTTGAAACATATTTCAAACTTTCCCATTGCATACAAAAGAATTCCTTTCATTAATACAAGTGTTGATGATACATAATTCCATATGGCATTTCATATTTACGATTTCCATATAGATGGATACAAGTTTACATACATACTTTAACAAGCTTACTGAATATAGAGAATGCAAATGGTCCAGAATATCCTCCTCAAATCTTGGTCACCAACTGTGTGAGGATAAGCATCACTCAAGCATTTTTCTGCCAACCATGGACTTATTGTGGTCCCCCGCACATCTACCAAACTAGTAAGATGGCCCTACCCTTCAATGAAGAGATTGGTTTGGTAACCTCAAAACCTTGTCCTTTTCTGAGCATGGTGTTGTGTCATAGATATTTAGATCTGGCATACAATGGCTACAACCTACATGTATGACTATCCCTTGCCTAGTATGTAAACCTAGATCATAGTGAACTGACAGTATAAATAGTGGCTACTTACACTACTTTGGCCAAAGAATTCATCACCCAGTATTTCAAGCAAGATTCATCTATTTCACCCACCTTCCTAGCTCAATTTGGTTGTATTATCATTCATACTCTACATCCAGGTTACCCCCTTTTTCCATGCATCAGACAAACCCCAAGAATAACCCACTTAACAACTTATAATCAAAATGAATTTACTACCAAAGTGATTCTAGCAACTTCTTACTTTATGCTATATACATTTATTATAGACATTCTACATGTAGCGATGACAACTACGTATAGTAGAAATACATTGCATTCATGCAAACTCCCATATATAGGGTACATACAAATATAACCAATAAGGTAGGTTCTACAACATAATGAACAACCAAAAAACATGTAATCATGTACAAGCATCACAACATATTCAAAAGCATTCTTTTCCAACATAGTAAAAAAAATTGTTTAACCTTTCCAACATAAATGACAAAGGTATAGAAACTAGCATGCCTGTATAATGCTCCAATTGATGTAAATCCCTTCCTAGCTCTATTACTCAAGCTTGCTTGATACTTCCTTCAAGGCCAACTTAATTTCCCTCTTCTAACTTCTCACTAATTCTCTCACCATTTACAAATATGAAATAGAAAAACAACTCTCAAATTCTCGAGCTCTTGACTCACTAACTCAAAAATCACAGCAGAATAACATCAAGATAATTAGATTCAAAAGTGTACCACTTGATATAATGAACACCTCTATTTATACTAAATTGTGAGCAACCGAAGGCTACAAACAAGTTAATATTTTTGCCACCTTTCTATCCTCATGCAATGATTCATCAATCTAACTCACAGATTTGCAACACATAGTAGTCATCTCCATTTTAAATGGTTGAGTTGACTTATTATAAGAGACGCCAAGACTCTTTTACTGAGTCAAATGAATCAAATTCCTTCTAATGTTTCTACCAAGTTTACTCTTAACTAAGTCTCAAGACTAAAATATTGCTTGATCAATATTTTGCACAATGATAAGGTATAAATAACCTCATAATTATAATAATCTAAAAACTCTTTGTTTTTCTTACTAATCACTTTAGCCCTGGCAATTGTCTATTTTTAGGATTAATAATTGCTTGCATTTTGTTAAAAATATATATAAATCGTTATTTCCTAAATCGATTGAAATTAGCTTACTAGCGTTTATATAATGGTATAGTTTCAAGTCATTGTATAAGACATTATGCATGACTAAGTGGACTTTAAGCGGAATTCAAGTAGTTGAAGATAGAGTGTTGGAAGTCTAGGCATCGAAAATTCAAGAGTGCATAGTGGAACAAGTCTTTTTAATGCTTTCTATTTATTTTTTGCTTAAAAACTTTACGGCTCCACTCTGAGCCTTTAATATGTTTTATGTTATGGACCTCAATCCATTGGTTAGTTGAAATTCTGTTAAAAATAATTTTTCAATGGTGATCTTCCACCATTTGAAATGCAGGATTTTGTTAGCAACTTAGTATATATATGTTACCGCCAAAAACAATGATACGGTGATATAGTGATAATGTTATGATATGCTTTGAGCACTATTCAACCATGTCTTAGTGTGACACTTTACATGAATAAATAAATATTTCCAATCCTATTCCGAGTTAATTGTTTTGAGTAATGGAAGTATCATCGATGGATTCATTTAAAGATGTGAAAGTACATGTGATATGAGTTAAGCATAGAAACACCCAAGATTTGTCCACTTGAGGGAATCTCGTAGAGTAAATAGATAAGTATTTTTATTTTCAATTCCTGTTACTTTTATTCTGTACATGATAAATGTGGATGAATGTTATTTGTGTGTGTGTGGAGCTCTGTCAATAATTCCTGCAGGTCGTAGTTCAAGTTTGCAATATTTTAGTTTTGTTTATTTGAAATTCTGGAGCATCCACTCTTGTTGTTAGTTACAAATTGTCAAGTTTACTTTCTGTCAGCAGTTAGTCATTAGTCGTTAGTTGTTTTCATTTAATTTTTTTAGTTTTACTACAAGTGTTTCTTCTTAGGTAATTTACATGCTTTCTAGACTAACAATCTCATGCTTTCTAGCTTAAACAACTTCATGCTTTTTAGTTTAATTGCTTCTAGTTAGATTTTTATTTACAACCATTTCAAGAACTCAAAAAATATAAGAGAGTTAGCCAAGATGTCCCCTATTGCATACAGCCTTCGAACACTACCCGGTCGATATAATCGATACATTTTCAATTAGAGTGATAAGACTTCATGATAGTATGTCACACAACTTTCAGACTTCTTTTACATTACATCCTCTTCCAAATTGGCGCCACATTTCATAAGATGGTGCCCTTAAGAATAGCATAGGTTTGACTAATTCTATTTGTTTAAAACTACATTAAATTCATATTGCAATATTTACATAAAAGTTCTTAACTTCATACATGCCTCACATACTTGTTGACTAAGTCTTTTGTTGCTTTATGTGCTGGTTATTATGCAATGCTAAGGCTATGCTATATGCATATATGTGCCTTTATTTCTTTTAAGTGTTTCACCATTATTAATGATAGCACTATATGTTGCGCCTTATGAATATCACAAATGTTTTCAACTTAAATATTACATATATATATATATATATATATATATATATATATATATATATATATATGTATGTATGTATATATATCCATTAGAATATATATATACATATACATATATATATATATATATCCATTGGAATATATATACATATCAATATATATATTAATATATACTCATTTCATAAAGTTATCAAAATATTAATTGCCAATTATCAAATATATATAAATATATAAAGAATAACACTACATATGTCTATAAATATATATTAATGTATATGCAACTATATTATTCATACATATATATATTTGTATATATATATTATATAAACATATACATAATATTATTTCGATATCTTTATAAAAACACTCATACTCATAACCATCGATCGACATATATACATAAATGTATATATGTGTCACCTTAGTTCAACCATTGTTCCCATGCATATGGGTAATCCATTCATGAGCATGTGTAGATACATCTACCTACATATACTCATGTACGTATTCACTCACATGTATGAGTCCACCGTAGACACGTACATATATATACATTTTATACATATATCTCATTAACGTACTATAAACACACAAGGACTTTCACATGACATCAAGACTTAATCATATTCCTCAACCACAACATTCATATCTAAACCAAAGATTACTTATTCCCAAAACTGACTTGACTCAACATAAACCAACTAGGGTGTGAGTGTGTGAATGCTTAGTTAGGCTCATTAAAGGTTACAAGACTGAGTTCTTCTCTTGAGTGATATTTCCCCTCTCTTCTGGAAGTTTGAACCTTTTCCTACACTCAACTTAGCACATCATAAAAATAGTTAGTTGATCACAACATAATCATATGCATCATACATTTCATAGTTAGAATCATTATTAAATATTAAATTGCATCAATCTTTCATTCATCATATTTCCATTCAAGATTCATTAAACACATTCATATAAAGACTCATAAAAGACATTCATATAAATATTCATAAAACACATTCATATAAAGATTCATAAACTCATTCATATATACTCAAGCAATTTAACCAAAAAAGGTAATAGTAAATAAGTAATATCACTTGAGGTGTAAAATTTTCCCCCCTTGTGAATCATCATCCTCGATGATTATTAAGTATCGACATGGACATACATAAAACATAAAACATAAAACATCCTTAAAGCATCACATTACAAAACATCATTATTTTTTAAGAGTTTTCAAAATCTAGCAAGACTTGTGGAAACTTTTTCTTTATCTCAGCATAGTCTTCCCAAGTGGCAAAATCTTCTGCATATTGATCCCATTGGACCTTGCATTGCAAAACCTCTCTATTATGTAAGTGAAGCTTACGTGTTTCAAGCACCTTGAGAGGCTCGATTATTACCACTCCTGGGTCATGTACCTGTAAAGCATTCCAATCAATAACATAGTTATTACCTAGTATATACTTCTTAAGATACAAGACATGAAAGACATTATGCATTCTAGCAAGATTTGGTGGCAAATCCTATATGCAACAGGGGTTAGTCTCTTCAAGAACCTCAAAAGGACCTACATAGTGTGAAGATAGTTTGAATGAATTTCCAAACTTGATAGAACTCTTGTGAGGCTTAACCCTTAACAAAACCTTTTCTCCTACTAAAACATTTTTTGGTACCTGTTAGCATCAGCATAACTTTTTTGCCTATCATTAGCTTATGCTAACCTCTGCTTAATAATACAAACTTTCTCCTCCATTTTTTATAACATCTCTGGCCCAAGGCTTATCCTATCTTCTAACTTATCCCATCTTATAGGAGTTTGACACTTCTTTCCATACAATGCTTCAAATGGATCCATCTTGATCACAAAATGATAAGAGTTATTATATGTAGACTCAACCAATGGTAAATAATCTTCCCATTTTTATTTTTGATCCATACAATACATCCTCAGTAAGTCCTCCAACACTTGGTTACATAAATCATCTAAGCATTCTACAACTTTAGCATGGTAATCTACTTTGTCCCTATGCTTCCATAACCAATTCATCCCTAACATGACATCATAATAACCTAAGGGGGCTATGCACAAATTCACCTCCATAGAGAAACTTGGAATTTCAACCCTTGCTTTGAGTAGACATTGACTCACCTCAGCTCTTGTATAGTTTGCATACTCAACAACCCAATATTTTTCCATAAAACCAACCTTTCTAGAAATTCGAATTTATATTCTAGGAGAAATCATTTTTTTCATGGCACCAGTATCTATTGAAATTGAGATAGGAATGCTAGACAATGTACTCGAGACTTCTACTAGAGTAATTTGGTACTCTGCTTGTTGGTTGTCTATTGTAGCATGTATCCTTTGTTAGAAAGAAAATTGTTGTGAAGGAAGAGGATTCTTACGTGGTTGTGATCATGTCAGCTTGTTAGGGCATTGATTAGTAAAATGATCTCCCCCACATGTAAAACATTCTTTCACTAGTCCCCTCCTTTTCACGGGTCTTCCAAAGTTACTAACATTTCCACCAACATTGTTGTTGAATTTTTTGTAGTTGTTGCTTCCTCTTGGGTCTCTTCTTGGTAAATTCCAATTTTTCTATGGTCCCTTGTCCCCTTCTAAAAACTTTTCCCTTCATTAGGCCTCTCTTGAAGTTTGATTAGACTACACCAAATTTAACTTCTTTCTATTCCTTTCTCGATATTTTGAAATAGACTTAAGCTTTTGTTACTAATTTTAATAGCCTTTTCATACACCAAGTCCATGGTTGTAAGACCGTGCACATCTACTTCACCACTTATTTGGGCATTGAGACTCATAAAAAAAAATTCCTTATTCGGAATCACTCATCCTTTTGGTACATGGGTACGTACCTTAGGAGGTGAGTGAACTTTTCTCAATATTCATTCACTAAAGAATCTCCTTGCTTCATATTATGAAAATCAATGAGCTTTTGATCATAGAAGAATTGTGGCAACCGCCATTTCAAAAAAATATCTATGAATTCACTCCATGTCAACCTCAATGAACTGAGCCCTAGCTCCATCTTATTCATCCACCAGTTGGATGCTTCACCTGCCAACTGGAAAACTCCCCATATTAATTTAGTGACTTTGGAGTAATTTCTAATCTCAAAGTACTTTTCCATATCCATAAGCCATGCTTTAGCCACATCCCTAGTAGCACTACCTTCAATTTTTGGGGGTGTGATCTTCCTCATGTCACAGGATAGCTTATTGGCCAATTGTTTCCTTTTAGTTCCATCTAACCTTGATTGTGACTCTTCATCCTCATGTTCCCTAGAATTGGTGTGGTCACGAGAATTCTCCCCTTCTTCTTCATTGTTAGGAACTTCCTCATCATTATTTGGAACTTCTTGTTCCTCCCTTTCCTTCCCCCTTACCTCTTGTTCGAGGTTTCCTATCCTTGTTCTTGTTTCATCCATTATTGACAAGATGTGATCCAACTTAGCTTCAACATTCTCAGTACCTTGTCCTACTTCTTGACTTCCCCCAATGTTAGTTCGTGTCCTAACCATTTTTCCTAAGAATATTTATTCCTAGAGGTTTCATTTAATTAGATCTAATAAATTTTACTTAACATTCTAAAAGCATTTATAAGAACAATCATTCATATAAAGAATTCCATAAAGAACTTAAACGCAAGTTTTTCCAAAAAGAATTTTTTTCATTTAAGATTAAAAAGGATTTCAATATCCTTGAGTTTACATAGAATGACTATTCAAATAGTCTAAGGGAGAGTATCCCTCAAATTCACTTTTCGATACATAACTAAGTGGGGTTTTTTTCCTCAGATTTTTGCTCATATCCTTTGTCGAAAGGAGAGTATCCCTCAAACCTATCCTTTGATACATAATTTCAAGTAACATATTCCTCTAATTTACCACTTGAGGCTATTACAATAAATTTTTCCATACATATAACATGAGGGCTCCTAAATATAATTACTAGACTAACACTACATTCTAAGGGTGTATCCCTAGAAAGTGATAAAGAGTCTAACTTGGCCGGTGAGACAGAAGGTAAAAGGCTGAAGTTGGTAGCCTCTTTCATGCTTATTTTCTCTTGACTAATTCAAGAAAGGGCATGAATGAAATTCTTAATATCACTCAACCAAATGGTGGTCATGATTGGTTCCCTCAATGGTTCAAACAAGGGCTTCTTTTTCCTTCTTGGCCTGTAGGTATCACTCATTTTTTATCACTTTCTTGCAATCATCTTGAGACACACCATCTTGGCACAAGAATTTCCAAACATTAGACTTGTATAATGTTGGATTGAAAATATAACAAGCACATAGATTCCAGAGTTGAACCTGGTAGCTTTGATACCACGTGTAACATGCCTATTGTTCTACATAGTATTTTTTCTATGTTTTTCCCACAAATGAATAGTTGATGCACCTAACCTTTAAGAGCAATAAAAAAATTATTTTCCTTTGAATAATAAATGCACATTTGAAACATATTTCAAACTTTCCCATTGCATACAAAAGAATTTCATTCATTAATACAAGTATTAATGATACATAATTTTCATATGACATTTCATATTTATAATTTCCATAGAGATGGATACAAGTTTATATACATAGCTTTAACAAGCTTACTGAATACAAAAAATACAGATGGTCCAAAATATCCTCCTCAAATCTTGGTTGCCGACTATGTGAGGATAAACATCACTCAAGCACTTTTCCACCAACCATGGACTTACTGCAGTCCCCTGCACATCTACCAAACTGGTAAGATGGTCCTACCCTTCAACGAAGAGATTGGTTTGGTAACATCATAACCTTAGCCTTTTCTGAGCATGGTGTTGTGTCCTACATATCTAAAGTTGACATACAATGGCTACAACCTACATGTATGACTATCCCTTGCCTAGTATGTAAACCCGGATCACAATGATCTAACAGTGTAAACAATGGCAACTTACACTGCTTTGGCCAAAGAATTCATCGCCCGGTATTTCGAGAAAGAGTCATCTATTTCATCCACCTTTCTAACTCGATTTGGTTTTATGACCATTCATACTCTACATCTAGGTTATGGGTGATCCCACAATAGTGGGTTATACTTTTTGGCCAAACTTGACATTGAACTGAATTTTTTTAATTAAATCTTCACTTTCGAGCACTTATAGTTGCTAAACCATGAGGAATTCAAAGATGATGCAAACTAGTGATTTGTGAAATTTTGTCTATAGATTCTAAATATTTTTTTTTTTTTAAATGGAATCAGATTGCATTTTGTTTTCCATCTCCTTCAAAAACTAGTTTTTAACAATAAACACCATTTTTAAAGAGTGATGTTCACCATATACAACATTTTTTTTTCTGTGAAGGATAAAATTATAATTTTTTCAAATTTAGATTTGTAACTATGATATCTAGCACGTTAATTTTCTTTCATACTGTTTTATTAAATATATTTTTCTTAAGTTTCAAAGTCAAACCAATTACAATTTAGACAACCAGACCGTATAACACATAAAAAAATTGTATGTATTGAATTTTTTTTTTGTTGGATCAAGGACATCATTACCTAGCACGTGCAAATTTTTCAATTTTTTTAATTAATCTACTATTTTTCCACATGTGCAGAATAGAGAGCTTGATTTTCAGTGAAAAACCTATGTTTAATCAAACTAAAAAAAAAAACATAATAAAACCAAAATATATTAAAATTGTATTTGATGGATAGCTCATTTTGAGGATTCTAATCATCCAGATGGGTCTATGAGGTTGATTCTATTTTCATCTTCAACCCGAAATTCGAAAGATTTTTTTTTGTAGAAAACTCCACATGGAGGGGGAAAAGGGAAGAAAGGGGGAGGGTGGGGTTTGAGCAAACCCCTTGGACCCTTTCGAGCAAAGGGGGTTTGCTCAAACCCTCCTTTTTTTTCCCAAATTCCCTTTGTTTCAATAGGAAAATCCCACCAAAAAGGGGTTCGAGTGAACATGCCTTGAAAAAGAAGTTTGCTCAAAGGGGGTGTTCAAGCGAACCCTTCTTTGGGTTCGCTCGAACACCCCCTTTCGAGCAAACCCCTTAAAACCCTTTTTTTTTGCGTCCAAGCATTTTTTCTTCATGAATGCAATTGTAACCCACTTATGTGGGATCACCCTTACCCCCTTTCCCATGGATTAGACAAACCCTGGGAATAACCCACTTAACAACTTATAGTCAAAATGACTTTACTGCCAAAGTGATTCTAGCAACTTCTTACTTTATGCTATATACATTTAGTATAGGAATCCTACATATAGCGATGACAACTACGTATAGTATAAATACATTGCATTCATACAAACTCCCATATATAGGGTACATACAAATACAACCAAAAAAATGTACTCATGTACAAGCATCACAACATATTCAAAAGAATTATTTTCCAACATAGTACACAAAACTATTTATCCTTTCCAACATAAATAATAAAGGTATAGAAACTAGATGCTTGTATAATGCTCCAATTGATTTAACTCCCTTCTTATCTCTATTCCTCGAGCTCGCTTGATACTTCCTTCAAGACCAATTTAATTTCCCTCTTCTAACTTCTCACTGATTCTCTTAACATTCACAAATATGAAATAGCAAAACAACTCTCAAGCTCTCAACTCACTAACTCAGAAAATCACAACAAAATAACATCAAGATAATCAAATTGAAAAGTGTAGCATTTGGTAGAATGAGCACCTCTATTTATACTAAATTGTGAGCAATCAAAGGCTACAAAAAATTAATATTTTTGCCACCTTTCTATCCTCATGCAAAACTCATCAAACTAACTTACAGGTTTGCCATACATAACAAACCTGTCCATTTTAAATGGAAAAATAAACTTATTAAAAGGGACAAAAAGACTCTTTTACTAAGTCAAATGAACGGCAAGCTCAACAACAAGTTTCCTTAATCGAATTCCTTCTCATGCTTCTACCAATTTTACTCTTGACTGAGTCTCAAGGCTAAAATATTGCTTGATCAAGCTTATGCACAACTTTCAGACTTCTTTTACATTACACTCTTCCAAATTGGGACCACATTCATAAGATGATGCCCTTAAGAATAGCACAAATTTGACTACTTCTATTTGTTTAAAACTGCATTAAATTCATATTGCAATGTTTACACAACATCACTTAACTTCATACATGCCTCACATACTTGTTGATTGTCATATAAAGATTCATAAAACGCATTCATATAAAGATTCATAAACTCATACATATATTTCCAAGCAATTTAACAAACAAAATAATAATAAATAGGTAATATCACTCAGGGTGTAACAAGAATTTTTGAGAACTATCCAAGTCACAACATTGGGAGAGGCATGAGAAGAGAAACCAACAACGCCCTTCGATGCATTACCACTGCTGAAATCTTTCCCACCCACAACATTGAGAGAGTTGCCAACAACGACCATCAATTCTTTAACAGATTTGTTGGTGGAACCCTTATAGGAGCCTGCGAGAGCATGCATTCCCCCATCAAGTGAATCTAAGTGAAAGGGCACGAGCACAGGCACAACAATAGAATCACCAGGAGCCTTAGGTTCATTAGGCACCGCCTCATCAACCCCCAATGCATAGAGCACACCGATCGGAGGAGAGCAGAAGCCACGGTCAAGTCCAGAAGTCGTGCCAAAGACGAGGGATCTGCAAGAGAGCAACAATGCCATCTTCTTTATCAAAATAAAATTTGAATGAACACCAACCACACCATAATCCATCAGACTTACAATATTAAGATCATTAGAAGTTCTAATATTTTGGTGGTAAACCACAAAAAAGGACAAGGCAATTAGAAGAAAGATTATTTATTATTGTTGGACTTAATAGAAAATATAAAAAAATTATAAATATCAGTTTAAAATAATAGATTACAAGTCCCAATGGGTATGTAGTGAGTAAATCATTAAATGTTCAAGTTGTAGACCCCTCAAATCAATCACAATACCTTATGGTAGATACAATAACCTTGTAATATTAATTTAAAGGTTGCAATCCCTTTCTTTGCAAGTACGATAGTGTTAACTAATATTTACATCATATATAAAAGTTATTTTCAAAGTATTAATTAGGTATTAGTGATAGCTTATAATTATTTAAAGGTTGTGGTTAGCAAAAATTGTGGCACAACAATTCTTAACACTGCATGTCACATCTTTAAAAACTACAACATTAATATTTATTAATATCAAATAATACAGTTGAGAAATTGGTACAACTAACCATGATAAACCAACAATAATAGTGATTCAGCACTAAGATCTCAAAAAAATAATTACTTTGAAATCATCTCAACTTAACACTTGGAAACTTCTCACAAACCAAAATATGGAAACTCCATAGACAAATTTTGAAAAATCACACCAAACTAAAATATATCATGAAAATATTATACAACATTTGTTCAACATAATGATAATTAATGGATGTAATTATTCAAATGAATAAGAAGGTTTAAATTTTCCTCAAATTCCTTTTTTACCAAAGGATTTTCATCCTGGGATAGAAAAGATTAACACTGTTCAATTTTAAGACAAATGAATTTGATAATATGAAATAATAACCATCTCCATTCTTCAACTTCTCCTTATATAAGTTTTTTTGAGGAAAAACAATATTATTTTCTTTCTTTTTCTTCTTTTCCCTCACACTTGATTTTTGACAAGTGACTGGAAAATCCTTTATAAAATACATACTTTTTAGACCATATTCTTAGCATCACTTTTGGTCCCTCTTAAAACAATATTTGTAATAATAAAAAAATAAATTATTTGTATATGAATATAACTTAAAGTTACCTTTTCAACAGCTGAAGTTAAATCATTAAATTATTTCCTTAACTTGAAAGGAGGACATGCTAGAAAGGGAAAAGTTTCAAAGTCAAGAATAGGTTAAGAGTTTGAATTGCAAGCAAGGGCATAAAGTACTTAGATTAAGAGTTTGCAATGTATTTGTAAAGAATGGAGAATGAGAAAGATTCCCCCCAACAATCATATGTATGAGGACTTAAGAATGAGTAAATTTTTAACTAGTCTAAATAAAATCTTAAGGATTGAGGTCCAATGATCAATATTATGAAGTTGAGCATGATTCGCATATGTTCTAAGCACAATTTGACCCCCCCAACACAATCTCCCTTCTTAAATATCCCTCGCCAAAAAATAAATAAATGGGAAACAACCTAAGCAAAAAATAACTGTGCATGCAAATTTTAAAATGTTCAAGGTTGCAATATTTTAGACAATGTGTGCAAAATGTTGAGTCAATGCTTCTTAAAAAATATGAAAGGTAAAGATAGTTTTTCAAGTCGCAACCAAGTGAAACACCAATTGGTCTATGAGGCATCCATCCTTGTAGTCTACATAGGGATTCCTTTTCCATTAACATCTAAATATTATTCATCAAGACACAAAATCCTACCCGGTATAGATTTGAACATGCGAGGTCACACACCCCGTTGAGTTGAGAATGCATACCTTATAAGTAGAAAGATCTAAGACTAAATGAATGCAAAGTTATAATAATCACCAAATGTATATATTTTTTATAAAACCCCAAATATAATTATACATCTCAATCTTTTCTTTTAATCTTATATTTTTTAATAAACCCCAAATGTAATTAAACATGTCAATATATTCTTTTAATCTAATGTAATTTTTTGCAATAGAAGCATTGATAAAGATTAGTTAAAGTTTTGTCTAGAGGGGGCATCATGAATAATGCACACTTTATGTGCCTTCATACATTCTTCTAATATATTATAGGCATGTTTTTTCACATTTCAATGAGAAGTATAATGCTTTATATATTGTAAAGTTTTTCAAAATACTTGATTTGACAAGAGATTTCAATATTGTGTTCATGCATTTGTTTCTATTGTAAATTGCCATTTCTTATTTTATTTGATTCTATTGTAGATTCTAGTTCCTTTATTGGTTCTTAATGTGCTTTGTTTTATTTCTCCAATGTAGTATATTATAATTTATAAAAATGAGGCAACCAAAAAGAGATACAAAGAAGTTTATAGAAAAGAAGACCACATCAATTACAAGCCACTATATCACTATGAACCATAACATCAACTTATGTACCATAAATTTTCAAATTCTAACTATAAACACTCTCATTTGTCTCTCTTACTCTACATGATATTAATAACTAGCATTAAGTGGCCTAGGATCAACTCATGAATTGAATTGTGAATAACTTTCACAAAGTCTCCATCAAATATCTATACACATTATTTATTGCCCTTTACAAATGTATCAACTACAATTTTCCTTAAGAGGCAAAAGGGTAAATAACCAAGATATTGTACAATCGACATTAATATTGACATCAACAATACAAACATGCTATGTTAACCCTACAAATTTATGTTTGCCTCTTGTTAGCAAGAAAAGACACTATTAACTAGAAAAAAGTATTGTTTACTCCTAGAGTAAGACTAGTATTGATCAAGTTGAGTATTCCACCTCCTACATTGACTCTTTGACTAAAAACATATAAATTGAATAAATAGGTCAATGATTTAGACTAAACAATATTATGCTAAAATATTATAAATATTATGGTGTTGTAATTGTTACAATACAAGTCATTAACAAATTTTATGCTCACTATTGCAATGAAATTCAAACCTAATATTTAATATCTCAAGATGATCACAACACTATTTTTGTTCTTCCCAAAGGACCCAATTCCTTGTCTCAAAAAGGATCTTAATTTTGATATATTGTGAATAAAACGATACCAAATATGATAGTAACCCGCATTTCCACATAAAACCTAATTATATTTTTTGCCTTACATAAAAACTCAATACCATTATATCTATCATTTGAAGCGCATACCTAAATTTATTTCCTTTCCTTGTACAAGATAAACCTCCTTATCTTAGATAGAGAAATCAAAATTAGCTATATTTTCCTTGTCCAAGGTGGATCTTGTCATGTCCCCGAAATAGCAATACCATAAAGACCAAGTGTTAAAATTAGTAAATAAAATAAATAGCAATATTGATATTAAAAATAAAATAAATGTGTACCATATCAATATATAAATATGAAATAACAAATATAATAACAATATATAATAACAATATATAAGCAAATTATTGTTATTACATTCTAGTATTAAATAACTTAATATCAAAAATAATAATAATAAATAAATATTATAATCATTACACATCAAATATTGTAATACATTAGAATAAAATAATAATAAGATATTAGCAAATTGGTTTTATTATTATACTTTAATGTTAAAATATGTTCAATAAAACATCAAAATAAAATAATAAAATAAATATATAATCTGAAATATCATAATTATTAGTAATAATATATTATTTTAAAAAATAGATATTATTGTGATAATAAGCCTTTAAAGGTAGCAATTAAATCTAACAAAAGGATATATTTTATGAAAAGACACCTCTTTCACCAAACAATACATTCCCGCCATGAGTCACCCACCTTGAATGGTATATATAGAGTCATTTAATATATATATATATATAATTTAATAGGCATACAAGTATATATGCATAGATATAGATAAATTTTATGATGAATAATATGCAATGAATAAAGAATATATATATATATATATATGAATACTAATGGATATAAATAAAAGAATAATTATATATGTATATGAAGTATATATATATATATATATATATATATACACACGATTATGCAATAATGATACGTATAAGTAATGATGACTCTTTAATATAAACACAAGTAGATTATGTATATTTATAAATGGTCCTTATCCTATGATCAATTCAATATACGGTTGAAAGAGGAGAGTAAAGAAACATGGAGAGATATAGCAACTCAAGTGATGTACTCACTTAGCAATAATGTTTAGCATATTTTGAATATAAGAAACTAATATTGCTCATTTGATTATTGGTGCAATGTTTTCCTTTGATGTTATCAATATTATAATAGTTTTATGAATTGATGATGGCTTTAGCATTATCATGACCATAAATGAAACTAAAGGGTATGATATAGCGGCATTTAATTTCCATCATTGTTAATATTACATTGGATAGTATCATTGATCATAGACAAACTAAATATGATGAGAATTGGCATTGTTGTAGTAATATAGATCCATGTACTTTTCTGCATTATGTTACATTTTCATGCATCCATATAATACTCTCAAACATGATACATGCATATAGATAATTCAATAGTAAATGCACAAGTGACTGTCCAAAGATTGTTTGCTCCGTGTTTGTACCCTATTAGGATGGGGGAAGCATCCGCCAAGTGGATTGCCTAAAAACCCCACCTTCAGGCCCATAGGCCCAAGGCATGGGTTTGGTCATGAAAGATGGGGGTCCCACCTGGGGTTCTGCCCTACATAGGCCCGAGACACGAGATTTACAATAGGAAGTGATAGGCCATAGGCCCTTGGCCCCTTAGGGTTTCCCTCCTCTCCTAATAGGACCAATGTTTTCCGAGGTACTGCCATGTGTGGAGAATGCAAGTACTAAGCTGTTGGGAAAGGACGATTGTGGTAAACAACTTCCCGTGCCTAACAAGAAGGCTTCAAGGCGGATCCACCCATGGCACTCCTCTTGCTTGTTAAATTGCATTTATGATTATGCTTATATTTTGGATATCTAGATATTAATGCTAACAGATATATGTGTATGTGGAAATGTTGTTAATATGGTGAATGCAGATTTCGAACCAAGATTACTTCATTAAAAAGAACATTCATTTGAAAAGAAGAAACCCTGAACCTAATCAACAAGTGAATTCTAGAGCAAATCGGGTAAGGGACATTATAGATCCAAGTCTAGCCTTGAAAATCCTTGTCCAAGATAAACCTTTTAAGCTCTATTGACTTGCCAAAGTCGTGCGATATTAGATTGTTGTCCTTTCCTTTTGACTTAGAGAAGACTACCCAATTTAGTACATGCTTCGGTATCAAAACAAGTATGATTATTATGAATATACAAGATGGTAATAGAAGAAATGAATACTCATGGGAAACAAATCATCCTTCGAGCATTAAATGCTACAATTTTCGTTTAAATTCCACAAAATAAATCTCTAAACAGAACGTTGTCAATACACATTGCTCATGTAAAATACCATACAGGCAAGAAAGGCATGTAAATAGCTTGAATCAAATGGTCAAAAACTCTCAAGCTGCCTCAGTGGGAGAAGGATGAAATCTTATTATCAGTCAAATGGAACTTGAAAATCTGATGATGAATTGTTTAGTCAAGAATCTGTGCAACCATACAGAATAACATAAACAAGATACCCGACCCAGCAATTCTATTTATCACATATCTTGTTTGCTTGACAAAAATTTAACCTCAAAATAAAGTGTAACATTTCACCAAAAAGAAACAGTCTGCTCCATTTAGACTTGTTATATATGAAGAGAGCTGGCAATTGTTGGCATCCTGAAAAAAACGGTGCATTAAGAAATTTTAGCTTCAAATGTGAGTTTTTAACTTTTCTTAGAAAGCATGTTCCAAGAAGTTGTGTTTAATGAGAGCTGAGCATACTTATTGCAATCAAGGAGTTGCTGGAAGAACCTTCCCAGAACATGCACCAAAGCCCACTTTATACCCATCACCCTGTACATAAAAAAAAATGTCACCAAGTCAAACTACATAGAAACATCAATCAATTAAAAACCTTTCCAAAGTCTAGTCTCTATTCAACTCTACATTTGCACTGACCTCTATGTTCAGACATAATAATTCTGACATTGCTGTAGCAAACTTGGATTTTAAAATTTGACAGTTAGAAACACTGAAAAGTAAATGAGTACAATATTAACTGTTTATTTGTGGAAAGGATACTTCCATTTAGAAAATGATCAATAATATGTGTTATGTACTCCACACTTCCACAGTACTACATTATTTGTCTGGACCAAAGTACTTAACTGTAGAGTTCCAACTTCAACTAGCTTCTGTAACCTCAAAACCAGAATATGGCATACCGTTAAATCGATCTTAGATTTGAATTTTAACAAATGACGCACAAATATTATGAAATTAGATCTGTAGAATGTCGTTGGCTGGTAGAAGACCCAACCATAGTTTACAGACTTGCAGAATACTTGCATATTTTTTGTGGGCCAAGTTTTCCCAGTTTAATCTTGCAACTTGGGAATGCAGATTACGTGATGAGTCTTAGAACCAAACTCACAGGAATACTCACAAGTACTTGGTGAATCTGACCCTAAAAGTCATCATACATGGTATGTACACGCAAACATGTTTTGGGTGCAGTTTTCACACTGCAAAAACCCTGTTTTGTTGCCTATCGAAGCCCCAGACGCCCACAGCTGAAGCTCACACAGCATGTAAGCATTGGATCTAGAGCATGGAAGTGTTTTTAATTTCATTTGCCTTTTCAAACTTTCTTTTGTTGTGGTTGGGGCAATCAGGATCTCAGATGCACCTTTCCATTGTGCAGAGGAGACAAAGTCTACCTTGCTCAATCAAATACAGTAGCAATGTTTAATTGGATATTAACCTTGTGTTAGTCTTTAAACAAAAAGAATGTATCAAGCAATTGGGATCTTCGTGTACCCTTGCCTTGCACAATACATGCAAAAATGTCCATTTTTTCTAAGCCACAAACATTTTTCAATATATAATTAATCAGCCTTCAGAGAGTTGTGTGCAGCCTTGGTGTGCAAGAAGCATTAAAATCTGATAAGCCCAACCATTTTTTCTTGTAGAATTTTCATCATTGAAGAATGGATGGGAATTTAAAGATGGCTGTATTCCCATGACAATGTAATTTTGTACTTTATTTGTATTCAAATCTAATGGGAAACACTTCCCCAATGTTTTACAGACTTTTGATACATTTTGTACCTATATTTTGCACAAAATTTGTTTAAGAAATCGAAGTATTTTTTTAAACTGCTGAGTTTTGCCAAGTCAAAATATTTTGGTCTACTGAATTTGAGTCTAGTCCAGGCATACGGACTATGGAACCAACAACTCTCATAGGTCGATAAGTTTCACTGTTTTAATTCAAATTTATAGTTGTCTCCAAAAAAATTGTTTTGTTTTGGGTTCTACCATTGATAAACTAAATGCATGAAAAACCCAAATTCTAAAAATTAGATGAAATGCAGTCTTGTGAGAATGAGTTTTGCAAGGGTTTGTTGATGCCCTGGTTTCTGTTGGGCTTTCTCTAAGAGTTGATACATTTTCCTAGTGTCTTTGGTTGCTAGTTTCCCATCAGTGGCACCTACTAGGGGAGGCAAGGGGGAGCCTTCCCCTATCTCATTCTTTCAAAGTTACGATGGTTGGATCCAAATCTACACATTTTATAAAAAGAAATTGATGCAATGATAGAAACGTGAGACAAAAGGAAGATGAAGCAATCTAGCCAAAGGCTCAAATCCATGCAAACCAACCCTAGAGGATCCTCCTATTATCAACTTGGAAAAGAATTAAGGGTAAAGATCCCTAATTTTGTCAATCACTATGGAGATGGAACATGATAAAGTGAAGAAGCATCTAGAGGTCTTGGAAGGATTGAATTCTAAGCAAGAAGGCAAAGGAAAACTTGTATACTACAAATGCTCAAAGAAAAGAAAGGGAGATTTGGGAGTAATAAGGCAAGAAGGCCAAATAGGCATGCAGCCCTACAAACAAAAGCCTTGGCGAACATGGTAGTAAGACACCAACCCCAATTGGAAGATGTCTTGGGGAGCACCTGTAATGTCCCCATTTTCGTGAGCATCAGAGTCCGGAGGATTAGCCTATCAATTGACCCTTGTAGGCTAGTGTTCGGTGATTAGAGGGTCCAGTTGGGCGTTAATGAGCTCTTCAGGTGGCAATTGACAGTGTTTACCTCTCCAAATTGTTGGTATATTTTGAGGCTAAGCTATTCAGAGGTTTTTGGTTCCGTTTTGAGGCACTTACTATTTGTAGTAAGTCAATTGAGTGTCAGTGACCAACTTTTCAATTTTGGGAAAGGCATCTGGATGAGTAGTGGTTTCTGTGGTTGACCTCCTGATTCTAACGGAATCAAAAAATAATGAATATTTTTGGAGATATGACATTTTGATTATTAATAAAGTAATACTTTATTAATAATTAATTATAAAGTGCATATTATAATGCTTTATGTTGACTTTATTATAAGGAGGCATTAATGATATAAAGTCAAATTATTAAGTGACTTTGGAATGGGCACCCAAGCAATTAAATATTGTAAAGTCAAATCAAAGCAAAGCAAACAAACATTATAATATATTTTAATGATTAAAAAGGGCCTCTTGAAAAATCGACACAATTGAGGAGAGTATAAAAGCATCAAAAGCAAATGAGATTATGATGGATGAATGTTATTAACATTTGGCTTTTGCTGTTGGTGTTGGAGGAGAACCTGGGGTTTCTTCTGCAAATTTGATCTTTGGGAATGGAGCCTCTCATTGATCTCAGCTACCTGAGGGTGAGCAGAACATCTGAAGGTTGCTTCGTGTGGTGGCTACATCCAGTAGTCATTATTGAGCAAATTGGTGAAGTATTACATAAGGGTTTGAAGATTTAACATTGCAGATCAGAAGTAATTCGAAAATAAATATTGTTGAATGTCCTTATTGCTGGTAGAGATCCTCTCTCATTGGCACGTGTGAGTTCTTGTGCAGATTGGACTGATTGATTAAAGGGTTTGCATGGATTGATTTTTTTATATACATGTTTTATATCTTCATAATAATAAGAAAAGCATTTAATTATTCACTACCCGTATAATTTGCATGTTGATGCTTGTTCCATTCATGCTCAGTAAGAATACTTGCATGCAGATTTTGTTCTTGGTTACCTTCAGCTTGAAGGTTAAACTTGTGGAAAAAATAATAATATAATACAAAACCATCCCCTAGACTTTATGCTAGGAATGGAATAACAAGGTGGCAAATGCATCTATAAGAAAATCTGTGTGAGATAACCAAATTGCAGAACATGCAAGACCAACATCTGAAACATGTAAAAGATAAACATGCATCAGTGGGATCTAGGAAAAGTTCTGTTGAGCCCTACAAAAACGATCAACTGAACAACATCATAAAACCATTTGGGCCAATTAAGAAAACTATGAAAATGGTTTTCAAAACTGAATCTCTTTCTAGTTTCTATATAAGAAAAATGAACCCTAAAAATCCAAATTTTGTCTTAAACCTATTTAAGAATAAGTTTATACTCATACTAGCAACTACATCTAAGAACAAACAACCAAAACTATACAAGATGTAAAAGGCAACACAGATGGCTGAGAAAAATTAATCTGATGATGATTAGCATATTATCCCCCTTTCAACGTCTCCATATGGAAGAAAGCATAATCTATGTTGAGAATTTTTCTTTTTGGTGGTCTCACTATGGCATGGGCCAACTCAACAAATTTTGGACTTTAGCTTTTGCAATGGCTACTAAAAAGCCTCTGTACATGGAAGTTACAAGCATCCAACTCATACTAATTCACTTTATTAATTTGCCTCTTCCCATGGATGGGCAGGAACAAGAAGTTGGAGTGAAATAAGCATTCCTTTGGTTGTCATTTAATCATAATATTCTCATACAATGTCTGTTGAGTCGACAACTGCTTATTTAAAAGCACATTACTGGACCTACAAAAATAGAATTAACTCAAACAGGAAGAATGCTATTCACATCAACTTATCTTGTTCAATTCAATTATTTCCCCGATACTATACTCATGCCCATATTGCAAAGGGTGTACTGAAGTAACTTGTTTGGCTATTGCAGCAATGTAGATGAATGTCATCGTGAACAGAGTGGCCTCTGAGTGAATCTGCCCACCAGTATCATCTTATCAGGGAAGATCCTTCACCATAAATCAACTTATGTGTGATATATTTCCTCCCCACTCCAAAACGAAAAGGGGTGAAATCAAGTCAGACCAAGATAGAACACGTCAACAGAATATACTTCATATGAAGAAAAATAGTAATATTCTGTGAGCTCATTTGATCATGGCTCATTAGCAAGGGATGTTAAACAAAAAAACACCATTAATGAAAAATATCTAGTATCAATATAAAACGGAGCAATCAATTTTATCTTAAAATTAAATTTCAAGAGATGGAGAAAGGAAAGAAAAAATCAAATGTATGAAAAAAAATTAAATACCTGACAGCATGCTGTTAAAATGACTTCATCGCCATCTTCCAAAAAAGTACGATTTAAATTATTTCCAATCTTCAGTTGCTTCTTCCCATCACATGTAAGCTCCAATATACAACCTAAGTTTTCAGGATTCTGTAACATCCAATGGTTAAGTAAATGCGATTTGCACTATAAAAATTGAGTTCCATAAGTTCCAATTGCTTGTGTTCTTCCACTTAATGTCTCTTACTCTATCTATTGGAATTCAAAATTTAAGTCCAATATTACAACAAACACAATTGTATTCTTGTTTTCACTAACTCAATTCTGCCAAGAAAAGATGAAATTTTGAAAGTGATTGTAGCATATTACTTACAGGTCCACTTATAGTTCCAGATCCTAGTAAATCACCAGACCTCAGATTACAACCATTTATAGTATGATGTGCAATCTGTTGCTCAAGCGTCCAATATCTGACACACATGTCAAAAATTGTTCATCTTAAGAAGATATAAAGAAAATTAGTGTTAAAAAGAAACACAATGCATCCACTGGCCTCCAAATCTATTTAGGAAACAAAAAATATAGTTTAGATAATAAAAGATCTTGAGACCACAAAGAAGGTTATTAAATGCTTCTTAATCTGCTTGAATAATTTTATTCAGATTTGTTCACTTAGACCATAGGAAGATTATGCTGCAAGTTAAATGATAACTGTGTATGCTAGGATATCATACCCACATGAGTTTCTTCAATTTTAACTGATTCATTGGGATAGGGTTTGGTTACATAAGCTGCTTAGGTTATAGTCAATTTATGTTTATATTCAAGTTAAACTGCCTATTTAAGACTTGCAATAAAGGTGATCCATCATTTCTATTTTCTAGTTTTATAACTTCTTTTGGAAAATGCTATCCATTTGCACTCTTATAAAGTCATTATATGCCATTAATGCAAGATGTAAAGTGTTTGTGTGCACAAATTACTTTGGGTAAGTGAAAAAAATGATCAGCGTAAAGGTAAAAGCTCCATAAAAGTTAAAAAAAATGCAGACTAATCCTGACAAGTTTTAAGATTTCCAGCACAGTAAAACTCGCTGTCAATTCAAAACTAGTGCTAGCAGAATGCAGAATTGTATGAAAAAAGCTTTCAGGTCCAAGGAACAAAAATAATAGTTATCAACAAGTGTGTTCTAGACAATAGGAAATGAGAATTGACATGCATAAGTTTCACAAAAACAAAGAGCAAAGAATCTCATCAAGAAATCACAAGGAACGTGAAAGAACGAAAAAAAGAAAAGAAGATATATTAATGTCCAAAGATGACCAAAAGTAGGTCAACAGGACTAGAGATTACAGAATCCTAGAACCAAAATAATAAGATAAGACAAAATAAAGCATTGGGCCACTAACAAAAAGAAATAAAGAGCATGTGTTCGCGAAGACTACAAGGAAATCTCATTGAATATCCATGTCTATGTTTGAAATGGAGGAGATGTCTAAGTAATCATTGGTCAATGTAAGAGATAATGCTCACCAGGGAGTATCCAGGTTAGAAGGCCACACTAGGATACCCTAGGAGGAATCAAAGCACTTCCTCTAGAAACTCCCCTAACATCCAAGGCTAGTGTAGCTCCCATAGTGGAAACGAAGCTTGTAATGTGAGTCCACCCTTATGGTCTAGGTGGTGGCTAGTAAGTAGTAGATCAATGTTGCCAAAATGGAGTTGAGTCATGCCAACAAGAATGAACAAGGCCATGATGCCAAGGGAGAGTAGGTTGGGGAATTTGAGTAATATGAGTAGTAATGGTGGGCTAAGAGAAGCACCACCTAACTGATCTATCAACTTTGACATGTGAAGCATTGGTATCCAAAGGCCATTTTGTGTTGCCTATCATCACCTAGGTCGATTGGAAAAGGAGGTGACCAACATGGGGCTCTTGAGCCTCTAAACTCCCCCCTATAGGGATCTCCATTGAAGGGTGGCAGATCTCAAAGAAAAAGAGCCAAGCACCGCTGGTCTAAATATCTAAAGATAGTAAATAGATTATTGCATGAGTCCTTGGAGAGGCAATGAAATTTTCCTCAAATCTAATAGTAAATGGAGCATTTGAAAATGAAATGCTTCTTGGTCTTCACCTCCTAAAGTGGGAAAAAATGATAAATCTAATCTTGACAAAGAATGTGAAGATTATTTTCAAACCATAACTAGTGAGAGCACACTCTCAACTAGCCAAGGGGAAATCTCAAGTCATGGGACTACTAATGCTAGAGAAAGTGAGGGCAGTGAATAACGCCATCCACCATCTATAAGAAATGCTCGTAAAGAAAGCCAACTTGTGGTTTAGTAGTTCATGGGGGAAGACCTAGGTGGTCTAAATATATTGTCTATAGATCTTGTGAGGATGGCCTCTCTAGCAGCTCTAATGATGATGTCCCTCATTTGAAGGAACTAGAGGGGCATCCAAGGACCACATGCAATTTCATGGAGGTGAGGAAGAACAAATGTTGGTGAATATTTTTAAATGAAAATTGCCTTAAAAAAATGATCCTTAATGTTTTGACGAGATTCTTTATATGTACCTAGTAATAAATGGGAAAATATATCCATTGATTTAACAAACTATTTACTAAGAATTTCCCATTCAAATGATCAAATAATGATATTATTGGATGTTGTAACTAAAACAGAAAAATTTATTCAAATCCAAATAATTGAAAAGGCATACAAACTTGTAATGATCATTAAGATAAAAGTCTTCTCAAATAAGGAATATCTAAGAATATTGTCTACAGTAAAGATTTAAGTTTGTATGGAACCTCCAAATAAGTATATTCTAATATAACTGAATTAAACTTGTGGTGGATACCACAAAAATATATAGATAGATAGGAAGAGGTAATCATTAAAGATATGAAAGGCAATAAAAAACCTTCCCATGTCAACCCTACACACTCCATTTCTTATGGAATTCCAAGTTTCCCCTAAACACCAAAGTTATTTTTGACACAACTATATTCAAGGAGTCAAAAAAAATCCATTTCAAAGATTCCTCTCTTGATTTGTCCCATTTTAGCCTCTTATTTTTTTCTTCTTTCGAGAAAACTGTGAATATTTATTACCTAGCAATCAAGAACTCATTTCAAGTATTCTTAATAGCTCATCTTGTAATAAAAATAAGATCATTTATTTCCTTCTCTATAACCCATGGTAGGAGAGATTTACTAATTTCCCATCTTAAGGGAAAGGGGGAATCCTCTCCCACTCAACCAACCCCAATCCTTACAGACGGGAGAGGATGGCACCACCAACTAGGGAAAGGCTAGCTCAACCAACCCAACAAGAGAGGGTTCCTTTGCTCAATTAGCCTATCTTCATTTGAAGTAGCTTGGTATCAATATTAATACAACCGTTAATCTACCTAAGAGGCCCATGAAAGCCTCATTTCAAGAGATTGTTGTGTGTAAGAATGTTATTGCACAAACAAGCTACAATAAAACCCTTTACTTGGGCAAAGCTTTACCACCCCATATTGTCTGCCAATTAAATTGCATTTATTTGTAATACCAAGCTTTACAACTCCAATATTTGGCCCTCTCCCATCTCAACTCATCTTCTCCAAGATTTTTTTGATAGCAAAGAACAATTGTGTAAAAAATCAAGGAAGAGATTGAGGGAGAAAATATTACATAGAATCAAGGTGTATGCCTATGAAAAAGAAGTATGCAAATAATTGTTATTATCAATGTGCCAAAAGCAAATGGGTTGAGGGATTTATAGCATATTTATTGATTTAGATAGAAAAAAGCTAAGTCACCAGGTTCGAATTCAAATTCGAGTTCGGCAATATTGAAATTCGGATGAAATTCGACAAGAAAAAAATTCGAAAAGTAAAAAATTCGAATTAAATTCGCCTTATGTAAATTTATTTTAGAGTCAATATAATTTATTTTAGAATTTATATTTTATATTATAATATATAAATATTACATTATATTATTATATAATATAAATATTATAAAAAATTATTTTATAGTTTATATTTTATAATATAAAACAAAACTGTATTATATTATAAAATATAAACTTTAAAATAGATTATATTAAAAACTCAATAAAATAAATTGTATTAAAAAATTATTTTATTATATTAAAAAACTTTTATATAAACTATAAATTAAATAATATTAAAAAACTAAAATATGAAAAATCAATATATTTACTACATTTTAATGTATAAATAATAAACCTATTTCGAATATTTAAAAAACCCTTAAAAAAATTAAAAAAGAAAATGCAAAGACGGCTTACGAGAAGCACCGACGGGTCGCATGAGGGGGGTGAGATCAGAAAATTGCGTGAGTCTTTGCAAGGGTTGCTTGAGGCCGTGAGAAGAGTGCGTGAATCACCAACTCGTGGCGCCCAAATCTCTCAAGAAATGCAATGAATCTGATGGCTGCCGAAGAAAAATAAACTTGGAAATGAAAGAGTCTGATGGCAGCCGACTAAAAATAAAATCGAAGAAAAATAAACTTGGAAATGAAAGAGTCTGATGGCAGCCGACTAAAAATAAACTCAGAAAGGCAACGAATCTGATGGCAATCGAAGAAAAACAAACTCAGACATGAAACTAGGCGAACTAAGGCGATCTTTAACGAATTTAAAGAAAAAATTTGAGATTCGTCTAAATTCAAACTTGAAGCTTCAGATTCGACGAATACGGTGACTTAGGAAAAAAGAATAAGAAACACTTTTTAGCACACACAAAGTAAATAGTACTTCATTCTAAAAGTAGGGAACTTTCTTGATCGATGGAAATGCGAACCAAAATAGAATCTTTAATTAGTATTTGCTAGTTCAAGGTGGCACCTTCCTATTAAAATGCCACTTCAAGGGAGCAATCTCTTATCACAATGATGCTCAAATGCTAGGCATCCTTCCTTGAATACACAGCTTATTAATAGGAGATAATAAGATAGTCACATTCTACCTAATGCATGTGGGACAAAAAGAAAAAAAGAATTAAGAGAGAGGAATACTATTACTGAAAAGGATAAAATTCATGAAACATCACCACTAGTTTGGCTAAAAGTGATGGTATTAGACCAACTCAACAATGACCATTGGAGAAGAAACTTTGTGGGAAAGATGGCCTGCCCATATACCATGTCTCTAGAGGACTATGAAATTTTCTAAATATTAGAACATGATCTTAAGAAAAGAATAGAAGTGTGTCCACTCTAACCCTATAAATAATTATGGATTGTTAATCATTTGTACAGTTGAAGGAGAAATGGTCTTCCATAATCAATGCAATGGTGTTTATCATGCAGTTCAAACTCAACACATCATCTACCCCTAATTTATAGGGAAGAAAATTCGATCATTATCTTTAAGTAGAAAAAATATAGTGCTCAATTTTTTTTAAAGGAGAGGCAGTAACAAAATCAGAAAAAGGAACAATAATGATAGATGTCTCTCTCTTACAAGTGATTGAAATTGCTCCTAGAAACAACACATGATTTGTCCTCTCCTGCTGGTTTTATGGAAACCTTTACAAAAGCCACAAGCCAAGATGTTGTAAAATTAGAAGATTGGCATAGAAAGCAAAGCAACATTGCAAAAAATCCACATCAGAAAATACCAAAATCATATCTAAGCTATATTTTTAAAGATACCCAAAATTTAGTTCAAAGTTCAAAGTTCAAACTAAAACTAAAAAAAGTTTCAGGAATCCCTGTGTCAAATGAAATAGACCCTAAATAAGAATAGTTATGCCCTAACTTGGTAAAAAAGTAAATCCTTTCATACCTCTAAGGGGATGTCATAGCTATGACTACTTTTACCAGCCAAATAAGGAAGAGGAGGTGGATCCTGCAATAAAAGTCATATATATGAGTGACAAACAATATATGAAAAATTCCCAAATATATAAGCGTAAGAAAGTACACTTTCAACATCTTGTGTCAGTCACAACTCAAGGCAAAGTTTGTCAATTACTAAAATAATTATAGTGCAGATACCATCTCATTAAAAAAATTGCAAACTTGGCTAATCAACATGGATAGACAAAATTTAAAGTTTGCAATTGCTATCAAAAGTCGCTATTGAGGTTATAATAGTATAACCAATATTAATAGTATTGGAAATGAATAATAGTATATGCAATATTAATAAAACTGATGAGTAATTGTGACTTTTTTACAATAAATGATGATTTAGTAATACTAGCTGAAAACTTCTTCCTATGAAATATCAAACACGGCATTTTTTGCTTCTCACTCCACTAGAGACAAGCCATAGGACCATGCTTCATGTTTCTAAAAAGTTCTCTTCATAGTTGTAAAACTCGGACTCCAGAATTACTTGGTAGGGCCAAAAAAAATTTAAAACTTGGGACTCGGCAAAAGCTCAGGAAAAAATCGACAATTTTTTCAAACATTTTGAAAAACACAATTTTTTTAAAATATTATTCAAAAACACACATATTACTGATTTAAATCGTATATAAATCAAAATTAGAGTTTAATAGATATCATAGACCAAAAAACGATTTCAACCTCTAAATGAATTACAATGTCACTTCCACTAGCCATGCCATATGAAGTTGCCTCATCTAAAGATATTTTTGGAAAGTTGTGCGATAATAACATCTAAGTCATCACACTCAAGAGTTATATCCCAATTCCTCGTCACCCCCTCATTGTAATCAAGTATTTTATGTGACAAGCGATCCCAATAACTAGTGGGGATTTGGGAGTAGAGACCCCAATGGGGTCGAGGAGCAGCACCCCTCATGGGGGTTTGGGGGCAACTCCAAATTAAAGCCTTTGAAGCCACACAAACCTTTATTGCACATACCATTTTCACAAGGGAAAAATTAGGTGTTTGGCACTTTTTTGTTTATCAAAATGTTTTTAAAATTACATAAAAAATTTAACATTAGGTGAAAAGAACAAAGTTATACTCATTCAGGCCAATATTTGCACAATTGTCGTGTGCTGAATGGGGGCAGAAATGAAGTGAAAAACAATGATTTTTTTTTTAATGTGAGTGAAAAAAAAGTCTTTATAGTGATTTCGACAAGTTTTTAACTAAAAAATCACATTTTTTGCTGGTTACTTGCATGATTTTCATGGAAAAATTGTTGCAATTTTTTCATAAAACCATTGGCGAGTAACTCGCTGAGCTAGCTGGCTCATGAGTACTTGCGAGTTTTGCGAGTACCCGACAAATTTCATGAGTGCCCAACGAGCTTTGTAACTATGGTTCTCCACACCTCATTGCAGTCTTGATTGAAGAAGAAGAAGAATAAAATTATAATATTCTCAACTTTATTAAAATTAGATTATTCCTTCTCTCTTCTATAACTGGCAAAAAATGTATTTTTTAAGTTGATGGGCATTTTAATGAATCTAAGGGCATATTTTATTAAAAGACACCTTAAAGGGATCTTTTTAATACTTATGTTTTAAATTGAATGTAAGCCCTTAGGGTTCTACAAGGCCTTCAAAGGCTTCCTTTGCAGCAAGAAGAGGTTTCGATGGTGAGACCCTAGAATTATTTTCTCGGGATCTTCTTCATAATTCCTTTGTGGCTATTTCACTATTAAAATAAAGCCAAGAAATGCATTATTCTTAGGATATTGTCTCGGCCTATCTATTTTCTTGTACTTTTTATTCAATTTATAATAAGATTTTAAAAGTTTGCAATATTGATAGTCAAAACAAGGCATCAAGCATAAACTTAAATTTCCAATTCGGTTCAACTAACTACAAAATAGGTGCATGACCAGCAAGAAAAACACTATGTTGCCAGGTTCTTCAGAACCCATTCCCCTCCCCTATACCCATATGGGTCCAATTTGGGGTCAGGAAGGCCTAGAGTTCACCCAAGGTCCACCTTGGGCATCTTATGGGTTCTTCACCAAAAGGACCCACAAGGTACCCAAGGTGCCTAGTGCAAACCCCAAGTGAACTTGGGTTGGACCAAGTGAACCCAAGTAGACCTACAGGCCACCCAAAAGAAAACATGAAAAAAAGCATTTCTTTTAATATTTTTTGAATCAAATAACCTGGTTTTACCCTAAAATGAGGGCACTTCACTTCTTTTTCCTCATTTCAAAGAGAAAGTGAGAAACAACATTTTCACTCCAAGCTGCCATTGCTAATTTACTAAGGTTGCTGCATTTTTCTTCAAAGGGCTATGTGAGAGAAATACCTGCACCAATATGAGAGAAGTAGCTGTTGGAAGTTAGTGTTCACATAGGTAGAGTTTGTGTGGGTATTTTAATTATGTGAGTATGAATAAGTGTAATAATATTAAGTTGTTGAGAAACAACTTAATATTATCATATCACATAGTTTGTTAATGGGTTATTAGAATAGTGGTCCGTATTGAGTTGTTAAAAACAACTCAATATTGATAGGAATATTGTTTAGGTTGTTCCTAGAATATAGGATCTAAAAAGGCCTATAAATATTTAATGTATGAGTGAACAAATTGGTGAAGAAAATATAATATTTTTGTGTGATTAATCTTCTCCTATTTTCTTTACAAAAGCTGCACAAGGAAAATTTATCTATCAATGGTGGGTGAATCTTGTAATTTTGAAGAATTTTGAAGAATTTTTTCAAGTTTTTTTCCTCTTAGAAATGTTTTGAATTTTTCCTAAACCTTTTATATGTAAAATGGGGATTATAATGCCAAATTATTTTGTTTATTTTAAGTTAACATCAAACTTATAAAGAAAAATTGTTTTGTTATTCATACAAAATGGTTGGTAGTTCTAGTATAGTTGGCCCACATGTGGAGAATGGATTTAAATTGAGATGACATCACCTCTTTGGCAACGTACAACCATGATTGAACAACTTCTTGGTGGTGGGGTTATTGTCAGCATTGCAACCAATGTGGCAATGAGTATAAAAGCTAAAATAGTAAGTGAATGCTCACCTATACGCTATAACGAGCTTAGAAATAAGAGTCTACCCAAGGCCAAACAAAGAAGACTTTTCAAAGGAACAAATGATGGGATAAGTCAAAGAACAAGAGGACACTATCATGGTAAGTAAAAGACCAAAGAAAAGAGTACATCCCCTTCCAATAAAGGATCCCATAAACCTCCTAGTGGTTTAACACAACTAACTAGCCCACATCCTTTCATACCACCACCATCCTCTTGAGAAGAGAATAACTATTTTCTTTTCCATAAAAGAGATCCATTGGAAAGGCATTCAAAACTGAGGCAAGGTTGTAGATGAGAGCTTTGGTCATTGCTATAGCAATAGGCTTTCTTTCAAACTTGTTAGATCACCATATTGGTAGGGTATTGTGACACCAATTGCTAATTGCCAATGCACCAATAGGTATGAAAGGCGTGCACCACCTTATTGGCTAAGAAAAAACTTCTATAGAGGCACCGTTGAGATCAATCGAGGATACATGACCTAAAACAAGAGTGTCCCTCATTTCTGATGCATGGAAGGATAAAAAAAAAACCACAAATTAATATCACTATAGTATCCCCTAAGGGGATGTTGTTTTTGAAGGCAATTGATTGTCAAGGTGATGCAGGAGCATCCTAGGTGAAAGTACGATCAGCATCAACCAAAAAAAACGGAGTGATTTAAATTTTGATTTTAATAGTTTTTGTGTGAGAAATAAATGTGACATTAAGGCCAAAATATGGAATTAAAATAACTGGCCTTATTATTTTGTTGCAAAAATTGAAGTGTTGGAGATAGTTTAGGAGGAAAATTTTGATTTTTTTTAAGTTTAAAAGGGAAAAAAGACATTTTAGGCGTGGATTTTTGGGGAAATACAAGTCGAGACAACTCATTAGCCCCTTAACTATAGCATGGAAGATTTGGACGCCCAAGTTGTGTAACTATTGATTTTTGCTAAGTTTGGCTCCTATTTGTGAGGAGGTGGTTGCTTTTCTTGGCCTAATCTTTTGTGAGAGTGTTTTGGAGCTTGTAAATGCATATTTAATATTTTATTTCTTGATTTTGGAGATTTTTCCAGGTTGGAGGCATTACATTTCTTGGGAGTAACATTTTAGTTGAAAAAGGCAAAGAGGAAGGCATGACAAGAGGGAGGGGATTCATTATTGCAGACCAAAATGGGAAGTGGAAGAAGGGCATAGCTTTTTCTCCAAGGGCTGTTGGAAGACATTTTGTTGCAGTTATGAGGGTTTGAAGACAGCAATTTGAAGTTTTGAGATCATTGTGCAAGACAGGAACAACTGTAGATTGCCACTACAGGTTGTGGGTTGAGTTTGTATGTGAAGTGGAAGAGTTGTTTTTGATGTAGTTTGTTAATTTCCTATCATATCAGTTTGAGACTCATTTATATTGCTGTACATCAGTCCATGAGACTGAGTTATTTGTTGTAATCAGATTTTTAGAGGGTTTTGTATGCATTTCTAATGTTTGGAAAAACTATGCTGAAGAAGTTAAATATAAGAGCTATAATCTTGTTACAGATTTTTGCACATTAATTTTTGTTTTTGTTAGATGTTTGTATGAGACGGTTTGTGTGCGAGGCCCATCCTCCATCACAAGGGCAAGTGCAGGATGCGACCTTCATTACCAATATCCTCATACAGTCCATTGAGATGGTGGGCCTTGAAAAAATTGTCCGAGTCATAACAAACAACACTAAAAATTGCAAGGCAGTTGATTCAATAGTGGACAATTCGTATGGGCATTTTTTTTTAACATGTGGCATCCACTCTCTCAACTTGACATTGCAAAAGATTGGCACAAAGATCGAGTGGGTCAAAAAAATCTACATGGCAGTTGAAGAGATTCAAATGTTTCTGAAAAATCATCAAATGTCAAAAGCCATCTTCAAGACCTTCTCCAACTTGGAGTTGTTGAAATAATTTTATTTTTTAGTTATTTATTAACTTCAAATTTTTTATGTCGTACTTTTTGAATTTCATTTTTTTTTAGTTTTTACACCATGATAGGTTATCAAGACTTGATTCACAATACACACAACCATCTTGAGACTGCTTATGAAGGTGCGAGAGGCATTGAGCACTATGGACATCAACAATCTTTAGAGTGTATGGAGGCAATCATAGACAAAGAGAACCCAAAATGTTATAGCATTGATCTTAGATGATGAGTGGTGGGCTCATGTGGAATATGTTTTGAGTTTCATTGAGCCTATCATGAGTATGATTAGGCATATCAATACATATCGACCATGTTTAGATATGTATGATGGCATGGACTGCACGGTTGAAAAATAAAGACCATTATAGAAGCCAAGGAGCATGACTGCACAAAAGCATTTTTCAAAAAAAAAACAAAAGACTATTGTTGATCGTTGGAACAAAATGACCACACCCTTGCATATCCTATCATTTTCTTTGTCCCCAAAGTATTATAACAAAGAGATACTTTCCTTTCTGAGGAGGGTGGCACCATGTAGAGATGAAGAGATTAGTACTCGATACAAGGTTGCATTCAAAAGAATATTCCCAAATGTACATGTACAGAGTGTTGTCTCGATTGAGTTTGGCCACTTCATATCTTCAAATAATCATGATGTTTGTGCTCTTCAAGACAAGTACATGAAAATTATTATGAAAGGTCGTACCTACATGGCCAAGGCTCTATTTACCTACAACCTCTTGTAATAAAAGTTCTATATCAAGAATGTATAAATCCTCATTTTTCTTCACTGATATATATTATAATTTATGTTTTATAATTGTAAATGTTGTAGCAAATTCAATAGGTTGCAAGTTCTTCAATTGAGTGAAATTGGAGTATATACTCCTTTATCCACTTAGTTAAGAGCAACCAATTGGGTGCCAAAAAAGTCGAGGATTTGGTCTTTGTGCAGTCCAACTTGCATCTCATGTTAGATAAGAAACTTGATTACAGCGAGGGGTGACAAAGAATTGGGATCTAACTCCTAAGTGCACAAACTTAGATGCTACTATTCCACAGCTTGCCAAAGTCTCTACAAATGAGGCAACCTCTATGTATGACATGGCTAGTGGGAGTGGCATTGCAGCTAATTGTGGTTCAAATGAAATTGAACCAAATGTTGACTTTGATGCTCTCAATGAAGAGCAATGTGAAGATTATTGAATATTGATTGTAATTTTCATTTTGTATTGACTTTTGAGTCTTGACATATCATTGAATTATGAATTTGAGTATTTTCTTTATTGCAAGTTATGAGGCATTTAAATACTTTTCTTACTGCAATTATGAGCATTATTGTTTTTATACATTTTAATATATATTTATGAACCTATACCCATAACTAGGAAAAAAATGTTGTACTAGGCTACTAGCATACCCAAACCCCAAACCTGTACCCATTCCTGAACTAGGATCAACAATTAAGGAAAGCAATTCCAGCTGAAACTTATACAAAGAATGAGAAGCATGCTTCAAAATCTCCTATGTAAACAACAACATTGCTCAATCTAATCTCAAGTTAGACACCAAGATATTCCTTCCCCATTTGGATAGCACTCAATGATGACAAATTGGAAGCTTGGATTTGCAACGAGGAGGTGTACTTTAAGATGGAGTTGAACCATGCTAGCCCACATAAATTATGATCAATGTAGTTCATACAAACCATTAAGTCCTCACTTGGTGTCAATATCACACATCACTTCTAGCTGAAACAAAGCAACATACCATCCAAAGTTGTAAATTTTTTAAATAGGCTATCAAGGAGGCAATTTTATCCCCTAAACAAAGAAGGGTTATTTGTATCTTCATGAGGCATCCAAACAATCTTCTTGACACTACTTTCATTGGCTTGATATGACAAGAAGATTGAGGTTTTCATCCGTTGGGGTTCACTTTGCAATCAATTCAAACCTTACAATAGGAGGCTTGTCTTCTAGCAGTCAATATTTGTCTTCCCACTACCATGAGAATAAATTAGCATAGTCTTCATTATTTCTTTCCCAATACTAAGTGCCAACACCATTGTGCCTTTGTTTCTGTTTTTTTATTCTCTAAGATGGCTGTTTCATGTTTTGAACAAGTTAATCAATGATCTCAAAGCTGCATGCTTGATCTTCAAGCATGTATTTGGGTTGACCCTCAATTATCATTTTCAGTTGTGATTTTCCCTTAAAGATTCACTTTGGCAATTGATGTGAAAGTACTTAGCTGTCGCCATACTCCACTTCTTTTCATTCGTAGAATGAAGTTGAAAATAGTACCTTAGTCCATGCTCCTTGATTCTATTAGCAAAATACATAGATATCTACCTACCTATCCTTCAACATGGCTGCATCCAAGTGACAAATATCCCTATGGAGAAATCACCTTTTGCATCCTATCATGTCTTTCACCCTTGGTACATTCCAAGATCCTAATTCATCTTCCAATTCCATATATGACTACCAATATAAGCAGAGAAAGCTTCTTCTTGTGTGCAAAATATGAACCTTTATGACTGGCCAAATTCAGGAGAATCTCCAACCTCAGGCTAGATTTAAGAAACTTTATGACTGTCATTAAGCACCTTGCTCTTTCCAAATTCCTAGTAATGTTTGACTTCAGTTGGATAAGTATCTGTTTCACAACATCACAAAGTGAAGCTCATCCAATATGGTACATAAACAATCCTACAAGCAATAGGCCCTAACAATTTGTGTTTTGATCTCTCATTTTAGCTTGCCATGTTTGATGTGATCGCTGTTACCATCTCAAGCTGCATAAACTATCTTAGTCAGAGCTCAATATTTCCATAACTACTTCTGTAGCTATTATTTTAGCTTTTAACCTCCTTTGGCAAAGATATTTGCCCGATACTAACTCCCAGCAACATGCAGAAGAAAACCACTACCTACCTGCTTAGGTATAGGGATTACATCTCACACACACGCATTGTAGGATTTTGGTATAATATGGTATATAATTAAATTTCTTACGTACTTAGCTCACTCAAGAGTTATCATCAGGCTTAGTACTTGTGTCTTACAAAAGGTGGTGGTTGTTCATTGTCCAACCAATACACCTTTTGAGGATCTTTCCAACTCATGTCATGTTCAAGTACACTTTTAAGGAAGTCTCCCATGTTTTCTCCCTACTTTCATTCTTGTACAATTATAGAGAATCCATCTCTTCAAATATGCCATGCTATATGAATAAAGTGACAATTGTTTATTCTGATTTCTATTCATTACTTTTTTGGTTGATTGCAATTACTCTTTTTCTATACTATACATTTTGTAATATTGCCTCTAATTTGGACCTTTATGTCAGTGGCTTTGAAAACAAAATCTAATAACAAAGTCAAAAGAAAGATAGAAACTTGAGCGTGGTTTGTATTGAGCTAAAGTGAACACATTGAAGAGATAGTGAATGTTGGAAATTTATGCATTGTTCCAATTTCTATGCAATTATTTTCTAGTTGCTTTGACTATTCATTTGCTACAGTGCAATTTGAAGAAGTTGCCTATAAATTATTTGTCATTACATTAATCACCTTGACAACTGAGTCTGATAGAAATTCAAAAGAAGATGAAATCTTGAGCGTGGTTTATATTGAGCTAAATTGAAAACACTCTAAAGAAGATGAATTATGTTAGAGCTCTCTCTCTTCCCCTTCCTTACTGAAGTATTATAGGGTTTCTTTCTCTGAAGTTGTGCTTCCACTCCCCATGTTTATTTTCCTTTTTACATTTTCAAAATCCCATTGACCAATTTTAGGCACTAGTTGACATTAATGCTTAAAATAAAATAAAATTTTAAAACAAAACTCAATCAAACTTTAGAACTTTAGACCTCAACTAGTTTGGAAGAGCTATGGATTCTATTTACGTGTTTATTTGATGTACAATTCATCCCTGTTACAGTATTTAGTAGTTTCCTCTCTTCATCATCTTTCTTTCTACTTGGAAGCACCTATTAGATTTCTAACATTAAGAAAGAAAGATACTTGATAAACGCATTTTCCTTCTCATGGACTTCATAATCAAGCAAGAAGCAATTTCATGGCAAACAATTGATCACAAGGCAACAATTGAAAATCTAAATTGCTTGAAAGAAACAAACAGAAAATAATTACTAGTGCTCAAAGATTTAAAGAAAATGAATATCTAGATTACCTGTACATGAGCTTCACAAGCAAATGGTTCTAAGGCCTCTAGAGTGACAATCCAAGGTGAGATAGATGTTCCTGAAAGCAGGCATTTAAGTTATAAGCAATTTATAAAATAGTGAACTAAGAGACCCTATTGCTAAATCAGTTACTCAGTCCTCATCATAAACTTGAAATGTAAGGTTGGCCCCAAACTCCTTATTTAATGGCTGGGAGCCATTGTGCTAATATTTACAAGAACTATTGTAGAAAGTATTAATATTGATATTTTTTAATTTACAAGTCGCAAGGAAGCACAAGTTTTAACTAAATATCCCCACATCATAAAACACAAAAAGCAGGGGAAGAAATGATCTTCCATCAAGGTGTGCCCACCTAAAATCTTATGATAGTAGCTCATCTCTTCTTGATTTGTAGACTTCATACATATCTAATTAGTTTCAATGGTGAAGACCATAATGTCAATATGACTTGGGAAACAATAAAAAGCACATTTTCTGGTTTCCTCGTAACTGTGTACCTAATGCTTGTTCATTACATTATATGTCCTTATAAATTATTCGCTTTGATAGATAGAGGTGACTGCAATTATGTTTGTGATGTTTACAAGTTTGTGTTGTCACCAAGATTTAACCTAGGAATGTGTTAAGACATTAAAAATGTTAGATCAACATGTTTGTATTAGAAAGGAAAAGAAAATGAGAAAGATAATTTAAATGCAATCATTCCTTAAATAAGGAGTTAATAAAATTTTGCTACCATCTTTCTCATCTATCCCATTAAACACTAGCACTTGTAGTCAGAGGACAGTCTAACATGGGTTTCCTTCACTTTAGAAGTCTGTGTTTATCTCTTGCATTAAAGGAGCTAGTCCAGAGTCTCCCAGATTAAAGTTGGCATCAGTTGCCTGAAAAGGAATCCTATAGGGTAGTTACCAAACCATCAAGCCAAAAAAGAACAAAAAGATAAGCAAAAGACACACATAAGATAGTCAAGAAAGTTAAAGTAAAAATGAAGAGATGTGTAATGCATTTTCAAATGTTTGCTAGCAAAGAGCTTCCAGTCCAAGACAGGAAGTGAAAGCCAAATGATAAAAATGATCTGAAAAATGTATCAGTCAATTGGAGATGCAATGACATCCAAAATTAAGACCTATAAACACAAATGATTCGATAGAATCAGCAATAACACTTAACACAAAGCATGGGAGATGACACAGAGAGGAAACCATTGGTCTAAAATGAACAATTGTAAATATTATATAGTGGAAAACCCATTGCATTCTGTGCATAGTAACTAAATTTTGCATGTATTAATGAGCCTGCATGAGTTAACGGCCTACAATTGTAACTTGTGCTTGTTATTCTATTGGGATCAGAGCCTTAATAGATTGGCCTAAGTTATTTCACTTATTGAGAGTTGTATAAATAGAATAAATCAGTTATGAATTGATATTTTTTCTTTGGTTTCTTTTGACAACACTCGTATTGGTCTTCTTCCTTATGCTTGCAAAGATTATTTGATCAATTATGGACCCGTCTCATTAATCTCACAATGTATCAGAGCTTAGGAAGTAAAACTCCTTAGGTTTTATTCCTTTGCAGCTGTTAAGGTGTGCAAAGTAGTGTTGATATTTGAATGTATATTGGATTACAATTTTTTCCTTTGTAAAGGTCATCATCCTCTGATAAAAAAATAGTCCAAGGAGATCACAGGTAAAGGACAAATTCTGAGTGTATATCTAATTTCCTTGCAAATATTCAATAAGGGTTCACTTATTGTCAGTCAAAAAAATCTTCCATTTAGAACATGAAAATTTGCATTAAATCTGACATCCATTTGGCTGTCACGAGACAGATTTGAGACTTGATGTTCTGGAGGTCATAACTTTGTCATACAGACTCTGTTTGACTCCATTGTTCAACCGTTGGAAAGCTAGTTTCAATCTCTTCCTAGTTGTAAAGTTTCTATAATGCAAGTTTCTTTTATGCTATTAGTTTCTAGAATATGGTATGTTGAGAGGACACAACTTTCAGAATAGGAAGTCTTCTATGAAATTATACTAAAGACCAAGGCTTATAGCAGATTGTTTGTAGAACTGAAAAGGTCCCTTCTAGCAAGAAGGATGAGTTCTAAAACAAGGTAAATCATGTTACTATGAATGTGCCCATCCATGTTGCACCTAAGCTACATGTTTATTTCAGTTGAAGGTATTCAGCAAGGAATTATTTGAGTCTTGTTGTACCCAAAATGAAATTTTTGGCATTTTGCTTAAATTGAGCTAAACAATGTAAAAATGCCATCAAAAGTATGTTTTAGGTCAAAACAAACGTGAAGTCTTTGTGGGTTTTTGTCAAGGAACCTATGGTTAAAATTCTGAAAATTTGAAAATTAGGGTTTTATGCCTATTTTTAAGGAAACCCTTAAAAATAGGACCTTCCCGGAAATGATTGAAAATAATTCTAATAGGGTTAATTGACTTCACAATCACACTGATCAAGTCAGAATCATCAAAAGATATGTTTTACTCTGGTGGGTCTATTTCTATTTTTCAGGAACGAAGTTAGGAGCTTCGCAGCCATTAATGGTAGATTGGCTAGTACCAGGTGCTAAAAGCTAAGCTTCAAGAACTCCAACGAAGAAGCTATGGTGGAAAAGGATGAAAATGATGCCGTTCAACGAAGGAGATTCTCAAAATGAAAAAGGCCAAAATTTGGCTAACTCTGCAAGATGGACGTTTTGTCTACCAAGGCAAAACACAATCACAGTTGAAAAAGGCGCCCCTCTTGAAGAAAGGCGCCCTTGGATATCAGAGGGCAAAAGTAATCATTTGACATCTTCAAATCAGTCATCCT
>CM021109.1:509427909-509461074 GCA_007115665.2 Sequoiadendron giganteum
TTAACAAAAGTACCGTTGACCAATGGTGATGAGGTGTCAAACACCTCAAGAAGGACGTCCTACCCTCCAAATAGCAATAAATACAACTGAAGTCAACTTGATACCCCTTTCCAAGTTGACTCCAGATCTCCACAAATCATACATGTCAGATCCCACTGATCTAGGATGTCTAATTGACTCCCACGATTTGTAGATCTCAGATCTCCTTTAAAGGTGGATGTCTATTTGGAGACACATTTGTAATTGTAAGTTCACTTTTAGTTAGGTGTCAGTCAACTGAGATAGACTCCCAGTTTGACTTTTGTTTAGTTTCAGTTAACTGAAGTAGATTTCCAATTAACTGCTTGCTCACCTACTTTTAGACAGGAATAAATCTTGCTGATTGGCAAGAACTGATTGTTAACTCAAGGAGATTTTAGGGTTGCCTACTCGTTTGAGTTTCTATAAATAAGAGCCTTAGGCTCATTATTTGTGGAACCTTTATTTGTCAAGCAAAATTGTTACACCATTGTTGCCAGAGTTAGCTTGTTTATATCTGTTCACTCTTGGATGAGAGTTTGTTGGTTGATCGTAATTGTGCATGATTTCGTGCCTTTGCTGTCCCAACCTTTGTAATTCTTTGGAGAAGCTTGAAGAAATAAATTAGATGTCGCATGCTTGCTTGATCTAAATACTTGAGTATATTCAAAGTCTTGTTCTAAATAGTGCATTGTTTCAATCTCCTCCTTGGACAGGTGCCGTCACCTCCTTGGATATTTTGTCATCGATCATTATCGTTTGATGTTGTTTAATGATTTGTCTTGCAGCCTACACTTTGGACAGGTGTCATCACCTCCTCGGGAATCCTGTTAGACAGGCCATCGTTCCTTGTTGTTTCCAATGAGTTGTTTCCAAGCCTACACCTCAGACAGGGGTTCCTCCTCCTTGGCAAGTCTCAGATCCAGTTTACCGTAACAAGTGTTTACTTGTATCGAGCCCTATCTTGGTTTATATCCAAGAGTTCAGAGCCTCGGCCATATTCCATTGAGACGGAGGATTCAAGTGATCCAACCCATCCATTTCGCTCCTACGCCCTCATGCTCTGTTTATCTTGAGGAGGTAGGATAGTTTAGAAGCTTAGTTAGTCGTAGTTAAGATCTGCGAAAACTAGAGAAAATCTTAGCTATGGCGCATTGTGCTTATACACCCTTGTGTCCTACTGCTGAGTAAAAAAGATAGGAACCTTAGTACACCCCTTTTTTACAGTAGAAAATCAGCAAAGAGAGATCTTCCTCTCTATAATCTGAAGAGCATGTATTAACACACTTGCAATAGCTGTCCGTTTCAAATAAGCACTCCAGAGGTGCTAATTGAAATGCCAACAAGTCTAGCAAAGAGATTGTCAAGGTAAAGGAACTCAATTCACAAAAGAAGGTTTTGGAATTAAGGAAGAAGTATGAATTCAACATGAAGAATTCAAAACATTTTGTAAATGCTTCAATTTCTACTAATTGTGATGTTATTGATGCTTTTACCTCTAATCATGATCTTCTATTGTGTCAATGTTAATCATTTTTTTAATCATGTAGATTATGTTGATCATGTTGTTAATCATGTGGGTGATCATATTGATGGCAATCATGTTAAGGATTATGTTGTGAACAAACCTACTTCTCACAAGATTGGAGTATTTGAGGCGTACATGAAAGGAATTGGTGCAAATTTGCTTCAAAAAATGAATTATATTGGTGGTGAACTTGACAAGAATGACCAAACTATTGTTCTCCCTTTTACAGAAATTTTTACACAAGAAAGATGAGGGATTGATTATTCAAAGTCTTCTTATCATTAGAAACATACAATTGATTGACTTCGGAAGAAGGAACCAATCTCTTCAAATAACTATCACAAGTGACAACCATAAGCAAGAGAAGAAGAAGAAGAAGACATTACAAATGTAGCGAAGTGGGGCATTTTGTGAGGAACTGCTTCAAAAGGAAAAAAGACAAGAAGAGACACTATAAAGGTTTTAGTTCACTGGTAAGAAGGGGTCATTGTGGGACCCAACCATCATTTAGAGGACATAGGGGGCATTCTTCGCCTCAATTCAGGACTTATGGAGTATGTCTAGGCTCTCAAAGATATGTAAATCACCATTCATTTGGATATGATAGTCACAGGCAGAGAGGGCATCATAATGGCTCAATTCGTCCTTGGACAAGCGATAGAATAAGGAGGGTATTCATGAATCCACTTTGGCTCTAATTTTTTATTCTACCTAGAATTTCATTGATAGGTGATGAAGGAGGTGATATGAGGCCACACTATGGTTGGGAAAACATTGTTTTGCATGTAGAGTATGACTTGTTGCTTGAAATCTCTTCAGAAAATGATGAGATTGTTTCAACTTTCAAGGTTGCAATGTCAATTGAGACTTGAGTGTGCTAGCTATTTGGAAGCTTCTTCAATTATCTTGATTCATCTAAAGATGTATAATGATCGGTGTGTTGGAGATGGAGTTGTTGATGGGGACATCTAGATCTCATCATTGATGGGCTCTTTATTGTTTTTGACAGATGAGTGGTCTTGTATGTGAAGATTCCCATTGAGAAAGCATTGCTATGTTGATTTCAAGGGTTAGTTACAAGGGATATTGGAGGTCATTTATCCAAAGAGGGTTGATTCCAGTTTTCCACGATGGTCATGGTCATTTTGAGGCTTGACACCTTGCAAGCCAGGAACTATTGACTTGATCATTCCAATATCAAAAGGTCTAGAGCTAGGGTCCTATGGGATTTAATCATGCTTTTTTGGCTTTGCTATTTCATTGTTATACGGTCCCGTCGTAGAGTCCTATGGCAGATCCTATACATGGCACTTTAGAGTTTTGCTTCAGATTGTGCTGTTTTTGAATCATATGCATATTGCATGGATCTTGGACTGCCAACTTATTGTTCAGATTCACAAGTTGCTATAGCATTTAACCCCCATCAATAGTTTGATAGATTTTCCATGAGATCCACCTTTCTGGGGGATGAAGAAGCATATGACTATCGCATGGTTTCTATGCATCATGAAGACCACATTCTCTTGTGTGTGGATGGGAATTGAGTTTTATTCCTTGATGAAGAATCAGAATGTATCTGCCATTTGTTTTGTGGAGGGTGGAGAATTACTTCTAGTTTGATGCAATCCCAATACTTTGTTATGCATGCATCAGTTGTGTTGTTTACTTTTGAGGGAGAGCATAGAGAAGCATTGATCGGGTTTTGCATACAGTATTAGCCCATGGATTCAGTTTATCTTCTAGATTGCCAATCCCTTGTTATGGAAATTGCACAGGATTTCAGAGTTGTATCTATGATGAGGTGACTTCATTTGAGGATACAACCTAGTGCATGGATACTCCTATCTTAGATTATTAGAGTAGATGAGGCTGAGGATCACAACTATAGTGTGGTTTTTCTTCAGTTGTATGTTTTGAAAATCTTTAGGAGGAGAGATCCAAATGTTTCAAGAGATAACATGTCATTGAAGCTTCAAACAAATGGGAGAAGACTCAGAAGATGATTGACTTCAGATTAAAAGCAAACAGATTCTAAATTATTAAATTTGTTTGGACTACTGACAGCTATTATTAAGGTTATGTTGCACCCTCTCCTTCTCAAAAGGATCTAGATAAACGCCACTATCCCTGTCCCCTCCAAGTTGAGTTGTAGCGGGATATTAGAGACTGGAAACCCATCTTCTCGCATTCCTTTTCTTTACCAATACTTGCAGTATACCAATGGGTTATGTGTATAGCTTGTATGTGTTAACAAGCCTACATATATAACTTGCACATATTTTATATTGGGGTTAGAAACTTAGTGGATTAGCTTATCCTAATATGAATTTTTATGAAGTGTATCTATAGAAGCAATGCCTCCAACCTTATCAATCGCTACTGTATCAATTCATTTTATTATATAGTGAGATTTTCTTTGGTGTCTTTTGAAATCACCACATATTTTTGTTCTTTCTTATCCTTGTGGAGTTCATTATGTGGTTTATTATGGACTTGTGTCACTAATCTAGCAGAAAAACTGAAGGAAACACTTTTGAGTAAGTCAAAAATCTCAGGAAGTCGGCAAGAAAATACATGAATGTCAGTAAGGTCAAGTAAACTCAGAAATGTCAAGTTTAGCACATGTCAAACTTGGCACTATTATAACTGGTAGGCACCATGGTAAATATTATGCACACCCTTTCTGAGAGAGAGAGGATTAACCATGGTTCTTGTCAATTTACCATGGTGCCTATCAATTATTGAGTGTGATGCCAACCATAGACATCAATTATGCTAAGACTACATTTTTTAAAACATCTGCTAGAAACTGCTTATAACATTGGTTCTTGTCAATTTACCATGGTGCCTACCAATTATTGAGTGTAATGCCAACCATAGACATCAATTTTATGCTATGACTACATTTTTTAAAACATCTGCTAGAAACTGCTTATTCAAATATCATTCAACTGGAAATAAGAAAGATGACAAAATATACTCACCAAAACTCTTCCCCAAAAATGGTCCAAGAGGTATAGATTCCCATGCCTGGATATCTCTTGCTGCCAATGACATCATTTAAATTTTTATCAATTGCATTATGTATTTTCTATATTCATGTTTTTCCTTCAATAAATGTCAACTTCTGTTAACAACAGGATATATACGAGCATCTGTGTGTGTGTGAATGTATGTGTGTGTTTTTAGAAAAGGTGTACCACTCCAATCATTCATCAAAACCAGCCCAAAGATATGGTCACTTGCATCATCCACATTCACAGTTCTGCCCAAGTCATTTCCAGGACCAACTATTGCAGCCTGAAGAGAAAAAATCACTCACAAGTTATTATTAGTATGTCATTCATTTTAAACAGTATTCTGAATAAAACTGGGAAATATTGTATCTGTATGATGGTGTGTCATCTAATAAAAAAGATATTACTTTGATCTCAATATCGAATCTATTTAAAACTGAGAAAAAGATTAGATGGATGTATCCCAACCAATACCAAACATATAAAGTCAAATTTTCCCATGCATTATTAAATAACTAAAAGATATCCTACATTGTCTACTCTTGTCTAGGATTAGATGGAAGTATTGCTGGGGAATAGGAAAAATACTTGACATCTTGCATTTTCCTCATGCGCTTGCCAGTTTTCATTACAAAAATAAAAACCACTTCAAATATTTTACCATAAAGCATCATATAGAATCCCTTTCCTGATCATTTGGAGATTGTCGAGAAACTTACCATTTCTAACTCAAAGTCAAGCTTTGCAGATGGTCCAAATCCTGGTAAAGGCTTGCCAGCAGGATGCATTTGCCCTCTGTGGAAATATAAATTAGTGCCTTATATAAAGAAACTTTTCAAACAAAAATGGCTAACTAGCATCCCATATAAACAAAAAAATCAGTATTTTCTTCACAATTAAAAAACGATATAAGAAAAAGGAATCTTTTATGGCTAGTCAGTTCCAGAAATCAATCAACCTCACAATATCTCCTTGTTAATAGGTAAATCCTACATTTTCCATCAAAAGCAAAAGCTATTTCTTTGAGTCTACTAAAATATATGTAAGCCACCTACAAGAAATTAAATTATTTTTGTTGCCAATGGAAACCATCAAGTTGTTAGGAATGTAGACACCTAAAATTGTCCTCATCCTAACCGTACCCAATTTTATCCCCTTCTAGCATTAGTTAAATAAGAATAATTATTTAATTAACCTTCCCAATCATCCTTCCAGCATTAATTAAATGAATTCAAATCATTTATTTAATTACTTTATCATGTATCCCCTTTCCCTCTACAGTCCACCCTTAATTAAATAAAATTTATTTAATCAAGTTCACCCTTCACATTCCTGTCCTCAATAAATTAAATAAATACAACTATTTATTTAATTCTCCCAAAAATCCCCCTCAATTAATTAGTTGACTAAAACCAATTACTCTATAATTAATCCACTTGCACATTCTAAAGCACGCTTAATCCATGGTCAAACTTGACATGCACTTGTCCCATTCATCCCACTTCTCCAAAAATGCTCTCATCAAGTCTTATCCATCCATTTCTTCAAAAAAATCCTCACCCTTCAAATGTCTCCAAAAAAATGACTTTTAGAATTTCATAAAGTACCTTTTTGATTCTCACCCTTCATCCTCTCCCAAAACAATCTACCCCTTCAATCTTCGCCCACTACAAGTGCATCAATCACAAGGTGCTACGTTGAGGCTTCTCCTCTCTCCAATCCTCTCAATCAACTTCAACCATTGATCTCTTGGATCAATCTCAATCCTTGATCAATCATCCATCCAATCTATAAATAAGCCTCATGAATGCAAAGTCATGTTGTTGGTTTGATGAGCAACCAAATATCATTTTTCAAGCAAATATCCATTTAAGCACAACCACACACATTTTGTGCGTGCAACAAGGAGTTGTGGGTGAGAGAACACTTTTATTTTACCTTTTTATGCATTTCCTTCGGTTAATTGGAAGTGCAGTTAGTTGTAAAATAGGATTTGATTTCATTGTTTGAATCCTTGTTTTATGTTCTACATCTTCATTGTTCATAGTAATATAAGATATTAAACTATAAAACAAATAGAGTAATTATCTCTCGTCTTAGGTGATATTTCTCAAAGAGCATTTCTCTTATCCTCTTCCATATTTTGTAGTTTATAATTAGCAAAGTAAAATTTGTAGGAAATCCATTTATCAGAAAGAGTGTGCATAGTCATTCCCATCTACTCATTTTTAATACGGATTCACTAACCAGTCTAATTAACAGTTTATGTTAAAATAAGTACAATTGTTTCTTTCTTTCACTGAATAACTTTCAAACTACATAGTAATCATGACACACCCTCAATTGGCCAGCTATGATAATAGCAACTCTATAAACCTACTTCAGGCCATAGTACTCCCCCTCTTGTCATCATGTAAACTTGGATACATCTCTGAAAAAGATTATTCACGGGATGAAGAATTCAAAAAAAACATGTGTCTTTCTCCATCTGAAACGGAAAAACTTTGGAAGATCTGGGAGTAGAAAGAGCTCATAATCTATATGACAATGTGAAAGCTGAAATATTTGGGCATAAAAGTTTCAAAGATGTCAAAATGGGAAACATGTAGAAGAAAGAGGCTCCGTGGGTGTTGGAAAATCCTTTCTAACAATGGAAAAAAAATTGAATTGTAACACAAGGGAGATACTATTTGGCCTTGCAATGGCACCAGTCCCTTTTATGAGTGTGCAGTTTGGATAGAAATAATTCTATTCAAAACTAAAAATACTCCAATATAAGATCTTGTTTGAAGCCAGAAGCTATAAAATACCAGCAGAAGATAAGAGGGATGGCATTTTCAAGTCTGTGATCCTGAACAAGGTCTGAATGAGCACCATTTTATGCTTCTGTGTAAATCATATGACCATCTAGTGGGGACTGCCATCATTCAAGACGAAAAATGAGTCCATAAACATAGAATCTTACTGCAAGGACTTATGAAGAAGAAAATATTGAATAGTCTTCAATTAATATGTTCTGCTCGTGTCTACCAGTGAAATGTATATCATGCAGTTAACTTTCATTAGCTTCATTATATGCCAAAAAAGATTTTACAGTCTAACAGTATTAATCCCAGATGTTGTCCAGCCTTGTGCTTTTTACCAAAATATTATATTCTTTGTTTGGCATCCTTATAAAAGATTAAACCTACAAAATGTAAATTCACATATTATAAAGCATTTATATAGCCTTCATGATCTGAACGTTGTTCATTATAGGAAAAGCTAGGGTCCTAAGGACCTTGGTATTAATTAGGTCATTAAATTAAATAAAAAACAACTGGATAGCTTTCTAATAATTATTTGATCAGTTTTGAACTGTCATCCTCCTTATTTTCTTGCAGAGAATGCACTATTTAACAAAATAAAAGCAGCTCTATCTGGGATCAAATGAGGAGAACTAAATAATATTATGAAACAAATACGACATATAAAAACACAACAAAAAATTGCAGCAATAATTAAGAGAAAAACTCAGTATTTTGAATTTTTCCTTTTTCTAAAATTTCTGAAAATGAAATATAAAGTTTAGATAAGGACAACACTAAATATGGAAGATGGCAACTCTAGAAATTTCTAGCCTGTCCTTTGACACATTAAGATAGCATGTAACACTTTCTTGAAAATGTATCAGTAAGGATTCCCACTCAAGCCAAAATCAAGAGCAGTATAGGTGACACATTTGGTCACAAGCAGTATTCCAGGTACATGCACAAGCTTTTCTAGACTAAGGAAGAAACTCTCAATGACGTTTGAAGAATTTTTACTATGTTGCTGATTCACTGGAGTATGCAGCCAGATCTGGGTCTGGTTCAAACAAAATCCATGGTTTGGTTCAGTGCACCTGGGGGTTCTGGCAGGGAGCAAACAGGATACTGTAGGTTTGTCCTAGACAAACCAAAGCAAACCCATAGGAGATTAGACAAACCAAAGCAAACCCATAGGAGATTAGACAAACCAAAACGAAATGCCTGTTTTTTGACAGGATTATTTTTTAAAGACATGGTCCATAATGTTTGCTTGAAGATTTCTGGATTAGACTATGTGAGCATTTTTCTTCATCAACGTTTCAGATCACACCCCATGATCCATCATTGAGGTTTCTTTTTCTTTCTTTTTTCTTTTTTTATGTTTTTTAATAATTTTCACCTTTGACTTTGACTATGAGACACTAAAACAAATTCCTAACCAAAAAGTGTCATCTAAAGCATTTAAAACACTAAAATAAACTCATTTTATGTTATTATGATTGCAAAAGACAAATATCATTCCTTTTTGCTGAAATTTCATTCTTGCTTGTCATTACACAAAAGAAGTTGAAGAATGGCCATTGAAGGTTCCAAAGCGGTTACATTGTTGTTCCTACAAATGTGCAAGTGTCCATTAGCTGCCAAGAAGATCAAAAGAAGATTTTTGAAAAGAGGTGAGTTCTTTTTCCTATATTTTTGTTTTACAAATGAACTCTCTTCTTTTCCTATATTTTGATTTGAAGGTGTGCAACTAGTCAAGTGAGTGCCCATTTGTGTGGCATTTTTGGACAAAGCATCAAATCTTGCCCTTTAAAGGATGTTCCACATGTGCTTTCAGAACAACTGATAGTATATATCAATGAGTATTAGCAAGAAAATGAAGCAGCAGACCATAAAACAAATCATCTTTTAGCAAAGAGAAGATCTCAAGGAATGAAGCCCCTTGTGGCCCCATTTAATCCTAGTGTTTTGGTAAAGAGCCACCCATTTTTACCAACCTCCAAGCGCAACACCTTACAAATAAGAGACCAAAGGAACCTTTGGAAATGGCATTTCAAAATGAGTTTCAAAACATTGTTGATCAACACATAGCAAGATGTATTTATGGCTTATGGAAATGGATTGGCTTTCAATGTTGTTCTCTCAGCATATTGGCAAGAAATGGTGAGAAAAACTTGATGAGGCACCAAAAGAGTACAAGAGCCCAAGTTATGAGGCTTGTGGCACCTTATTAAAAAAGGATGTCAAACATGTAGAAAATTCATTAAAGCCCATAAGAGATTTATAGGCTGAGACAGGTTTGTCCACTGTTTTCAATTAATGGAAGGATGCTAAATTTTCCTTTGATCAATGTCCCCTTACAATCCATGACTCCCAAAAACATTGCCTCTTTAGGGAACACTGCTCACATTTACTTTTCATGTACTATTTTTCCTCTCCTTCAATCCTTTGTCCTATGAATGCAAACAATTATAGGGGGCATATCCTATTGCTAAAACTTTCATAGTGAGTTTTGTAGCAATTACAAATGCTTACAAAGGGTCATCTCTAGTACGAGGCAGACCTTACACTTCATGTCCCATGTCACCCATCAACCGCCAATTGAGGTAGGCAAGTACCATTTTCAAGTACATGCAAAATTTCTCCTACTGCCTTTCTCTCACCTTTTATGATTATTGATAATTGCATAAGGCATTGTAATTGCTCTTAGTTATGTTTGTGTCACACAAGATACTAATAGAATTTTTTCCATCTGTGTTGCAGGTTTCCCATGGAGAATACAAGAAAAGAGGCAAAATCTACATAATGAAACCTCATAGTATCCATTAGTTTATATAGACCACACAACAATCTCTTTTGATATCTGAATATTTTACTTTACATGCATGTTTGTGAGTGCTACACACTTTTAAATGCATGATTATTCTAGGATTCAAAGTAATCACCACAGCATAAGATTTTTGGTCAATACAACAGAAATTCCTTAGTCAAAGCATCAAAATTAACTCAACAGAAATCCTCTTGGTTCATGCAACAAAAATCCAATGAACAGAGGGTTAAAACTTAAAATAGGTCGGAATGGTATTTGTCAACATTCTAGTCCTTGCCAGCATCAGTTATATGATATTCCTTCAAGTCTGACCTCTTTATCATCAAAGACAATGCCTGTAGGTCAGAATGGTATCAGTCAACAATCTACTCCTTGCCGGCATCATTTATATGATCTTTCCTCAAGTCTGATATCTCTGTCATCAAAGTCAATGCCTGTAAAAGTGAGAGGGAGAGATGAGGTTTGGGGGGAGCAGGGGGGGGGAGGGTAGATGAGGCAGGGGGACTCTGGTAGATATGTCTGTTGTCATGAAAGTTAATTATCGTTATCCATAATATATCACTTAAGAAATTAATGTACTGACATGGCACTAATTGGCCTAATCCCCATTTCACCTCATTTAAATCTCACATCAGCCAACAGAGAAGATGATAGTGTACACTCATAATTCAACACATTCATGGAAACTTTTAGGATTGTGTTGCAATAGAATTAATAAGTGGCAACTGCTGATTTCATCCTCCTTTCCCACACCAAGTTCATTGTTCTTTATCATCTTTCTTATCTCAATTGTCCTCCAACAGATGGAGTATACAGTTTATTTGTCTCATTAAGTAATAAGGGCTTACTAGGTCATTTCTTGCCCACTTGAACCATTGTATTGAGACTTGGACTCAAATAGGACTCATCTGCCACATTTTAAACTCGGACTTGGACTCAATAAAGAAACTCTGTGAAAGCTAGATATAACTTGGCAAACTAAAAAACTATAATCTGTGAATATAAACTTTTATATTCAACTTTGAAGAAAGCGACCTAAAAATGAGTACTTAGATGAAACAGCAGCACACAACAGAGCTACTAGCATTTAATTTAGAGTTATAACTTCCCTTCAACCAATAAGGTTTTACTATTTAAAATTTATTTATTTTTTTAATAATCTGTTGTGAACAATTTTACCATGCCATTTCACCATAATTATCCAAGGTTTTATGATTTCTGTTTTTTATTTATTTTTTCAATATTTTTTTTAAGTTCTACCATTTTAATATTTAACACACCAATTAACCATAATTCTCCAAGCCCACAATTACTTACACTTCGTTCTAGATAATACTTTTCTAAATGTTGTAACATTTTGGAAACCTTTTGTTAAAATTTCAGTTGATTTTAACGTGTCTTTTTAATAACATATACCCACCTTTAATAACAATAGAAACTACAAAGAAAAATAAATATTATATTCATGAAAAATAATATTGGGAGAATATCTGCTTCTCTATGTTGTTTGAATTATCAAATGAAAGCTTGTGAAATTTATTTACTTCACAAGGAAAAGGTGAGAGTAGATGTCTGCACATGCACAAATCTATAACATGTTAGAATAATAAATTGTGCATGTTTTCTGGATTGTAAATAATACTTCCGTGCTGAAAGGGGATTCTCCATTCAGGATAAGGTTAATTGTTGAAAAAAAAAACACACATTTTATTTTAATAGGATGTGAGTGTGATGAGCCCTGCTGGCTCTCAACTCAAATCCCAATATTTTCTTAAGTCTTAATGTGTTTTTTTGTTTTTTTAAGAGAAAGTTTGTAGACAGAAGAGAAGGGCCACATCATATAAAAGCTCATAAATTGAGAAACAGAGCTATTTTCTACAGAATGAAAATGCAGAAGGTATTATTTAACAATAACAAATAGATCACAAGTGCTAAACATACCAGAATGTTTCCAGATATTTTATTTAAAGAAGTAAGCCAACTCGCCAGCCAAGAATGGTGAAATCTGGCATATGTGGACGCCTAGCCTCCAGAATTGACTTTCCTCACTCAAAAACAGGATACAATGAAATAATAGTAGTAGCCGCCCATAATGAAGCTCAAACAGGCGCCAAAAAGAAAGCACCCTAGCTTCTAGCTTCACACACCATCCTCCAAGAAGGCACAAATTTCAATGCAAATGGTACAACCCAATGAAGACTCTGAAGGATCAAAGCTGGAGCTACAAATCTGTTGAAGATGGTGACTCTGGTTGAAGTAACCCTCTTCCTTATTGCCAACAACTGAATACTGAATAATAGAACCCTAATTGAAGCATGTAGAACCTCTGTATGAAGCTCTCACAATTTGCACAAATTCGACTGGTCTCTCACAGTCTCAAAAGTGATCACAGGTAAAAGCATAGAAGGAAACCCAAGGCAAAGTTGAAATAATCAATAATGATGTTCTCATTGCCCAAAAATGCTTTATATCAATAAGGCACGCATTTCCAAAAAGATATGCCCTTTTCCATCATTTAAATCTTTTAAAATATTATTAAGTCCTTTTCAATAGTTAAGAACTTAATATTTGGCGCCCAGATTAAGTGATTTAATTTTAAATCACCCTTTTTATGAATATTTAAGTGATATAAAAGGGATAAAGTCAATTTGACTTTATAAAATAATAATAAGTTAATTAATAACTTAAATCACTTAAATAAGCATAACTTCCTCAAATCTCCATAGAATTATGTGTCATCAGAAGCTGTCAACTCCTGAACTGCCAAGGCCTGCTGTGAACCAATCACTAAGCTCTAAAAACGGGAACAATCAACTCCTCCAGAAAACACCACTGACCCTCTAACCCAATCCTGTTAACCTACGAGAGTCTAAGTAATAGGCTAACCAGCATCAAACAAGATCACGCCGAAATGGGGGACATTACAGTGAGTCTAGAAGAAACTTGCAGATTCTCAATACTATGATTCAAACTCATGAGAAATTACTAGCACCAGCGAAGGGGAAAAAGTTATAAAGATTGAAAAGAAAACATCTTTCAAGAGGGATGTTGCCTTAGTTTCCTCCCAAATGGCAAAGTATGACTACCTTTATATAAATTTCTCCACTTGTAGTACTAAGATCAACATTTTCATGCCATTGAAACAAAACTAAAATGAGATAGTACATATTCTTTTCCAGGCATGTGTTAGGACACCAGAAACTTTAATAAAATTCAGAAAAATAATATACTAGCAAGCATCACCTGGGTCTCACAATATCTGTTCCAGATATAACTACAGAGGATGCTCTTCCATGGTAAGCAACAGGAAGACTCAGCCTGCAACATCACAACCTAGCAAATTAGATACATATGAAATGCTAAGATGTAAAACAAGGAAGATGGGGATAATACAATATCACATAAGGCTATAGGGACTATTTTAGATGAACAATGAAGTTCAAATAGAATCACACCTTAATAAAAAAATTAAAATTTTAAACATAATTTGTCAAAACGACCTTCATTTATATGCTTTTTGAAATGTGAGTGACATAGTTGAGAAGCCCGCTTGGGAGAAAACCATAAAGCAATACTGACAAAACAACCTGAGAGAGTAGAAATAGAAATAAGGGAAAGTGAAAACAACCAATAAGGTGATGATCAAATGGGAGACCATACAGTTGAGGTCAAGGATACCCGAACATTGAGAATACATTTTTCCTTCCAACTAATTCACAACTTAAAACACAAACCAGCAAAGTGGAAACATTGATAGAGCATTCAAAGGTACACATGGAAATTACTTGGAGAAGAATGCCTAGATTTTAAACAACTGGGGCTTCTGTTATTAAAATTACAAATTCTTGCTTTCTGTTATCTAAATATTCTATGTTTCATGATTGCTAGGTTTTTATACTGATATTCGATTGTTTTGGGCTATAATCATGGTACTTAAATATTGAACTTTCAATTCTCTGTTTAAATGTCACAGGTTAGATGGCAGGGTAGTTCTTGAGGCATAGGCAAAAAAAATGGCAAAGATCAGTCTCAAAAGAGGTAACAATAAAAACTGCACGCCTAGCAGACCTCTTAGCACTTACTAGGGTCCTGTAGGTGACCAAAACCAGCTTTGTTGGGCCTCAGGGTACTAAAACCAGCTCATAGATTAGCCTGCAATATTTTATGCATTATTACAAATCTCAGTTCGTCAGCATATTTTATACTTTTCTGGGATGCACCTTTCACACATCTACAAATGATACTCTATTGAAGGTTAAATCATCTAAAATGGAGGATTTAAGCTCTAGCATTACCTCATCTTGAGCACACAAACCTATCTTTATACGCTTATTCCTCTGAGAGATTTGACAATGCATAATTACTCAAAGCAAATACATTTTCTTAAAAATCTTTCATGAGCTAATCTGTCTTTACTTTACTCGTGCTTCCTCTTGAATGTGAAATCAGCATCTCTGAAAATAGTTCTCATTCACTAGTTGAGAGGTATAGAGGCATCATAAATGTTGTTGGTGACACACAAAACCTAGGAATATTCTTTCAAAAACCAATAATAATGAATATTAATGTTTCCAGTCATATTCTAACAGACCACATTTACAAATGTTTCATGACAAAGCTGTATGTGCAGTTCATGAGAGAAAGAGATAAAAAGCTAAAAACGTAAGAATAAATGCCAATAACTTTTTCCTTCTTCTCAATAACATCCCTTTGCAAAATGCATCTTTATATCTGTGTATTGTAGTTTTCAAATTCTCATTTCATTTTTTTCTGGTAACGTCCACATCCATCAAAAATCAAATCTAACTTGGTATATTAGAAAAATTTCAAGTCCAAATACACAAGAAAAATATTTCTATTTTGTTATCTGATTACATAGGTTTGTCTTTGATAGGAAATGCAATTACCAGTTTGGAGGAATAGGAGCTTCAGGGCCAAATAATATAGCTAGACAGTTCTGTGTGTGATACTTAGAGGAAAAAAAATCTGTGTAGTCCCCAATTACAGCAGGGAGCACCATCTGGACCTGATTCTGTAATCAAATATATCATGCAATCATTAGTTATATGAACACACTAAAGCTGATTATCAGCTCACTCATTAAATTTGCAAAACCCTTACCATTGGGAGCAATGCTTTCCTCCGTAGTTCAGCATTATCTCGCAAGGTTGGATCATCAACTGTGAGAATATGGCAGATGTATTAGTCTTGTTTATTTCACATGAAGATGCCAGTTTCAAAAGCTAGACAATAAGCGTCATTGTGTTTTAAAGGCACACTTGTAATTATTATTGTGGATAAAAACATTCCTTCCAGATCTATTGCTTGCAAATTATTATACAAGTTAAAATTTGAATCCAAATAAAAATTTAATGTAGGACAAACAGCATTAGAGTAATTTCAGATTAACAAAAATAGATGTCCATTCTTTTAACTTCTATTCTGCCAATTGCTGAGTGTAGTAAATTATTGAAGGGTTGCAGATTGTTGAATTTAGAATTCGTTGATGTACAGCCTTCCATTCCTCTGCTCATTCTCCCTATGGGATCTGTATATTCAACATTAACACCATGCCCTAAATCACTTTATGTCCAGAGGCCAAAGCTTCATGAGGCTCAGGTTACCAATATTTAGCATGGGAAAGGATCTATGGTAAGTTTCACTGAAAGGACTTTATCATGCCATGCCTAAGTTCATCATGCTCCAAAGAATAAAGAGGCTAGCATTTTTTTTATTCTTTTCAGCAATTCCGAAATATATGTTAGCTATCACAGTTACAAGTAGATACCTACTAAACTGAAAAACATGATAATATTATACATTATAGGCATTGGGAATCTACCTAAAGCATATACACAATACCCTAACAAAGTGCCATGCACACCTAAAGAGCACAAGTTATGGTGCATAAGCCTACAAAAAAGGTTAGCACATCCAAATACATGATTGATTCCATGAAACGAGATAGCCAAAGTGGAGCCTCTTGAGGTTATAGCAGCTGTAGCAGATATCCCAATCCACAACTAATCTCTAATTTGTTTTCTCATACTCACCATAGGGACAAATGATTGCTTTAGCCCTAAATATTTTTGCATACATTTCTTCTACACAAAATTCATGTAATTTTGCTAAATGAAAATACTACATATCATTTCAACCTAGAAGCATTCCTAAGCTTTGAGAAAAATGAATTTACCTCAGGGTCTTATTATTTACTAGCCACAAATCACCAAGGTTCTGAGTTGTGCACCAATACTGGACAGAAACAGATTGGGCATGTACAAATAAAGCATCATCAGAGGACCAAAACAAAATGGCACTGACATTAGTAATGGTAACATTAATGTAAAACAACAAATGGTAGATTACCAAAAGGATTGGTATAATAACCTGTTAAAAATTTAAAGATTAATGTTTAAGATAGGTTAGTATTTGTATGATGTTGGATTAGAGCAAGTTCAGCGAACGTCAAAAAGAGTCGGTTAAAACCTCAATACAAAGAGTCATGTCTGCTCTAAAGATGGTTTTGTCATGTGACGAGTTGTATATTTTATTGAAAAAAAAATTGCTTTTTTATCTTCAAGAGAAAATGTCATCATGAAGAAATACATTTATATTCTCATAAATGGAAAAAAGTAGTTTCTTATCCTCTCTCCCTGTTCAAGCTTTTTGGTTTATTTGTGCAGCTCTTGTTTTCACATGTAATTAAGCTTCTTGCTTGGAAGTGTAATTATGTGGGAAAGGTTTAAGTTGTTTGCAGAAGAAATAAATCTTCTTTGTAGATTGAAAACATCATTGACATGTGGATCACTGAACAGCCTGTTCCGTTAAGAAAAAATTGTTAAAACTGCTATATATTGCATGATTTATTTACTAAAGATGAAGCAAGGCCAAGTAAGCCCAAAAGATCCACTTCATAGACAACAAGGAGCATCTTTCTGCATCAGCAGACCAGTATGAAACAAATTGACAAATATTAAAGATAAAAAATTAAAACATGAGATGTTGAGGGAGTTATCCGGGTTCATCCAATGGTATGCTGATCCGAACTGCTTCTTGTGTTCCTACATTCTTTTATCTTTTTATTCTTCAGAAGTGTGTTATTATAGACCAGCATCAGAAAGCACTACAACTGATGATGATTTGGGATAATACCTCTATAGATTCTTGAAATAAATGGACGCGTGCTTCAAAGATTGCACCTTTTGATGGGACCAAATTTTATGCATTCACAGATGCTATGTTCTTGAGACTTTGGAAATTCAAGTAACATTGTTCTGACATGCTACATGCAAGTGAGGTTAACAATCTCAAGATTAATTTATTCTTGTCCAACATTCTATTGCCAACTTCGGCATTTGTTCAGATTCTTGAGGTGTCACTACTTTGAAGGATGCTTGGGAGGTTTTGCCTGCTATTAGAGAGTTATGACAATTCACATCAACAGGTGTGATGTGATTTTCAATCTTTTGTGCACTCTCATGATGACGAGTTTTCTTAGGTGTTCAAATATTTTGATAATAATGAAGTCCAAATGTCATTTGTTATATTTGTATTTGTTTCTACTTCTTGCCAAATTAACATTCAGGGGGATGTCAGATTAAGTATTTTAGACTAATGGTTATTCATGGCCAAAGAGCAGACAAAATTCCCTTGACCTAGATTTTAATTGAAGGTAAGTCAAGGTTAGGTCAACTTAATTAATGTTAGTTTTAGGATCAGAAATGCAATAAGCAGATAACAGAACACATAGAACAATGAACACAGTATTTTACCCTGGGAAAACCCTCCTACTTGAGGGAGAAAAAACCCAGCAAGATATTCTCTTATAAATCAAAAAATATCAGGCCTTGGAAAAGCAGAATACAATACAATGGATCTGCACTTGTATATGGTGCGATTTCTTGAATATACAAAATATTTAACTCTTCTCCTTGAGTGAAATCTGCTCCTCTTGAAGGGCGAACCTGCTGCTGAAGAAATTCGAACTTGGAGTGAATTGATTGGAATAATAAAATGAGGAGACACGTTCTCCTATATATACAAGCTAGGTGACCTTTCTTCTAGGGCCAACGTGGAACAATATAGTATTTTTTTGTTTAACAAAAGATAGGCCGACCTTCCTATAATCAATTAAGCTTAGGGAAATACCTCCCGCAGCTATAAATCACTAACAAGTAAAACATTAATGGAATTTATTACTTTGTGTAATGCCCTATCTATGAACTCACTTTTCTCATATGAAACATTTGATCATCCAATAATGACCATTTACTCATATTCTTCATATCTCATGTTCCCTTGTCATCTAGCTTATTGCTATGAAATCGCTGCTAAATGTTTTACTTCCTTCTCTAGATTGTGGAATGTATATTAGATGAGGACTTAACTAAACATATTGTCACCAAGCACACAATGATGATATAATGTCATGGTGCCATAACCACAATGACATTGAAAAACTAATGAAAAGATAAGTCTTCACTTAAAGATGCAAATATAACCACAAGAAAAATAAAAATTAGAGAGAGAATAGTGCTACCGCCCAAATCTTTCTTAATATAATATATTAAGTGGCTAACTGCTTTGTAAAGGTAACGAAAGAAAGCCGCAAATCTCTTCTTAGAGTTAGAAGAGATTATGGAACACAAGAAAAAAGAAGAAATTCACCAAGGGACCCATAAACATTTTAGTGTAATGGTTGATTTTAAGGTGGGAATATAATATGATATTATTTGGTCAAGAGATATTAAAACTAATGAAATTGGACTTGTGCAGTTTAGGAATCTCAGTTTGATCCTGCACCAATCTATTGGATGATGTGATTCACACAAACGGTGAGAGATAACATTCGATAGTATGAACATGAAGCCTATCTCACACCATTGGAATTGGTCATAGAGGTATGTAATTCAACACAAAGCTTGTTTCAAGAAGTTGGCACAAAGAACCATGGTTGCCAAGAGATTGTATTGCTAATTTTCTATCACTAGAGTAAGATAGTACCAAAGACTTAGCCATTCATGGCAAAATGTGATGGTTAGATCATGGTGTTCTCCTTTCCACCAAAGTCCAAACCCTCGCTGGGCCGTTGAGCCCATGGGATTTGAGCCCCCACTGGGCCATTAAGCTTGAAGGTTTGAATTGTTCACAAACACTCATTGGGCCACTGAGCTCGCAGGTTTGGACCAGTGTTTTAATGCAGAGTGTTCATGCTGGGGATAAGGTCCCCCATTTGTGGCCTCACCTAGCTCAGTCCAAGCTAAAAATTCTCAATATTCACAGATATATTGAAAAAAAAAGATAGACCAAAGACTTAGAGGCACAAATATATCCTTGATTGTACAAGAGCTCAACTCTTAGCACCATGGTAACAATGACAGGGCAAATGATATACAAATGAGAAGCACTGACTGGGAGGGAATTTATGCACCTTAATATGAAAATTTTAAGTCGGAATTACTAGTTATAAAAGGACACAAATATAAATACACTTGCCAAACAATTAGCCAGCAAGAAATGTGAAGATTGAAGCAACAAGTTGGCATGGCTGAATCTCAAAAACAAACCAGGGTAACTCTATATCAGAATGTAAAGTAGAGTTTACCTAACTTTCAATATGGACAGAAAACACCAACATCACGGAGGACTTTGTCACAAGCAGAACTTAATGCATAACTCAAAATTATAGATACAAGATACAAGTCCACCAATTGGGAATCAACTGCTGACTGATAGAAATGAAATGAAGAAATGTGGATCTTGATGGGATAAAATGAGATGTTACATAAAGCTTCCAGAATGTGGGGATGCGGAAATGTATTTCTCAGGCCAGCTAAAAAAAATTGCTGGAGTTTGAAGGGTACAGTGTAAGACAATTAAAGATTAAAGACTAAATACAAATAAACAAAACAATTAAGGTAAGAGTATATTCAAGATAAAATTAAAAATAATAAGCACATTGACTTCTACTTCTAACTTCTCAATCCCATCATTTGACACCAATTGATAATTCAAAATGGAACAAAATTAAAGTAAAAGTTGATACCAATTGATGATTCATTATGTCACATTCCAAAGCTGATACTAAAAGTTGAATGTCAAAAGTTGCAATAATAAATTGAAGTGCCAAAGCTGAAGATTGGTATCATGTATCATCTATGTCTGAAAATTGTAAATCGTTAAATCAATTCATATCCCAGACATCAAAATAGTAATAAGTTCTAAAGACAAAATACTAACAGCAAGAAGTAAAAATTCTGCAATAATAAAAAAGCTTGGAGCAAGCTTGGCACATGGCTCATTTTATGCTGCTACCACTGCTCTACCTCAACTTCTATGCACTTTAAATTTGCCTCAAATCTCAACATTGTACCTGGCAACATTATTATCACTGTCAGGATCCTCTGGCTTATCAAACACCCTCAATTGTACCCCTACTAATACCTACTAACAGTCTAGTCCTTCCTCATCACCAACTTGTGCAGCATCCTTGGGGTGATCAATAAGATCTTATGGCAAATCCCTACAAATTTTATGCAGTTTTCCTTTGATTATAATACTAACTTCATTATGAACTCAAATCAGCTTCACTCTCCAAGAAATTAATTTTGTCTCTTTATAAAGTGGATGAAGTCTTAAGTAAAGCAGTTCCTGTTAGTATCTAGAAGTATGAAAGCCCAGACAAACAGAAAGTTGCCTAAGTTCTGGTGTTTTATTACCATGCATCCTCCACCAGCCAATTGTGTTCCTTTTGCATAGCCTACTGTCTCTTTAGTTCCATTGAGTTTGTTGACAAACTGCTCCGAAAGCTTTGCAGCCTCAGTGGTATGCATCTTCGTAATAGCACCACCAAAATTTCATTTTACCTCCTCATCATTATTGGTAGACAAAGCCTAACCAAACACCATTTTGGTTTCAAAGTATAGGCTGCCATGTGCAGGGATGTGTTTGTATGGTCCCACCTAGACTAAATAATGAGTTTAGTCTTCTCTTTGTAGAGCTGCACAACAGGATTAATCTCATGGATCTTAGCCCTCTCTTGTTCAAAAATGCTATAACATGCCTCATAAGAGGAAAGTGATAATGTATATCACATTTGTATTTACATGATATTGTTATCATTGTATCTTTTCTTAGGATTTTATATTCACCCTATCAAGTCTCACTTTGCATGGGAAAAGTGCCCTAAGATTTGGGGACAAGCTTAACATAAAATGAGGACGTGAGAAGTCTTCTGAGATTTCCCTATTCAAGGGAACACATGTCAAAGAATGGGAACAAGTCCCTTGAAGACCCCTCTTTTTGAGGGATGTCAAAGAAATTTTCCATGAGTTTTCAAGTCCCCAAAATTGAGTCATGCCAAAAAACCTACTCCCTAGGTTGGAGAATAAATCCCCAAAACCACTGAAAAAAGGATTAACAATATGCTAATTTTATGCAAGAGCATCAACATTGCTTCTAGGAGTTGATGGCATCTAATCTATCAGATTTTGATATGATAATTATCCGGTGCAAATTTGAATGCATAACCAAGTCACAAAAATGCAATAAAGGTAAACTCGTGCATCAGCTACAGTTCTACTTACATCTTCAACAGCTTTGCAAGGGTCATAAAGGCAAGTTTATCCCTCTTCAACAATTTGATCTTTAATAAACAAATCTAAAAATAGATATATAAGTTGTCAAATAAATTTAGCTCTTAGTAGCAAAGAACATTAACTATAGGTTGGTTCTATTTAAAGGCAATGAACTAAGTTTTGGACAATGGTAAATTCAAGTTACTAGATTATAAAGGCAAGATTTTCCTCACAAATTTAAGTGGTCCCCCTCTTTATGAGTTTGATATTCCTTACTATTTCAAAGTCTAGTAAAAAGAGCAATCCAAATCAGCTTAAGGGCAATAAAAGTACTAAAAAAATGAGAACTTTTTGTATGCCTACTTGTAGGTAGGTATACATGTCCTCCTCGCCTCAAATCTTTTATGTTTTCCAATTTCTCCGGCTAGCTATATTTTCATTATCATGTGCCATATTCTTAAAGAGAATGGAAACATGAACTACAACTGACATGGTAAAAAATGCCAATGTTCCACGCGTCCCCCCAAAAAACCCTACGTTTTCGAGACAAGGACGTCTTCAAGATGCAAGGAGTTGGGGGAAATGTCCCCTTGCTATCCCACCACCACCACCCAAGCCTCAGGGACATTTATGAGATGCCACTTGGTTTGAGGACTCCAAGATGTCCCTGAGACGTTCATGAGACTTTGAGGAGTCTCCCAACCATCATAGGGACTTCTAGGTGTTGCAAAAAATAAGTTATTAAACCATGAAAATGAGATTCACCATGAAGGTTTTGTGAGGTTTTGAAGGCCTTAATTTGTGCTTGGTGGCAAGGGCTCCACCCCTCGACCCCACCATGAATCACAACAAGGAACACACCAAGCACGCTAACCACAAAGCCCCCTGCAAGGGGCATTGCCCTTGACCCCATGGGGGCTCTACTCCTTGACCCGAAACCTCCATCCACCATTGTTAAAGTTCAACGCAATTACTACTATGTTTTTTTAATATTTATTAGTTTAAGCTTTACTTAGTATGCCAAAGTTTCATTTGCAATTCTTATACTTATTTATAATTTGGCCCCAAACCTCTACCCACATTGTTAATGTTCAATGCAATCATTGCCATGTTTTTAATGTTTATTAGTTTAAAATTTAATTAGTATGCCAAAGTTTCATTTCCGATTCTTATACTTATTCCTTAAAAATCTTTTCATAACTATTTTTTCAAGTACTGTATGTAGTTGTGCCATCCTCCCCCCCCCCACCGCCTCGCCACCATCCCAAAACTTAGGCCCTTGGTCCCCCCGTCCCCGAAACCCATCCCCCTGTCACCCAATTTCCCCATCAGAAAACTCTATGGAACTATGAAAAATGCTAAACTGTAAAAATGAGGAGCAACTACACCTCTGTTACAAATCTATACCAACAAATTCAGTTAAAAACAGTGAACCCCGGGGACGCGTCCCCCCCCCTAAGCCCTAGCGTTCCCGAAACGGGGACATCCCGAAGACTTGGGGACAAGGTTCCCAAGTTTCCGGCGGCGCCACCATTTTTTTCCCTCGCCGCCGAAGATGCGGAAACGTCGTGACGCCCCCAACAGCGGCCACTTAAAAGACATGGTTTTAAAAAATATTTAACACATTTTTTTAATTTTGATTTTGTACTTGATTTGATATCATGCTACTCATTGTAATCATCTTTATGATCAAATATTTTTGATATCATATAATAGAAATCTTCCATTTGCTGATTCGACAATTGTAATATTGAGTATTCTAATTTCTAATTAGTAATTTGATATTGAAAACTTTTGTTCATTGTTCAATGTTCAAGTATTCTGTATTTACTATTTAGTATTTCAATTTGGCATTTGCAATTTAGCTAGTTTACTTCTTAATAGTCTTATACATCTTTTCATAACTAGCATTTTAAGTACCATATGTATAGTATATAGTATATACAACCCCCACCCCCCCGTCGTTGTCCCCCCGCCGTCCCCAATTGAGGCCCCTTTGTCCCCAGTCTCGGAAACCTATCCCCCCGTTCCAGCGTCCCCCCATCCCCGACGGCTGTGTAACATAGGTTAAAAACACATCAAAGGTCACAAGATTGCTCTCTCTATTGGAATAGTTTCAAAATTACAAAAGATGCTTCACTTAGTGCTTTTTCCTCAACTTATACTTAAGTGAAAAGAAAACCCTATGTACATTGACATAATCCATCACTAATCTGAACATGACATGACATAGTATTAAACTCACTTAACCAATACACAGACTATGGGCCTATGAAAAATAGACCAAAGCATAGTCCTAATACTATGTTGTACCTAGCTACATAACATGTCCACCTTAAAGAGCTATGTCCTCAATGCTCATAAGTACTCTTGAGTTGAGTGCACTTAAACTAGAGTAGAAATAAAATGTCTAACCTCACAAGATCATCTTGATACCACAAAAGTGGAAATTTTGAGTTGTAAATCTAGTATGAAAGAGGAATGTTATGAGGATGGACGTTAAGACGTCTATATCACAAAATAAAGCTCTATCAAACACACCCTGTAAAACTACTTAACAAAATCCATGAATGAGAATGGGAGCTTCTTCTTTTACTCTTCAAGTCCCTTTGCATTTTATGACTCAATTGCATCCAATCTTGGAAAGGATTGGATGCTTGCCCATGAATTACTCATTCTACAACATGCACCCTCTTCCAATAGACCCTTCCACTTTACCCTGAAAAATTCACAGTCCTAAATAATAAAATCTTCACCTCTTCAGCCGAAATTCCTTTGAGATCTAACAAAAGCTTTCCCTCCTCATTTGTCATAGATAGACAGCTCTATCTTTGGTACAGTGGTATTTTGTGTGCCCTTTCCCTCTTCAAGAACAACACATGAAACACATCATGTATCTTCCCTTTGTTAGAAATGCCTAATGCTTGTGTTGTTTCTCCTACCTCTGCCCACGCCCCATAGGTCCCATTTGGTTGCAGCTTCATCTTTACCTTGTTGGTTTTGTGTTGGTGTACTTCTAATTTTATTGATTTGCACACATTAGCCAGATAGCTTCATCGACAAGCCTACCCTATTCTACACTTCCTAAAGTGTGTGCTACCCAAAAAATTTCCCTTTGGAGTAGCCAGTTCATGGGTGATGGTGATTTAGACCATAGAATACCTCAAAAGGAGACATCTCAAAAGCTAATTGGTATGTAGTATTCTACCAGTATTCTTCCAAATACAACATATCCACCCGTTTTCTCTGTTTGTCACTTGTGTGTACATCCTCAAGTAGCCTTCAAGGCATTTGCTCACTGTTCACCACCTCAATCTAACCAATGATTCAAGGTGGTATGCCATACTCATGTAAAATGGCACCCCTGCTGTCATGAACAGTTCCTACCATAAATGACTTTGAAATAAGTGGTTCTTATCACAAATGATAGGTTGAGACATCTAATGCAACTTAGAAATGGTTTTTAAATATAATTTGCGAACTATATGAGCATTGAATCCACCATTTGTCATAGGAATGAAATGAGCATATTCAGTCAACCAATCAACCACAAAAAGCATTTGATCCTTAGACTTCTAATGATGATATTTATGAGATAAAGTCTGAGGACACTACTTACCACTTTTGATTGGGAATGGCATTGAGCTGAATAAGTCTTCATAATTAAATTTCCACTTTGTTGCATTGACAAGTATCACACTCAGACACAAACTTCAGTATATTTGCTTTCATGTTTTGCTAGTGGAAGGTTTTACCATTTTCCTTATACATGGCTTTCAGAAAGGGATACACAAGCTTACTAAAATGCCTTCTAAATGAATGGGGAATCATTTGTAAACTGATGCAATCCAAAAATAATAGCTCCACATCTGATTGTTGAAGCCTCCCCTTTCCTTTGATCTGTAATGTTGTGCTTGAGCTGCAGCGTAGGAAGGTCGGCAATGTAGTCCTAATGAAGCTCCTCTACTCAGGCAAGTTTGCTAGCAGAGATTGCATGGAGGACAAGTATCTCATTTTGACAAGAGAAAGCATTGGCCATAAAAAATTCTTTCCATATTATAGATTATTTCAAAGTCATAGGCTTTTAGTCAATCAATCGATCCATTTTTGTTGCTCCTTCATAAGTGCCCCCAGTCACACAATGATTCATGCTAAGGTGGTTAGTCTTCATGAAGAACTTACTCCCCAAAAGAAATTGATGCCACTTGACCACCACATGCAAGCTAGCCAGCATCTCTTTGTTGTAAGTGGACCTGCATATTGCCTTATCATTCGATTTCCTATTTTTGGAGGCAATCAGATGATCACCTTGACAAATCACTGCACCAATTCCCAATTTAGAAGCATCAAACTCAATTATAAAGGGCTTGTTAAAATCAGTGCTGGAGCAGAAACATGCTTGTTTAAGATCTTCAAAGGCTTCTTGTGCTTCGGTGGATCAACAAAAAGCTTCCTTTTTGGTGAGGTCTGTCAAAAGTGAACTATCATAGCGAAATTCCTTACAAACCTTTGACATTATGTTAAGGCTCTTAAGAGTATTGGGCATGGGCCAATTAAATATGGATAAAATTTCTTGTAAGCATTGTGTTCTTGTTTTGTTGTAGATTAGTATATTATCAGAGAAAATGGTGAAAAACTTGCAGAGGTATTTACTAAAGATTGTATACATCAAACCTTGGAAAGTTGCACGAGTATTGCATAACCCAATAGGCATGACCCTAAACTAATAGTGTTCTTGGTGAGTCTTGAAGGTTGCTTCTCCTAGTCTTACAGGCAGATTGGGAGATGAATTGGTAGAACTTGATCCAAAATAAATTTTGAAAGAATACTTAGCCCCATGTAGCTTATTCAACAAATCATTACTTTTGAAAATTGGGAATTGCTCTTGATCTTTATCCAATTAAGTGTTGTGTAATCAACACAAATCTGATAGGACCCATGTTTCTTCTTGACCAAAATGACAGGTGTGAAAAAGGGCTCTTACTAGGAAAAATGATTCCCATCACTAGTAGTTCTTGCACCAGTCTCTCGATTTTTTAGATTGAAAGAATCCATAAGGATGACCATTTTAACATAGGACCCTTTGTAAAATCAAGCTCAAGGATATGCTCCAATGCCATATCCAGAAGATTACTCATTAGCGGTTCTTACAATACCACACTATGTTTATCGAGCCAATGTAAAATCCCTAATAATTGAGCTTGCTATTTAAAGGAGATAGCATGACACAATACAAATGAGCCATAAAAACAAAACATCCTTTCTTCAAAATACTAGCCATCTGATAAGAGTTAGCGGCCTTAATTCCTTTGGTGGTAAGGATTTGAAGGTAATCTCATGAACACCTTGCTTAAATGAAAGAAGTCTTTCTAATTAGTGAAATATTTACAATTCCAAACAAGAAGGGAGCTTTGGGGCTCTAGCTTGTATGTAGGAGGATGAAGAATCCTCCTCCATGAGAGCATTTCCAAACTTTTCCATGAGTTTGCATGTCATCTCCTTATATTGGTCGCATTAGTCTCTCCCATTTTCTAGGTTTACATCATCAAGTTGATTGTGTTTATGTGTCCTTTATTGTGTTTAGCTATTACTAGTTTTTCAAACATGTTCTCACCATTTAGCTTTTGATTAGATTGGTTTTTTCATTTCTTTTTTGTTTTTGTATTAGTGTACATCGCAAGAATTCCATAGAAATGTATTTGAGAAGAGGTGTTTGCAAATGTTTAGAAGAATAAAAAATAAGATTTCCTAAGTGAATGGATGAAGGTATTGATGCTTAGCATAAAAGAGAAGTTGTTGACAGAAATAAAGATGATATCCCTCAAACGAGCAATTCTAATATTAGTAATCCATCTATGAGAAATTCTAGAAGACCATTTGAGGAAGTTCTGCATGCAAAGGAAGTTACAGTCATTACAAAAGGAGCAAGGTTTGAGCCTGGGCATGGATTTAAACAAAGAGAGGGTACAACAGAAGAAGAAATGGGAGGTGTGGAAATCAGAGATTAGTCTAGTAAATACCTTCCTTTTCTAAGAATGTACCTCTTATCCTCACTCAGAAATGAATGATGTCTTACAAAAGGAAGAAACTAGATTAAAGAATGTTGGTGTTTCCATTCTTTTCATGAATTAAAACACATTACCTTCTAGATGTTTTTTGATGATTGGATTGGATTTGTACAGGGAAAAGAATTGGAGATTCATGTTAACTTATGTTCTATTGTCCAAAAGGGCCCTTTTTTGGTTTTTTCAAAAATTTTAACATGTAGATAAAGGTAATGAGCAAACCATTTTGCAATATGGATTGCACTAAATTTTGGGGATTGCCTTGAAACTTGAATCTAGATGTAAGTATTTTAATAATTCTTACTGCTCCTAGGTGAGTGGCAATTAAAGAGGTCCCTCCTCTATGTGCTTTTTATTCCTTGCACCACTGAAAACCTGAAGTTGAAGAACTAGGGTTGCATTACCTCATCTCAATGCTAAGGTTTTGAGACCCTTATGGCTTGTTGAATTTCATGTTGGATCTCTTAATTTTCATTGAAAAATGTTTTGTACTTGTAGGCTAGTGGGTTTAGGGGGCGCAATTCATTTTTTTCTGTAAAAAAGATTGTAATCTACAAAAAAAATCTTGAGATTTGTGTAAAGATCCCTGAAAAGATGCTATTCATAAGCAAATGATGACTATAGGTGTTGTTGACCAAGCTTAGACATTCGATAACCAGATTTATTTTTCACTCTTTTGTGGAGTTAGTACTCCCTGTCATTGGTGATGCTTCTCTAGATGTCCATATAGACAAGGTTTCCTCTTATTCTTATATTGGAGGTGGCATTTGCCTGCCCAAATTTGATAGTGCAGCAAATTGTGTGGGAGTTGGGAAGCTGATTGTAGATAAGTACCCACAAATATATTGAAGCCCATGTGCAGCCCATGTGCAGCCCATTGTCTAGATTTGTTGCTTCATCACTTGGCTAAATTCCCATGGGTGCATGAAGCAATTCATAGAGGGAGAGCAATTGCAAATTTCATACAAAATCATCATCTTGCATTGAGTATAGGGTACATGCATCTAGGGAGTCGTTGAGGCCTTGTGACACAAGATTTGCTTCATTTTATATCACTTTGAAAAGAGTGGTTGAAGAGAAAACAACTTTGATGTCTATTATTTGTTCCAATGAGTGGGAAAATTCAGCACTTTCTAAAGGTCCTAAGAGGAAGAACATAGAGCAAACCATTTTGAACAGAAATTTTTGGGAAAGTGAGGCAAAATTTTTGAATGTATATGGACCAATATTTGACGTACTTCATATGGTTGATGGTGACACTCCTTGCCTCAACATGCTTTATGAAAACATGGACTGTTGTAAGGAAGCTATTCAAAAAGCACTAAATAATGTAGAAGCAAAGTATATAGAGATATGGGAGACAGTTGATTACAAATGGAAAATGATGCACACACCTTTACATGCAGCAGCTTTCTATTTGGAGCCTAAGTTATTTCATATTGATAGACGAGGTGATTGTGAAATTATGGCTGGAATTTTAGAAGCCATTAACAAGTTTGAACCAAATCCAGCAATTGCAACGCTAATGAGAGAGTAATGTTGGAAATACAAGAGAGCAAAAGGAATGTTTGGAATTTCAGCAGCCAAATATGACGTGGCATGAATTGATGTACCTAGGTATAGATGGTGGATGACCTATGGAGCACAAACTCCTGAGCTACAACACTTTGCTCTTCAAATATTGAGTCAAGGAGCAAGTTCATCAGCTTCTGAGAGGAACTAGAGTTGCTTTGACCACATCCTTTCCAAAAAGAGGAATAAGTTGTTGTATGGAAAGTTGGGAGATCTTGTCTTTGTTCGTAGCAATTTAAAATTGTTCATGAACAAATCAGCAAACGACTCTTCTTCACAACAACAAATTCCTATAGAAATAGCAGTGTCAGTTGTAGATGAGCCTAACTTTTTAGATGAAGAATTGAGTAGTGATACGGATGATGATGTTACATTATCTCAGCCAAGTGCTCTTGATGACTTGGAGCTTTTTTGAAGTTCCAAAGTCTTGACTCTTATTGTACCTTTTTGACAAAAAACCATCTTCGCAATCGTAATTTCAAATGTTTCTTATGGTTTATATTTTATAAATGTGTCATCTTTTTATAATGATTTCAAATCTATTTAGCAATGTTAACAATATTTTGACAATTTTGTGGATATATTACTTCTTCTTTTTTAAATTACGTAAGATGAATTTAATGAAAAAAAAAATCCAAATTTTTTCCTTCCCAAACTCATCCGAGTTTTAATATTGCCGAACTCAAACTCAAATTTGAACCTTGTGACTTAGATCCTAAGTATTGTAAACAAATATGAATTTATGAATCACAATAAGCGTACAGAATGAAAATATAAAACCAATCACACACAACAAGAAAACAATATTGGCTATACAAACTGAGACAGCGACTTACACATATAACAGCTTTGTAAAAGTAAATCTCTGAGAATATGTGAGGAATCATTCAAAGTCGTCTCGACCAGTCATGCAACACATTGTGTACAAACTAGCGAAATAGGAACAGAATAGACATCATGGCGAAAATGAGATGCTGTATCTTTGGTCAGTCACAGAAAAGGTGGTTCTACATTGTGACCATCGATAAAGTAGTGCCAACATACATAGTTGGATCTCTTGTAGACAGGGAGCTACCCTAAGGGCCTGAACCCTATACAAACCCCACCCCTTTGATCCGGTTGCAGTTGACACACGACTACAAGATGGTTGCATTGCGACCAGGACATGTGCCAAAAGTGTATGCGTTGAGCTGCCACCGTGTTCATAAAGGCCAAAGGAGGAGTTCAACTAGCCATAGTCTAGTCATAAGGTGGGGTAATTGCCATTATGATGACTGAGTTCGAGGCCTTTTGGACATGCTTCCTGTAACGGGTACTTCGTAATTCGCTGGCTTAAGGAAGTTTCCAAATTTACCAAGCCAAAACGATGGTGACTACCAACTAATGTCTTTTATAAGTAAAATAGGCAATGCAAGTTTTTCTTTAGTAAGGGCGAGAGAGAGTTGAAAGCGAGATATGGCTCTCTCTAAGGCGAGCTAGTCATATCTTGACGAGGAGGAGGGAAAAATCTTTAGTTAAAAATAGGAAAAAGAAGTAAAACTTGCCTGATAAAAGCTTCTGGATTGTCGCTCTGGCCTCCTTCCAAGCAGGTCTTCCCATTGCCATGAATGCATTCAAAGTCCCCTATCACATTCATTTGAGAGTCATATACAACACTCGGCACAAGACAAACTAAACAATTCAATGCAGAAAACAATCATTGCTTGTACTGACCTCGAGAAAACAGTAAGACCCTTTGAGAAGAGGCCCATTGAAGAGCCCAGCTCTACAGATTGCACTGAGGTCCAATACATAGTCACCAATTGCCACTCCAGCTCTAGCCTCTTCCCCGGGACTGGGCTTAAACACCCCATATGGCAGATTCTGCAAGGAAAAATGAGACTCTACATCGACTGGGATAAAACTCTTCATATCTACTGCTATCTTAAATGTTTGTAGCAACTAAGCAGAGCATGTAAGGGGGCTAATTTTAAGGCCATTAAGTGAGATCTTTTATAGCAAACTCCAACTGAAACCTCCGACATTGAAACAAAATGAAAAAATTGAATAAAATAAGGTGGTGGTTATATCTAACTTGCCCTGACACGTGAATTTGTGTTCGCTGTTATAGCCTGCGGCCACTTCTGAGACGAATATTGGCTGTTCCCTCCATCGTATCATTTGACTGATTTGAATGGACGTTGCTCCAGCCACCAACCACATTTTTGAATGAAGCAACTCCACTTAGAGCTTTAGGGGTTATCCAAAAATTTATTCTATTAATCAACTTGGAAAGGTTAGGGAAGGACTGTAGATTTAGTGGTGAAGAATGATGGTCTCTATGTTGATTATATCATGTTTTCAAGTTTCTACCCATGGTTAGTGATTTTGACAAATTGATTTTCACTATTTATGACAACTTAAGGATGGTTAAAGTATGTTTTATTTTTGGATTAAATCATGTGTCATGTAGTGGTTAGTACTTGTCTTTATAGCATTTTAGATTTAATTAAAAATAAATGTAAGTTTAGTTAATTATAATATTAGCAAAATCATATATTAATGATGTAAATTGTAGAATAATGCATGTTTATATTCTAACTTAATAGAACAAGATGTAACTATATGTATTTATATCAATATTAATAATTATTAATTTTAAATTTATTATATTATATATAAATTTAAATAATAATTTTTAAAATTATTTTATATTAAATAAAATGATTATACAATATAATTATAAGAAAAATAAAATAATAATTATTTAAACATAATATTTATATAATAATTTTGTGAAATAACAATATGTATAATATAATTAATGTGAAATAATAAAAAAATCTATTAATTGTATTAAAATTATTTGAATATAAATATAATAATATTTTAAATGTTGTGGGCAGATGGGCGGGTGCCCCTCCAAGCTGGCAAAGGGGATGTGGCAATATAGACCACGGTGTTTAGCGAGACGAGGTAGGAGGAGGACATGGGAGTGATGACATGCCAAGGAGTTGATCAAAGCTATCATGACCTTGAAGTACGTGAGTTGATGGGAAGGAGTGGATGTCTTTCCCAAGGCCATATTGTATGCATTTTGCCTAGAGGATTTAGTCCTTCGATAAGATTTCGGCACATTTGGAGGTGATTCATTTGTGGTGGTGGCGGCTACTTAGTAATTGGCATTAATACCATTGTGTGTTGGCTTTAAGGCCGATTAAGGCTTATTTTCTTTCTCATTTTATTTCCTTCTAATTGTGCATGGTGTTTTCTCTGTCTGGGAGTGATTTGTTCTTGGGCGTCAATGGCGAAGCGCTCAAGGTTCGTAATAGAGGTTTTGATGGATGGGTTGGCAAAATTTGGAGTGGACACCCCGATTTTGTTGAAGTTGTCAACGCAACAAACCTCTTTCAAGGAAATTACAAATCAAATACTGAAGAGGATTTTGCTCAATAATGATCCTCTGATAATCGTGGTGACCAAAATGATTCTGGGGTCCGAGCATTTGGAAAATAAGGAATATGGTAGAGATAATTTGCATGTCTCCTCTCATTTTTTGGCTTCCCTCCTAGTTAACCAGGTTGACAAGGTTGAGGCGAAATTGTTGCTTGAGAAGATGTTTAGAGAAGATTTGGTGGAAGGGGTTGATGAGGTGTTGTGGTTGTTGGAAGAGGTATTTCCTGTCCTTGTGATTTGGAGCTCCTTCGTTGTTCAGATGATGCGGTGGAGCTGTATCTGTTTCTTCTCGGCTTGAGTGGACCGGCCCTCATGAAGCATAGGATGATTGT
>CM021109.1:509461174-509566906 GCA_007115665.2 Sequoiadendron giganteum
GGGGATTAGGGTTGAGGGTAGAGGGTAGAGGATTGAGGTTAGAGGGTTGAGGGTTTAAGGGTTTAGGGTTTAAGGGTTTAGGGTTTAGGGTTTAGGGTTTAGGGTTTAGGGTTGAGGTGTAAGGGTTTATATGGTAGAGGGTAGAGGGTAGAGCATCTAAGGGTTGAGGTTTTAAGGTAGATGGTAGATAATTGAGGGTATAGGGTTAGGGGATTAGGGTTAAGGTTCCAATGTATAGGATAGAGGGTATAGGGGTTGAGGGAATAGGGTTTAAGAGTTGAGGGATTAAGAGGGTATAGGGGTTGAGGGATTAGGGTTTAAGGGTTGAGGGTTGAGGGATTAAGAGGGTATCCAATGTCGTGGCATCCAATGTTCATTTGACCAAATATGGGGGTAGAACTTTGAACAAGACCTTATGGAAGGTCTGTGAGTCTGGCCATGAGGCAATACTTGACACAATAAAGAGTAGAGCAGACTCGGATGGTTCGTTGGATTAAATTGTAAGTATATGCACATTGGTTCTTATTAATTTATACTTGTATGCACATTAATTTATTTGATTCCAATGCTATCATCTTCTTTTACTTTGTCTATTTTTAGGTAACCTACTAAACATTGATTGGTGTCCCCTTGCAGAAAATGCAGATATATGAGCCATCCAAGAGAATGTCAGCCAGAAAAGCAATACAACATCCTTATTTTGATGATCTTGACAAATCTCAATCATGATTTGAAGCCATTACAAAAGTGTGTGCAAAGCTTGGTGAGGGAATTTCAAGTTATTCATTTGAAGTTAACCTTATCATAAGCAGCTATGATGTAGACATTATAAGAGCATCTAAAATTTCAACTTACTCTATTCATGAGAGGTGTTGTATGCAATAGGTATGTTGGAATTCCCAGTGAAGATGTATGACCAAGAGTGACTAAGTTGTGAGACTTGCATGCCTATTTGTAAGTTCCTTCCATCTATTTTCATTTCATTTCCATTTTGGATGTTGTTTCTTTTTCTCTTTTACTTTATGTATTTGTAAGTAAACTACTAAAAATTGATTGGTCTCTCGTTGCAGAAAATGCTGATTTATGAGCCATCAAAGAGAATCTCAACCAAAAAAGCAATGTAACATCTTTATTTTGATGATTTTGACAAATCTTACTCATGATTTTAAGTCATTACAAAAGCGTGTGCAAATCATGGTGAGGGAATTTCAAGTTATTCATTTGAAGTTAACCTTATCATGAGTAGTTATGATGTGGACATTATAAGAGCATCTCAAATTTCAACTTACTCTATTCATGAGAGGTGTTGTGTGCAATAGGTATGTTGGAATTCCCAGTGAAGATGTATGACCAAGAGTGACTAAGTTGTGAGACCTGCATGCCTATCTGTAAGTGCCTTCCGTATATTTTCATTTCATTTCCATTTTGGATACTCTTTCTTTTTCTCTTTTATTTTGCGTATTTGTAAGTAAACTATTCAAAATTGATTAGTCTCTCATTGCAAAAAATGTTGATTTATGAGCCATCAAAGAGAATCTCAACCAAAAAAGCAATGCAAAATCCTTATTTTGATGATCTTGACAAATCTCAATTCTGATTTCAAGCCATTATAAAAGAGTGTGTGAAGCTTAGTGGGGGAATCTCAAATTACTCAATTGAAGTTAACCTCATAATGGGCACTTATGATGTAGACATTTAAAGAGAATCTCGAATGTATGAGTGACATTGTAAAATATCTGTGAGAATGAAGTATCTAAGTAATGAGATTTACTCAAATACTGTAATTTTGGAGTTCATGTTTGGTTAAAAGTCTTGTAAAAATTGTCAAAAAGGTCAAAATTGGGAATTTACATGTCTTGCATGAGGGTCAAAAACTCAAAATTTTCAAAATCTAACGATTTGGGTTTGCTCAAAGTGACCTACTCTACAAAACCGAGAGCTCATTTTTTTGGCCCTAAATTTTAGGAATTTTTTTTATTTTTAGAAACTTTCTAAAAATAGAAGTTTTTTTGGGTTTTTTGGGATTCTTCGTGAAACAAAAAACTTAAATATGAGTAATTGTTTTATTTGAATTTTATTATTTAAATATAAATAAATTATTTAATATTAAATGGCATCATTACTATTATGTTTATTATTTAATATTAATAGTTAGATGTGCCACTGACTATCAATTTTAAAATAAAAAATAAGAGTTTTCCACCTCTCAACATAACACATCTTCACCTACTCTACTTTACACAACTTCAAACCATCTTCTTTTACATAACCAAATAATTAAAAAATAGATTCTTCCTTTTTCCACCTTTTACAACTCTTATAGAAACTTTAACCAACCAAAAATGAAGGCAAATAAAAAAGAACAATGATCTGTTGATTACAAAACAAACAAATATGCAAAAGCCCCAACTTGCCTTAATAAGATGAGAGGCAAGGCATCTATTATATAAAGATATCCAGGGGTAAACTAATCCAACTTCTACACCCAAGCTTTGGTTGTGCATTTGCTAGACCCATCAAAGGAAGGGATTGTAAGTTTCCCAACCTTCCACTGTAATTACTGGTTTCGTTGCCCTCTGTTGTCGTTCCTTGGTCTATTTCGAAGTTTGAGATTGCAAAAGTATTCTAGAGACATGGAAGCTCAAAATTCATCGTTCATGTTTCATGCAGTAGCACCTTGTTCTCTAAATGCCTTCAATAGGCAAATTTGTAAATTTTGAATTTTGAAATGTAAACAATGTGAAAAAGGTCATGTGAAGGTCATATGTAATGTTTTCAAAGTCTCAAAGAGGTCATTAAGTGATTAGAGAAGTGATATAAAGCATTTAAGGTCGAGCAAAACAAAGATCTTTTGTATTCTTGAATATTTACAATCAATAAAGTCCCTATTTTAGTGATTTTATGAGTTTTTCCAATTGTTCATTAACTTGTACGACCTGTACAATATTTTAAGGCTTTGAATCTTGTTGTTTAAGGTAGAATAGTGAAGTAGCTTTCATTTGAATTTATTTAGGAGGGTATCCATTTATTTTATTATTAGTTTCAACTATTTTTTCTCAACTCGATCTATAAACCCTCAAGATTGGGGTTTTGAGAGTCTAGATAACCAATAATAACTACTCCACTGAATTTGATAGTTTAGATCAGTGGATTAAGTTAGTCTTAGGATGTTTTAGGTGTGTTTATATGTGTAGGGGAATTCAAGAAACGAAGGTGGAGTTGCTTGCTACAGGGTTTTATGATGAATTTCCAAGTGAAAAGTGTGGCTCCAAGTGGTTTTTTGAGGAAAACTTCTCAAATGACTTCACAAGAAAATGAATGATCTAGATATATATTTTTTTACAACACATAATTCAAAATCAATAGTGGTTGTCTTGGAACATGTGCATCAAAAATGACCTTTTTCGATGTCCTCATTAGGCTAACTAGGCCTAATTTACAAAGGAACACACCTTTAAACATTAAACAACCCCCTAAACTTGTTTGGGCAGCAATTGTAATGTATCTAAACCATCGGATCCATAATTTATCTCAAGAGAAACTCACTCCACCATGACAAACCACAAAACCCTTATTTTATGCTAGTATGAGGAGGGTTTATTGAAAGGAATGGTTTCACACCTTACTAGAACATGCCACCACCTCAAACTTTTTTAAAATCACCTACACAAACTCAAACAACAATCACCCAAATTTTACATGCAATATTTGATCAAACCCTAGGGTGAAGCCTCATTTTTCATGCCTTTTTCCATCAAAATCTATAGGGGTAGCAACACAAACCCCATAAAAATTATTCCCTTTCACCAAATAAGCACCCTAACATCAAAATGGGTTTCTAAATATGTATTGGGTTTTTGGAAACACAAATATATTAAAAAAGAGAACACAATCACCCTGTACGAAACCATATAGTTCAAGGAAACATCAAATTTCTAGTAAAAATACAAAAAATTCAAGGAAACAATGAATTTTATCGATCTTCTTCTAAATAAATGGTACATTTAATCTAGGCATAGTAAATTTATGCTAGGCATAGTCCTCTTTCGCACCCAAACACATAGAATCGCTCTGAGGTACGTTCAACTGGATCGATCCCTTAAGAGTTCAAAGTCTTAAATGGTTGCAAACTTCAGCATACTATTACTCGGATACCATGATGCTTAGAAACTTCTCGTCTAATCCTATAGGATCGCGTTGGTCCTTTCTACAAAAAATTCTCTCAATTTTGGCTATCTCAGAGTGTTTTTCCCGTGGCGACGAATTTTTATTTGATGGAAAAAGCATCAAATACAAGCAGTGCAAAGTTGCAAAGTAGTGAAACTTTCATTTTGCAATTTGTGTGACCAAGCAGACTATTCCAATGCATTCAAATAGGTATTTTTATGCTAGGGATGGTCCTCTCTCACACCCAAACACACGGAATCCCTCCAAGGTACGTTCAACCAGATCGATCCCTTAAGAGTCCAAAGTGCTAAATGGTTGCACAGTTCAGAATGTTGTTACTCGGATACCATGACACTTAGAAAATTATCAATTGATCCTACAAGATTAAATTGGGGCCCTCTACAAAATCCTCCCTCGGTTTTGGCTATCACAGAGTGGTTTTCTCCTGGCAGTGGATTTTCACTTGATGGAAAAAGCGTCAAACCCAAGAATGCAAAGTTGCAGAGTGGTGCAACTTTCGTTCTGCGACTCGTGTGACCAAGTGGACTATTCCAACGTATCTGAATAGATATTTTTACACTAGGCATGGTCCTCTTTCACACCCAAATACGTGGAATCGCTCCAAAGTACGTTCAACCAAATCGATCCCTTAAGAGTCCAAATTACTAAATGGCTACAAACTTCAACATGCAGTTAATCAGATACCATGATGCTTAGAAATTTCTTGTTTAATCCTATAGGATTTCATTGGGCCCCTCTACAAAAACCTTTCTCGGTTTTGGCTATCTCAGAGTGATTTTTCCGTGGCAACAAATTTTAACTTGATGGAAAAAGTGTCCAATATAAGCAGTGCAAAGTTGGAAAGTGGTGCAACTTTCATTCTGCAACTCGTGTGACCAAGCAAATTGTTCCAACATGTCCGAATAGGTATTTTTACAATAGGCATGGTCCTCTTTCGCACCCAAACACGCGAAATCACTCTGAGGTACGTTCAATCGAATCAATTCCTTAAGGGTCCAAAGTGCAAAATGGCTACAAACTTCAACATGTTGTTACTTGGATATCGTGAAAATTAGAAATTTCTCATCTGATCCTACAAGATCGTTTTGGGCCCCTCTACAAAAATCTCTCGATTTTGGCTATCTCAGAGTGGTTTTTCTGTGGCGGCAGATTTTCACTTGATGGAAAAAGCATCAAATGCAAGCAGTGCAAAGTTGCAAAGTGGTGCAACTTTCGTTCTGCAACTCATGTGACCAAGCAAAATGTTTCAACGCACTCGAATAGGTATGTTTACGCTAGGAATGATCCTCTTTCACACCCAAACACGCGGAATCACTCTAAGGTACGTTCAACTAGATCGATCCCTTAAGAGTCCAAAGTGCTAAATGGCTGCAAATTTTAGCATGTTGTTACTCAGATACCATGAAACTTAGAAAATTTTCGTTTGATCCTAAGGAATCGCGTTGGGCCCCTCTACAAAAACTTCTCTTGGTTTTGGCTATCTCAAATTCATTTTCCCGTGGCGGTGAATTTTCACTTGATGGAAAAAGTGTCTAATGCAAGCAATGCAAAGTTACAAAGTGGTGCAACTTTCATTCTGTAACTTGTGTGACTAAGCTGTTAGAGTAAAGGTTTTAACTTAATTATGTTGATTAAGTTACCTTTATTCCCTTCTTAAGATTTCACGTTAATTTGCATAAAGTGACATTTAATAATTATATTAAATTATTAAATATTTTCCTATTAGGGCTTCTATTAGGGTTTTTCCTATTAGGGTTTTATTAGGGTTTGTATGATCTCCTTTTTATAAGGATTGATCCCATTGTATTTCATATCAATTCATTCACTCATTCTCTCTGATATATACATTTTCAATTTTCAGAGAACCCTTGCTTGTTTGTCTCCATCTCTTCTTTTGTGACAGGTTATTTGCATGTAGGTGATCTTCGGGATTTGTGAAGTTGTATTTTCTCAACTCCTACATGGTATCAGAGCTCCACACCTGTTGCTTCCTATTCTTGTTTTGAAGATTTTTGGAGCTTCAAGGGTTTGGGGTTTGTTTTCTTGATCCAGGGCATACCTGCAATTTCAAAACATTTTTAGCTCAAACAGACCTCGCCACTGCGTCCGCAACGGTCCAAAACCCCTAAATCAACTGTTCATTCATCCATTTTGGATAAAGTCGAAATTTGAAGCAAAATTTTGTTGCTGGTACGGCCGTCGTTTGCACGCGGTTCGGAAAAATTCCTGGGAAAAAAATAAAATAATTTTTTCGGATTTATTTTTCGAATGCAACTTTTTTTTTTATTTTTTATTTTTATTTCAAAATCAAAAACAAAAAAATTGTAAAGTTTTGTTTTTTTTGAAAAAAAAATCAATAAAAGGGGGGCCTCCAGGTACCCTGCACAGACCTGCGTAGTGTACCTGCGCAATGTACCCGCCGGCGGTACAAGGCCATCAGCCTTTTTCAAATTTTTTTTATAAAAAAAAAAAAAACTTTGTAATTTTTTTAATTTGTTTTTTTATTTAAAAAAACAACTTTTCATAAAATAAGTCAAATTGTGCATTTATGGTGACGGTTGTTTGGCCGTCAAATTTAAGCCAGTATTTTTGCCACGACGGCCGTATGATCGTCAAATTTAACCTAGCGCTGGCTTTTTCTCTCTTTGGACTTGATTTCTTCTAGAGGCCGTAACTTGGGCATACGATATCATTTTTTGGCAAACGAGATATCGTCAAAAAGATGGTTTTCTCATCTTTCCAGTGGTGTGGGTCTCATCACTTTTTTTTTCTGTTGGTGCATTCTACAGCCAGTTGAAGACAAAGGGCTATTTCCAGTCTCAAGCTCATAAATTTTGATCAATTTCTCTGTTTTTCGCAATCTTAGTGGTGTTGGAACCGTATTTTAGAGCTCTTCAGTTTCATCCATGCCATTTTTCTAGTTTTCACTCTGGGTATATTTTATTCAATTATTTGTGTTTTCACACTTTGGTGGATTACCTAGACATATTTGCTCTTGGCAACTTTTTGTTTGCATGGGATGCATTGTTTTTGGCTGTTTTCTTCATGTATTTCCAACATTTTGTCCTTTGAGGGCATTTTGAGCATTATTTGTAAGCTATGTTTTATGTAAACGCATTGAGATAAAGTGCCACACTATTGTACATGCATTTTTTGGGGATTTTGCACATAAGTTTGTGCCATATTTTGTACTCACACTGATATTATAAAGTGCCATGAGGGGTTGTGTAGTTTGCCTTTATTTTGCCATCACATCTTTGTCCGATGAGTGTCCCTCCACAACGACAGTGAATCCATACCATGGGGGGTTGTGGAGTTTGCTTTTGTTTGCCATCACACTTTTGTCTGGTGAGTGTCCCTCCACGATGACTATGGATCCATATGATTCCAGCCTCATGCATGTGTGCTTTGTTTTGCACACCACTTTTTCAGTTGCAGGTGCTATCTTACGCACTTTCAGATGTTGTTTCTTCTCTTTCATGCATTACAAGGTGTTTCACATCATTTCAGTGGATTTATCAAGCTCTCCCAGTTCAACATTATGGGGGGGTTATTATATTGTTCGTGCTAATTCTTCCTTGGTTTCGCCTTGGAAGGGATCTTCCATCTTTAGCGAAGTTTCTTCAGCACCATAACAGTTATCTTTCGACAGTTGTTTGTAGCTTCTTATGCTTCAGTGATGTTTCTTCTTGGCTTTATGCATCTCTTTTTGGAGTATAGATTTTTTCCATGAGGTTTTCTCTATTTCTCCTCTTTACAGAGATTTGGTTGTATTTGGGTACCTGATCTGGCCTAGTTGTCGGGACCCATGTTTGCCTTCTTATATTGTAGTTACCTTTGCTTTCTTGCATTTGTTTGTAGCTGCACTGTTGCTCATCTTAAGAGGGGTGTTAGAGTAAAGGTTTTAACTTAATTATGTTGATTAAGTTACCTTTATTCTCTTCTTAAGATTTCACGTTAGTTTGCATAAAGTGACATTTAATAATTATATTAATTATTAAATGTTTTCCTATTAGGGATTTTATTAGGGTTTTATTAGGGTTTGCATGATCTCCTTTTTATAAGGATTGATCCCATTGTATTTCATATCAATTCATTCTCTCATTCTCTCTGATATATACATTTTTAGTTTTCAAAGAACCCTTGCTTGTTTGTCTCCATCTCTTCTTTTGTGACAGGTTATTTGCATGCAAATGATCTTCGGGGTTTGTGAAGCTGTATTTTCTCAACTCCTACATAAGCAGACTATTTCCAACGCGTCTGAATAGGTATTTTTATGCCAGACATGGTCCTTTTTCACACCCAAACATGTAGAATCGCTTCGAGCTGCGTTCCACTGGATCGATCCCTTAAGGGTCTAAAGTGCAAAATGGTTGCAAACTTCAACATGTTGTTACTCAGATACCATGATTCTTAGAAACTTTTCGTTTGATCCTATAAGATCACGTTGGGCCCCTCTACAAAAACCTCTCTCGGTTTTGGCTATCTCAGAGTGGTTTTCCCTTGGCGGCAGATTTTCACTTGATGGAAAAAGTATCAAATGCAAGCAATGCAAAGTTGCAAAGTGGTGCAAATTTTTTTCTACAACTCGTGTGACAAAACAAACTATTCCAATGCAATTGAATAGGTATTTTTATACTAGGCATGGTCCTCTTTTGCACCCAAACACGTGGAATCGCTTTAAGCTATGTTCAACCAGATCGATCCCCTAAGGGTCCAAAGTGCAAAAGGGAAACAAACTTTGATAGACTATTACTCATAAACTATGATGCTTACGAACTCTCCATCTGAACCTATAGGATCACATTGGGCCCCTCTACAATAACCTCTCTCGATTTTTGTTATCTCAAAGTCGTTTTCCTGTGGTATCCAATTTTCACTTGATGGAAAAAGTGTCAAATAGAAGCAGTGTAAAGTTGCAAAGTGGTGCAACTTTCATTTCACAATTCGTGTGACCAAACTATCTGTTCCAACTCATCTCGATAGGTAGGTTTATGCTAGGCATGGTCCTATTTCGCACCCAAACATGCAGAATTGATCTGAGCTGCATTCGACTGACTTGATCCCTTATGATGGCATGCAAAACAATGGAAAAGAGAAACATAAACACGACTGTTGAGAAGTTTGAGTATTCCACAAAAAAAGCGTATGATCATTGGTGCAGAGCACCTTGTTCTTCCATTTGATGAAGAAGGTCTAGTTTAGTGGTTTTAGTCATTATAATATCAAATAAGGCCATGATAGCCCATTTTATAATCTTACTTTTATTTTTGAGTTAGTGTGGAGTCATTTGAGTCAATTATGTAAGTAAAAATAAGGAAATAGCATTGGTAAAGGCATTGAAAGAGATTACTAGTGTTGCCCCTATCTAAAATTTAGAATTTAGGCCTTAAAAGCAAGGCTAAACGATGTGAAAAGAAGAAATTGCTTGAGAATAAGTTAGAATAGGTTGGAAATAGGGTGAGGTTGCGGAGTTTGATGTGTCAAATGGTCTACAAGGACAAGGGAGGTTAAAAGTATGTTATGACATGATGCCTTAATTGGGAATAGAGGGGTTTTGAATGAAAAAGAGAGGTTTGAAGGAGTAAAAGTGGGTAAAGTCAAGGGGCAACAAATAATTTTGTGGTCAATTAAGTTTGTGCAAGTAAAATGAAGAGTGTTGGAAAAGGTTTTGAGCTTGTATGACATTTGGATATGGGGTTTTCAATAAACCCTATTGAAATTTGAGAAAAGTGAGGGTTTAGAGGATAGTGGGGTTAGAGGGCCAATCACGCCCTAAAAATTATGGATTTTATGGATTTGCAAACTGGTAAATGCTGCCCAATGGTGTTTTGTAATTGGAAGAGTTATTGAGAGCATGTTGCTTTGTTAAATAGACCTATTCGGGAGTCTAAAACTCTGTTGAGTCCATTTCTTATTTGTATTATAAATTATAACTTGCTTTCTCTCGATTCCATTTCGTATACAAGAAATAATATTGCAAAAATTTGATATATAAATCTTTCAACGTGTTTATATGGTGACGCATCAAGAACATATTGGAATCTTTTTATGAATGATTTCATGGAATACTAATTGAAATGTGTTTTTTGCTTTTAGATAAATTTCTTTAGTATCAATCAATTAATATTCAAGACAAACCATGAAAGACAACAATGATCAATGCTAGGGCTAACCAATTAATAAGTATACACGTGAATAATTCAAGCATGTACATGTGAATAAGGGAAGCACAAGTACTCAAAAACACATAAGCCTTGAAGTATACACGCAAATACATAGTATACACAAATTAATACAAAGTATATGCACAAATACAAGGTATACGCATGAAAAACATGTAAGTCACAAAGTATACATTGGAACACATGTAAAACACAAAGTATACACTTGAATACATGTAACTCATATCTATTGAACCATCAATTAAGAATACAAATATGGAGACCATCGATAAAAAATATTTGTATTAACCAAATATCCATGCAGGCATACATCAATATATGTCAATATAAGAAAGAAATATATGTACATAATAGCCATATAGGCTTACAAGAATGCCATATAGGCATACAATGTCAAATATGTCCAATACAAAATGTGTACAAAACTGCCATGTAGGCATACAACAAAGGGTTCTGGAATCAAAAGTCATTGCTCTTCATGCTCTGGAAATAAATTATTTCCCCTTTGCTTGTCGATATGATGGTGATAGGTCTGTCACTCATTTGTGTTGTGCTCAAGGAGTGCTCCTCCTACTCCTCCTAGTGTTTAGTTCATGGTGAAGTTTTAACTGTTACAATAAGAAGTAAAGACATGAAGATATAGAAATTACATTATATAAAATGATATATTTGACAAAATAATCACTTACCGCCATCTCATGATCTCTCTCCGTAAGGGAAATATTCACATGCTCATGCTTAGGCGTGCTCAAGCCCTGTATAAAGCATCCAAATAGAAATTAAACTATGAATCAATAATGGTTTATTTTTTCACTAACTAACATCTATAACAACGAATGTAAATTGAAATTTACTAATTTGCCTCATACATCCCTTATGAGAGCCATAAAGTATTATATAGTAGATGAAACATCAATCTCCATTGCCCTCATCACATTCAAAGGTGTTTTGGCTTGCAACATCTAAAAATAAAACAAAAAATTATTCAACGTAATCAACGATGTGCATATAAACTACACAAATCTATTAAGTACAATTCATTAGTTAAACTCTTTATTCTATTACCTTTGTGTAGGTTTGAGTAAATCCACTGGCACTGGGAGGTGTTCCCTCGAAACCTCCAATATTAGCCTATTCAACATCCAAAATCATATATTAAAATACCATTCGTAAAACAATGCTATTAACATGTAATAAATTTATAATTGTTTACTAGTTACATACCCCACCGATAGGTGTATTGCAGAAATAAGTAGGTGGAGGGCTGGTGTATCCAGTCTCAACACTATGACCCTACAATTTAATTAAAATCATAAAACATTTTTAGTTAATCTTGCTTTTCAAAATCAAAATTTAATAAATTAAATTCAATGAACATGCTAACTTTTACTTGACTATCATTGCCATACGTTTCATGCAAAATGTCAGCTACCCTCCTCATCTCCATAGTTGCAGATGGATCTTGCGTAGCAGCCTCCTGAGTGTCAGTGGGGTCATATGAACAAGTTGACCCGCAAGATTGACACACATGGGTTCGAAGGTCACCACTCAAAGACTCCCCTGGATGGCTTTGTAGAATAGGGCTAATATGATGGATGACACTCTGGGTCAAAGTGTTGATCACCTGTAATGTCTCTATGTCAAAACTCTCCTTCACAACAAAAGGCATAATAGCGTGCTCATGAGGTCGCCTAGCAAGAGCTCGTCTCCCTTTCCGCGTAGGATCCAGTTGTGCACCAGGTCTATCCTGAGCCGACCCCCCACCTCTCCCCTAAAAGGCCCTCATATAAAAATAATTTGGGATTTTGTTCAATATGAACTCACTATTAGTTTCCTAAGGAAATATTGTGGGACTTCACAATTGTTGCACAGTGGATAATCAAATACCATGTACCACCTATCATAAAAATGGTTCATAATCTGTTGGTGGTGGCACCAATGAATAGGGAACCTCTTCGCATTAAGGGTAAGATTTTTTTTTGTGCGTGGGTCAGTGAATAATGAGCACAAATCACCTTTTGTAATTTTTAAATCTTTTACATCTTTATATGATAGTTTATTCGCATAAAAATCCCTAGCTACCTACCTCCTATCTTGCCATCTAGTTATTTGTTTGTTAATTGAATCTACATTTTTAACATATATTTCAATGAAATTGATAGGATCATTCTTTCTGTGGTTGAACCATTTGGATCACTCAACCTACTGATTAAATCCTCAATTTTCTTTTTGTTGTTCTCAATTTCACTCATCAAATTTTGTTGAGTGCTAGGAGGGGGTTGAGTAATTGGTGGAGGAGGCTGTTGTTGTGGTTGATTTTGTTCTTGAGGATTCGGTCACTCTTCTTGTTGAGGATTTAGAGGGTTTGCAAGTTGATTTGCATCTCCTAAAAATTCAAATATAATCTAAAACTAACAAATTCAAAACAAAAAGAAAACAATCCTTACCTCTCACACCTCCTCCTCGTCATGGTGCCATTGTATTGAAGAAATAACAACCGTTGGTGAAGATTTTTGCACAATGCCTCCTCCTAGAATGTGAGCGCAAAAAATGGGGGTTTTGGCCTTGGGCACAACAAAAAACACAATCGAAATGAAAAATGATGAGTTTCACTTTTTTTTGCTTTTAACATGTCATAACGCGAGCGTGTTATAATGCGCTCATGTTATCACTTTTCAAAACAAAAATGGAAGTGGCCACAAATTGGCTACCCATTTCCATGCACCCACCCAAGAATTCCTACAATTCATAGGAACCCTTAAGATTGGCAAAGGACACAAAATCCTCCACCCATTCAAATCCACCAGCTACCATTAACCCTAACAACTTCTTTAAGTACTCCACCGCCACAACCATGATCATTTGATGGCGCATAAGAGTCGTGTCGCTCAAATCCAAGAGGAAGGGGTAGAATTTGACCGCCTTGTTCGTGTTTCGCATAAGCTCCATATCCACAGGACGTGGAATCCCTATGCCAATAATCACCACTTTCAGAGTCTCCTCCACACCACCAAGCAAATATTTAGGAAACAATCGCACCAACAACTCCTTCACTTCTGCCCTAGGCACTCATCTATCCAACAAAGAAGCCAAAAAATCCAAGGAAATGTGGGAATTGTCCCTCCCGTACTCATTTTGATCAATGTGGCCTTTCCCCACCACCATCTTTGCCGTTGCAACCAGGAGAGGGTCATTATTAAGCAAGACTCTCTTTAGCCTTTGATTCTTTATCTCATGGAATGCTACCTGCCTCGTATTTTCCCTCGGCAAAATTTGAGCGTCGGCACCAAAACATGTCAAGCCCTCCACCGAAACTGCAATTACAAATTTTGAGCATCTGATCGAAGCCATCCTCAGATGACACTAGAAGTTGAATAGAATCTCTCCACCAACTCTACACCTACAATCATTCACCCACACCAAAACCTCTCCATACAACGAGACTGGTGCCAACACTCATAAATAAAGCCCGCAACTGTCGATCAATTCCAACTTCCCACGAGCCAAGCATAATTTCAATGCAAGGGAAGTTGTCCTTGCATTAACAATTTTGTCCTTCCTCCCATGCCCTATATATAAGCTTGCTTTCCTTATAAAATGTGCTCTTACCTCTCATCCATCATTATAGGTACACACCAAATCCAAAGAGATCGAGCTCATACCCCAATATCCCCTTCCACGTTGGACGCCTTACACGCGAGGATGCCACCTCACCAACCAACGGTAAACCCTTTGCTATCTTGGATGGTCGCCCACCCATTCGCCCACTTTATTATTACTATTACTATTATTATTTAATTTTTCTCTAATTTATTTATTTTCTAGCATAATTTACTTAATGTTACTCTCATTATTGGATGTTTGGGAATACTTAATTTTTTAGGTTAGTCACTAAATTGAAGAATTTGAATGTTATTAAGATTCAACTACATAATTATGGGTGGAAGGGCAGGCGCCCCTCCAAGATGGCGGAGGGGGGTGGCATTTTATGCCACGGTGGTAGGGTTGTTGGGGTAAGAAAAGTTTGAGCTGACAATCATAATGGAAAGTGATGGTTGATGCAAGTCTTTTCATAAAGCATACGAAGGATAGATGAGGACAACTACGACACCCTATTTAATGTATAGTGATGAGTGCATATATTGCTTGAAGGATTTACTCATGGCAAGGACATCTTCCATGTTGGTTAGCGTACCATTCACGTAGGATGGTGGCGACCGAGTGATCGGTGATTTTATTTTTTGTTGGCTTGTCTTTTTTTGGTTGTTTTCTTTGCAGGTGCGAAGTGGAGTATGTGAATTTTCTCATTCCTTCTTCCTAGGTGCGGATAGAGTAGGGTCATTGATGGAAAAGTGCTCAAAATTCGTAATTGAGGTTTTGATGGAAGGCCTTGTAAGATTTGAGGCATATACACTAATTTAGTTACGATCGAAGGCGAGGAAAACCTCCTTCAAGGAGATTACTGACAAAATATTGAAGCTTATTCTGCTTAATTATGATCCTTTGGTCGTTGTGGCTGTGAAGATGATTCTAGGTTCTGGCCATTTGGATTGCAAGGAGTACGAGAAGGATAATTTGCATGTTTCTTCTCATTTCCTGGCTCCTCTCCTGGACAACAAAGTTCCCAAGGAGTAAGCAAAGGAGTTGTTGGTCAAAATGTTTAGGGAGGACTTGGTGGAATGAGTGGACAAGGTTCTTAGTGTGGTGATCAAAGGCAAGGGTTTCCCGAGGCCCTGCGATTTGGAGCAACTCCGCTTGGAGGAGACTGTGAAGATTTTTCCGTTTCTTCTGGATTTGTGTGGACCAAGCCTTATGAGGCATCAAATGATTGTGGTGGTGGTTGTGGAGTTTCCCAAGAATTTTTTTGGGTTGATAGTGGCCTGTGGTGTTGATTGGATAAAGGACTTCAAGGCTTTTGCAAAATTGAATGGTTTTCTGTAAGTCGGGCTATGGGTTGTGGTTTTTTGGCTTGTGGTGGTTGGTGTAGTTTTTTGTTAGTTCAAATGGAGCTTTGTTTATAGCCATTAAAATGAAATTTTTGTTGTGCTTTTCTTTGGTCTAGGTTACTGAGATTATGGCCGAGTGGTTTTTTCTGTATGCTGGCCTATAATAGGTGAATTTGCTGGTCGGGTGGCTCTCCGATTTTTTGGTGATGGAAAATTATCCCTGCATTGTAGATGTTTTTAGCTTTGATATTATAATTAATAAAATACTCTTCTTGCATATCAAAAAAAATATTCAACTACATAATTTTTTATTCAAACTCACTGATTCATATTTCATCAACAATAGTTTTAAAAAATTATTTTTCATTATATATAAATTACTTTCTTAGAATCAACCTATTGTACCCAAAATATTTTTTTTGGCATTCTTCTTAAATTGAGCTAAATCATGTAAAAATATCGTCAAAAGTATGTTTTAGGTCAAACCAAACATAAGGTCTTTGTGGGTTTCTATCAAGGAACATATGTGTAAAATTCTGAAAAAATAAAAATTAGGGTTTTGTGCCGCTATTTTCAAGGAAACCCCTAAAAATAGGACCTTCCCAGAATTAGTTGAAAATGATTTTGATAGGATGAGTTGACTTCACGATCATGCTAGTCAAGTCAAAATCACCAAAAAATTAGTTTTACTCTGGTGAGTCTATTTTTATTTTTTAGGAATAATGTTGGGAGCTTCGTAGTCATTAATGGCAAATTGGCTAGTACCATGTGCTGAAAGTTAAGCTTCAAAAGCTTCAACGAAGAAACCATGGTAAAAATGATCGAAAAGATGCTCTGCGATGAAGGGGATTTTCAAAAGTGAAAAATGCTAAAAATTGGCTAAGTCTAGAAAATGAACACCTTGCTACCTATTATCATGGAAACTAGCAGCGCTCGTACCATGAATAAACCCCTTATGAAACTTGTATGTTTCTTAGGTTTGTGATGTTCAAGCACGGAAAACAAGGAAATTTTCAATCCACCTCGAAATGTGTTCCAAAGCCTCAAGTATTCAATCTGATTATTTCCCCATGTTTGCCTCGCGAAGACCTTGGAAATAGGCACCTTCGCCAGCCTTCACTGTCAAAACTTAGTAAACTAGTGAAAAGTGCAGTTGAGTTGAAAAAGTGCAGTCTAAATTTCTTTCATAAAAGTTACTAAGTATTGAAAGTGCAAGGGAACACTTTTTCAACGCCCTTGCACTTAAGTGATTTTTAACTTAGGTGCAAGAGCGCTGAAAAAGTGTGCGCTTACACCTAAAATGACTTCAACTTAATAATTTGGCATCTTTTTGTCAAGCAACTACATTTCTTTTTATTTGTTCATTCCACCTTTTGTGCCTTGTTGAATGCACAACTTGAGTTCGCCATTTTTACTCATTGATCACTAAAAAGTGATTTTGGTTTATTTCATTTCACTTTTATTCTTTTCTCCACCTCTCCTCTTGTTGGTCGACCAAGCTCATACTTGGTGTATGCTGCAAAACACATTTTTGAGAGAGGGCCTCCTTTCAGTTTTGATATATTTCTCAACAATATCCTAGGAATGTTTTTTCTTCTTCTCATAATCTCTTTTTAGGATCACGTCTTCTTTTCTTGGTCATGTCATTCTTTTGGGGTTTTTATTGTTTGAAACACCATTTTTCTTCAAATCGCGTTTTTCTTTATACGCATTTTTCTCAGTTTTCTTCATAAGTATAAATGTGCCTTCTTGTCCAAGATGCGTGCTCTTTCTAAAAGGAAACAATGTTTTTTCTCTTCTCTCCAAAAACCATTCGCGTTTTCCTCTCAAGAATTCGCGTTTTCTCTTCACCATTCGCATTTTCCTCATTCACGTTTTTCAATTTGTCTAGGGTTCTTGATAAAATGTTAAGGCATGAAAAATTAATGCCTCTCCTCTTTTTCGTGCTTCTTGCACTCCATTTTTAGCAAAACATCAAACTCATGATGCCAAAGCATGAAAACTTGTGCCATTACATCAAGATTTTTTGCCCAAATGCTGAAGCGTTGAAAAAGTGTGCTTCTACACTTCCACAAAAAAAATTCTAAGTCCCAAGTGCAATGGCGCACTTTTTCAACGCCATTGCACCAAAAACCATTTCACCAAGTGCAAGGGTGATGATTTTCAGCGCCCTGGCACTTTTCCCTGAAAACACCAAAATATTAACTAAGTAAAAAGGCAAAAGCACACTTTTTTTATGCCATTGCACCATTTCTTGCACTTGACCAAAATTGCTTCCAAACTATCTAGTTTTGCTTTGAACCACTTCTCAACCATTCCTAGCATTGTTTTGCATGCCTCATCACTTACATCATGCTTTCTCAACATCCCTCCTCACTTCACGCATCCCAATACTACCTTTTAACTAATGGTTTGTTGACTCTTATTTGCAGAGTAGTGATTGATCTCGTCAGAGGATCCCTTCCCTAATTGAGGTGAAGTAATCTCAGATGAAAACTAAGAAACCTCCTTCATCTTCAAAAGCTAAAAGCAAGATGAAATACAAGTACCAAGGTGTTTACCCACCAACGGTAGTGGTTTCGAAGGTTGAAGAGATCAGAGACACAGAGGTTGGCCATCAAGACCTTCTTGACTTCGTGAAAAGAACCGAGAAAAAGCCTCTCAAAGACTCTCTAAGAGCTATCGTGCACAGTAATCTTCTTCTGGTCTCTACATTTCCAACTGTTGCACATCACAGAGAGTTTGTTCTCCAAGTTGCATCTCACTATATTTAGGAGAGAAAAAGTGTCATTTATTCTTTTGGACATGAGGTTTTGAGACTACATCCAGACTTCTTTGATATAGTTTTCAAAATCTCACAAATGGAGAAGTATGTTGACATTTCAGTACAATCAGTGTAGGAGGTCTATGACTCAAATCTGAATAGGGCCAAGTATCTGATAAACAATCAATAATTGAAGGAACCTCAGCATACTATTTCCAAATGACCAAAAGGACTTCCTCGGGCTAACTTCAAAGAAGATATCAAAGATGATCATACTTTTGAGTAGGGTGAAAGGGTTGCCAAAAAATTCCCATTTTCATGATTGGATGTATGAATACATTTGAATCATAAGAAGGTAGAAAGCTCACATTTATTGGGGTCAAAAAATTAGTGATGCAATTCATGAGCAGTTGATTAATTTATCGACCACCTTGAATTTCTACATGACTTCATACTTGGTGTATGTTGCAGCCGTGATGAGACAGTTCCCAGGCCTATCCACAAAAGGGAACCAACTTTCTACACCAATGTACGATTACTTCTACTAGCTAGAATTGAAGGAAAGCCATCATCATTTCAGAAGAGTCATTGACGCTTTCTTCTCGCCTTTGCTTTTCAGTTTTGGCCCAACTCTTGAGAAAAAGAGAGTATCTTATGAAGCTTACAAAGTGGTAAGTAAGGTTGGATGCATATATCTTCAATTCTCAAATTTTACTTATATAAGGGTAGGATGCTATACTAGTTGCCCTTACATGTTGTCTAGATATTCTTCAGACAAGTGGATTTTGATGGAGTTATGTAGACAACTAATTTCAGTTCACAAAGAACGTCGAAGGACTCATAAACCCGGTTTTAAGTTCCCAATGACAATCGGTAGATATACCATCAAGAGTGTGCAAAAGGAAAAATCATTCTATGCTGAGATGCAGATCATGACGATCAGGAACTACAAATATAGAATTGATTTTGATTACCGAGATGTCAAAAAAAGGTTGAAAAAGGGGCACAAACATGGATATCACTTTGAAGACATTTGGGTCGATTGCAGAGATGAAGAGGCTATTCGTAAGATGGATTGGTGTAGGTTGACTGTGCAACAAATCATGGATCTTGGTGTTGTAGATTTACTAGAAGATTTCATAGATCTTGGTGACAGCCTGAACACTGCTTATGATGAACAACAGATCTTCAAGAAACCCTTGCTTGTGATTCAATGGTCAAAGAAGGAGAGCATTTCCATCAGAGAAAGGTTAGCCCCAATTTTGGCTAAAACTGTTGAATGGTTACATAAGCATGGTTTTCAGATGAAGGCTTTCATAACAGAGTCTAAAGGAGAAGAGTTTGGAGCACAGGTCAATCTACAACAAGAACCCCGCATCAAAGACAAATTTGCGGTTATTTCCGCTTCCTCCAGAAAGGGTCCTAGGATCAAATTCACTATTGGAAAGAAGGATGCTTGAGCCATCTGTGAGGAAGGAACTATGGAATCTGAACTATCCCGTTCGAAAGGAAACAAGTCTATTTCTAAAGAGGTAGATTTTGATGAAGAAGAAAGTACAAGTGATCAATCTATTGAAGAAGAAGATTCAGAAGAAATAGACTTCGATGAGGAAGAACATTCTGAGAATGAACATGAGTTTGAAAGTGATCAATAAGGTGAGAAAGAGAAAGAGGATCAAGATAATGATCAATAGGAACTCAGGCCCGATGAAGAACAATCTGTGTCTCCACCCGAGCATGTAGTTGAAGATTTTCCCCAATCATCATCACCTATAATTTCAAGCGTTCCTCATATATTTCCTATTGTTAACACTCATCTGCCACCTCTTTCCACATTGCCTATTCCTACATCTGCCATACCCACAATGGACATTACAACATTCCCTGTAGCATCACCACCTTTAGCATCAACCGCACTAGGTACTCCTTCAGTGACAAGTGTTCAAATGGTTGATGTTCCATTAGGTTCTCCATCATCCATTCCCAGCTTGTCTTTTCCATCATATGATCTCAATTCAAAAGTTGAATTTAATAGATTTATGAGTGACTCTCTGCAGAATCAGGTCAATGTGCAGGTTTTTGGAATGGTGATGAAAGATACCTCGCCAATTGTTTCTATACACATCCTTCCATCAAAAGTGGAGGTAACAAAAGAATTGACGGTCAACCAGGAATCATTTGCCTCCTCTCTTCCCCTATGGTTGGTATCCCAAGTATCAAAGCGAAAGAAGCAAATTATTTCTCCAGAAGAGCTCGATCTTGAAGAGATACCCCCACCAAAGGCCAAGGGTAAGAAGAAAGTGAAAGTATATTCATGACTTTAGGTTGAGAAAGCAGGTCAGAAATATGAAAATATTGGCATTCCACCTCAAGAGGAATGAGATGTTAATATGGAGGATTATATAGTAACTAGAGTCCAGCTTGTCAAGGTTACTAATGAAAGCGCCAAGGTAGATGCCCAGGTAACTTTGAATATATTGGCAGATATAATAGACAAAATGGAGCAAGCCCGTGACCTATACAAACAAAGGGTAGAGCATTATGCCACTATTGTTAAAAAGCTTGCAAGATCTACAAGTAATGCACAACCATTGGCAATGGTAAGTCCTGAGGATCTAGCTATTAGAAAAAGTTGAGAAATTTCTCTCCAAAGGTAAAGCGTTGTATGACTTCATAAAATAAGTTGTAGAACACGGTTCTCAAATTATAATGGTCACTGATGAGAAAGCTACCCAGATAGCTCAACTCAAATTAGAGTTGGATAAAGAAAAAATTGTTCTCTCTCAAGAGCTAAAAGAAATGGAAAAATTCATGTCATTTTGGTCGCAAATGAAACAGGTAAAGCTCAGTAATTTGGTGGAAGTCAGGTTATTCCCGACAAAAAATAATATGTTGAGGTAAGGGAATCCTTGAGGCATCCTATTCAGACAATCAAATCCCTTACAAAAGATATCCACCAAGTTTAGGAAGATGTGGAAGAACATCGGATTATTCTTGAAAAATGGGTTAAAGATTTTCCAGGCAAGCTTCTCGAAGAAGATCGTATCTTCCTTCTGGCCACTGAACTATCACAGATCTTCAAAGAAGCCATCATGGGTCAAGTACAGAGTGTGAAATTTTTAGATGCTTCCATAGATGACCTGTGTGATATCAAGCTCACCCTTGATAACCCTAAAATGCATCTTGACAGGTGTAAGAAGGTTCTTTCATCCACCAAGAGATTAGTCATGACGATTCACACCATTGTGGATTATACCATTGGTCCGAATGATAAATTCATGCAGGAGACCAGGAAGAAATATGAAGACTTTTGTGCCCAAGCAAGGAACCATGAAGATTCCTGATCTCTTAGCATTGAATGTTTTGATGCATTCCCATATGCATTTTGTAAATAGTTTTTGACATCTTAAATGTCTTTTTGTAAAGTGTAATTACACCAAAAATATGAGATGTAACTTCTCAGAGAAAAAATACACTTATTAAATTAGGGTTTCCTATTTTTGCTCACCTAATTTCCTAAATTAACTCATCTCTCTTTTTCTATATATATGAGGGATCTCTATTCTAATATTTACCTTTTGATATTTTTCAATGAAGTGCTGCCACTTTGAAACAAGCATTGAAACTTTTTGTTCAATTTTATGAATCTAAATCTAATCAATAAAGAAGAAGATTGCATACCAGAATTTGTGTTGGGATCGATAATCTTGTGATTTGATTATATTGGTGATGATTAGTATATGAGATATGAAGGGCTTCAAGTAGTTTATGTAAACTTTGTGTTACATCTATTATTTGGATTTTCTTTTATGTGTGGATGTTTTGGTTGAAATATCTACAAGACTTTGTGCTTGTAATCGTTCATGCGGTTCGAGGAATTGTTGCATCTAAGAAGACTTTGTGCTTCTAATGTGAAAAATGATACTTTTGCAGATCCAACACTGAAAAGGCTACGAAATGACTTTGTGCCTTCGAGAGCTTTCCCTTTTCTTTTAAATGTTATTATAAATCATATTTGGTATCTCTACGGTTTACTTTGACAACATAGAGATATTGGCATTACTGCTTTTTGTTAAGTTTCAAGTTATTAGATCTAGAACTTTCCAATTGTGAAGCATTGTAAACATATTCTCTGAAAAAAAAGAGAAGTATGAATGTAACACACCCCCCCATTTCATAAGAGTAGTGTAAATTTTGTAAGTATTTCATTAGTTTTACTATAGCTTCTATTATCAGTAAGAAGGGTGCCTCCTCTTTCTGAAAGGAGAGATTATATATTACATAGTTGTGGCTGAAATCTAGATAGTGTAATCTATTGAAAAGTTAATTACATTATTTTCACCCAACACTACCAAGGAGGTTGTGTAGTTGAATGCCTTAGTCATTTTTCCAACACCCATACACGCAACATGATGAAGGTGATTGCAAGGATGCACATGTCTACATCGTCAACAACAATGCTCAAGATAGTCATGATACACGGCGAACGTGAAGCATGAAGAGATGAAGTTTTTCAAAGCAAATGATGAAATTTCACCTAAAATGCACCCTTGCTGAAGAAAGGCGCCCTTGAATTCAAAAGATCAAAAGCAATCATCAACCATCACCAAGGAAGTCATCTTCTTTGTGTTCTTGCTGGCTTTCAAATGCATAGTCGAGCTAAGTCATCTGATTCATCAATCAATGATGAACATGAGTGAAGTTAGGAGAGTTTGTAAGGAAAATAGCATTAGAGATAACAGTCAAAACATGAAAAGAGCCCCTGCTGGCCAGGGGCGCCCTTAAATATGAAGCAACTGATGAAGTTTCTAGCCACTGTTGTATACATGGCATTTGCTAAGCTCTCTCTCAGTGTCTGATCAATCCAACTACGTGTCCATGGGACATGTCAAGCAATTAGAGGCAAAGATAAAGCAGAAAACACCTAACGGTGAAATTTGAAGAAAGGATGCCAAGAAATTGGCTAAGTGTTGGTCAAAAGAGCCCCTGTTGAAGAAAGGCGCGCACCTTTTTGGACAATCAAATGTAACTTATGAGCTTAGTTACCTCCAAGATGATATTCTCTATTATGCTCGATCTCAACAATAACATCATCAACAAAGACAATAGAGTAATTTGACACCTGACAACAAAGATCGAACTTGTGCCACTCTCAAAGGTTGACAACATGAAAATCATGAGTCAAAAAGCCAAAGGCGCCCCTGCTGGTCAGGGGCGCCCAAGATTTTGAAGGACTTGAACTGACTTTCGAGAGTTGAGATACTAGTCATCCTTTCTAGGGTTGAGTTGGTTGTCAACCCCACATTTCGACGAGATCATCAGACCCATCAGTCAAAGGTAATCTTAGATCAGAACACAAAGGGTCAAAATGATGAAATTAAAGAATAGTCAAGAAATTGGCTAAATTTTGGTCAAAAGAGCCCTTGCTAAGGAAAGGTGCCCTTGATTTGAAGGCATCGGATTTAATTTTTGAGCTTTGCAGCTCCCAAACACACTTGATCTAGTTTGTCCTATCTTAGCAGTGAATCAATCAATATCAGCTCAAGATCAACCAAACGACCAGGAGCAAGGATCGAACAGAGGCATTTCCCCATGAAAAATAATAAAAAAAAGTGTTCAACTCCTCAAAGGGATGCCTAAAAAGTAAAACGTGATTTGTTGACTTGAGGTAAGATATTTTGGAGGCAAAAGAGGCCGAACGTCCCACAATTAGTGGAAATCAACTTTTATAACTCCAAATTAGGCAAAAAGACTCATCTATCATTAGTTGGCACCCAATTGATGCTTGCAACTCCAAATTGACATATCAAAGCATCTAGATGTCCATTATTCATTATTTCTTTGCAAGTTGAGCAACTCAAGAACATATATTTTTCTTCTCCAACATTTTTTAAGATTTGACACAGGGGTTTTCACCGTTCTTCACATTTTTGAAGATTTGTTGCACAAAGGGACCATTTATTAGAGGTTTAACCAAAAGGCATAATTCTTCTAGAATGACAACTGATAAATTCCAATCTTCTTCTTCTCTTTTTCCTCTTTCCTTGTCTTAGATCTTTTTGCATGTCCAAGAAAACAACAGATAATCATAGATCTGGCCAATTGGGTATGATCAACACTACTTTTTCAACAAAACCCACATGTTAGATTTTTCCATAAAAAGTAGCCCTGTTGCCCCTATTTTTTAGGGTTTCCAGAAAAAATTCACAACATTGAAAAAAAGACAAACTGGGTTTGTTCAGCTTTGAAGCACGAACAAAACCCATGTGTTGGATTTTTCTAGGAAAAATCATTTTATGGGAAAAATCAATTTTTGGTGCCTCACTGCCTCTATCACCGAAGGGCTCTTGCATGTCATAGATTTTTTTAAAAAAAATTTATGACGATCCGAGTTTGTTTAGAAAATTATTCTCAACAAAACCCACGTCTCATAATTTCTCGTAAAAAATACCCTCGACAAGGCTATTTTTAGCAGTTCCAGAAAAAAGTTGTCTGAACAACATCGTGTGCACAGTCAATCTTCAAGGTTTTCAGAATGCAGTTCTCCCAACATGAATACAAGACCAAAATGGTCTTACTCCATAATTTTCTAAAAGCGACTGGCACGGACTTGCATCGGGCACACCCATTAGTCAATTTGGATAGATTGACAAGCATAGACACAAATCCACAAGTTCCATAATGGTTTCACCCCATATATCTTATCGCCTTCCAAGGCTAGTTTAGAGGATTGTAACGATTGGAATTTTATGTATGCAGCGATTTCTTGTGCATTTCTCATAGATGGAGTGTTCATGGTCAAACTTTGTGGTTTCATCATCAAACTTCACAATTTCATCATACAATACTCTTTCATTGAGAAAGATCGAGGAAAATGTTAGAAACATAAAGCTGCAAAAGAACGTGGAAGGTAGTCATTCCCAATACAAAGCTGCCATCAAGTTACTATCACACTACCTTCCACACTTCATGTCAATAAGTCTAGATGACGCAGCTGCAAAGAAGGTTGAATATCAAAAGCAGATTGCGTAAGGCAAAAGAAGTCAACAAATGAATAGAAGAATTGTTGACCAAAAGTAATGAGGTGTCAAACCCTCAAGAAGGATGTCGTACCCTCCAAAGTAGCAATAATTATGACTAAAGTTAACTTGATGTCCCTTTCCAAGTTAACTCCAAATCCCACAGATCATGCATGTCAAATCCCACTAATCAAGGATGTCTAATTCGACTCCCACGATTTGTGGATCTTAGATCTCCATAAAATGTGGATGTCTGTTTTGGAAGCACATTTGTAATTTAATTTCACTCTTAGTTAGGTTTCAATCAACTGAGGTAGACTTCCAGTTTGACTTTTGTTTAGTTTCAGTTAATTGAAGTAGATTTCTAGTTAACTGCTTGCTCACCTACATTTAGACATAGGAATAAATCTTGTTGATTGGAAAGAACTAATTGTTAACTCAAGGAGATTTTAGGGTTTCCTACTCCTTTGAGTTTCTATAAATAAGAGCCTTGGGCTCATTATTTGTTTAACCTCTATTTACTACGCAAATTTTTTGTGCCATTGTTGCCAGAGTTTGCTTGTTTGTATTTGTTCACTCTTGGATGAGAGTTTGTTGGTTGATCGTAATTGTGCATGATCTCATGCCTTTGTTATCCCAACCTTTGTAATTCTTTGGAAAATCTTGAAGAAGAAAGTCAGATGGCGTATGCATATTTGATCTAAGTTTTGAGTTGATCCAACGTCTTTGTTTTTAAACAATTTATTGTTTCAATCTCCTCCTTGGATAGGGGTTCCTCCTCCTTGGATATTTTTTCATCGATTTTTATCGTTTGATGTTGTTTAAAGATCTGGATTTCAGCCTACACTTCGGACATGGGTTCCTCCTCCTTAGAAATCCTAATATCCATATCTTCATACCTTATTGTTTCTAGTACGTTGTTTCCCAACCTATACCTCGTACAAGGGTTCCTCCTCCTTGGCAAGTCTCAAATCCAACCTACCGTAAAGAGTGTTTACTTGCATAAAACATTATCCTAGCATATATCCGAGAGTTTAGAGCCTCGGCCATATTCTACAGAGATAGCGGATTCAAGTAACCCATCCATTTCGTTCCTATGCCCTCATGCTCTATTTATCTTGAGGAGGTAGGATAGTTTAGAAGCTAGTTTAGTCGTAGTTAAGATCTGCAGAAACCAGAGAAAATCTTAGCTATGGCGCATTGTTATGCACCCTTGTGTCCCGCCGCTAAGTAAAAAAGATAGGAATGTTAGTACCCTTTTTACGTAGAACATTAGAAAAGAGAGTTCTTCCTCTCTATAATTTGAAGAGAAGTACTATAACCTTTGCAAAAACTATTTGTTTCCAATAATCACTCCAGAGGTGCTAATTGAAATGCCAACAATTTTTTGGTGCCCACCATGAGGCAACGAGGCATAAAACTTGAAGAAAAAGCTAACGCTTTTATGACACGAAATGGGCATATGGCATCCTTGGGCTCCAGTTGAACAACCTAATCTTGCTCTAGCAACTCTCCAACCAAATCTTACATAAATTGAAGGAGAGTAGATGAACATCATCAGTAGCTTGAGTACTTTCATCTTCGAAGAGAATACATCACTAGCTCAATGGAGAGCTGCAACTATTACTCTAGATGAGGAAGAAAGAAAGGTTGATCTTGCAGCCGAGAGTCTAGTGTTACCACCACCCACATAGCAATAAGCATCCTAGCTCACCGAGTATACATATGGAGGAGAACCAATCCTCTATTTTAAGAAGACATCGAAGAAGCATCCGATGTGGAGCAAATCTTTGAAGAGGTTCAGGAATGATCCTCTGGCATCCAATTGCATGATCCATACAAGAAGCAGTGGATGGTACCAACAATAATGCTAGCAAGAGACATCAACCTTCATTACCTTGGGGTAATAACATTGGTCCCTTGGATTTTTAGGTAAATCTTGAGTTACCTAAAGGGTCAAGGAAGCACTTTCCCCAGTTTCACGATGATGGGAGTCAACACCCAGATGAACATTTTGTTTCATTTACAACAACTTGCACCATCTTGCATGTGCCACATGAAGACATTGCAGTACATCTCTTTGTGGAGATTCAAGCCCGCTAAAGACAGTCATTTGTTGTTCACCCAACTTGCAAATTTAAAGATCGAGCGCAGCGAACACATGAGAGAGTTTGTGGCAAAATTTGATCATCTTGTTGTAAGAATTTCATTTAAATTTGATCCATCATTAGAGATTCTGATGAGTTGTTTCATAAATTCTCTTGCATCAGAGATAGCCTTCTTCCTCAAGATGACAAAAGAAACAAAGTTGAAGAGTGCACAAGAATACGCCATCGAGTTGGAGGACAATATGATCACTTTCATCTTGATGAAAATAGACTCTATTAGATCTCCAATACAACAACCATACTAGCCAAAGAGAGACTATCTTTATCCATGGTTTCCAACATCTCCATCAAGACCAATGATTGAAGTTGCACACAGTGCAGTATTTTTTTATTTCCATGACACTGATGCACATATTGGATTAATGTGTCCTAAGAATTTGAGAATGACCCAAATCAAGGGATGTGTTGAAGCTACTCCTAGTTCTAGTTTTGTACCAACAACAATTTTGAAGTTTGTCTTACCACAAATGGACAACTTCGATGGTGACTTCGCAACGGGATATTTTGAACCCGTTATCAAAGAATAAAAAGAAGCATACCATCACTATTCTCTTGTGGTGAATCATGAAAAATTTCAACACATGTGTTTGCACGTGTTCAACACTTCAAAGCACAAAAAGAAGAGGAAGAAAGACAAATCAAATAGAAAGGTTGAAGAGGTTCCTTCCACTTCCAACCCCAAGTCTTCACAGAAGGACGCTACGCCAGTTGCTCAAGATCCGTCTTCAGCAAATTTTGACATCGTGACTTCCATGATGAAGACCAAGGTACTAATATCTCAACTGGAATATCTTCAGGATCATCCAGAACAAATGGATCAGATTCTCAATTTTGTAAAGAAGCAGGCTATGCTCAAGTCATTTGTTCCAGCAAGGGCAAAGCCTAAAACGAATCCTGGTAATTATATGACTCTGCCAAAGATAGAAACTAAAGATCAAAACACTGCATATTTTGAAAAGATAATGACAGAGGACGTAAGGTCATGAACAACACAGTTCGATGGAGGTTGTTCAAATATAGTTTTAGAATTAGGGGAAGTGATCATCTCTCCTAAAGGATATTTGCACCCATATGTGCAATAGAAATTCACTAAAGTTGAGAAATAGGTGCTTTTATTAGGCCTCAAAGATGTAGAGGACATGGGAATCAAACTCCTATGTGTTAAAGGCGATCTAGAGCTGATCCATGAGCCGGTCAAAGGATATTTTTAGGTTAGAAAGATCACCTACGACGTTATAGAAATCAAGTTTGGAACTCGATTGACTAGTTTGAGGAGTTCAACATCCCGAAGATGGAATATAGAAAAAATAATGCCTTAGAGGTATCAAATTTCCCATTTGCATCATATTCTAAACTTTTGTCAGAGTACTTTTGCTTGGATATACAAATACCTGAGAATCTTCATTCCAGAGGGATTGTCTCCTACAATTCCCATAAGAAGAGAAGTAAAGCCTTCCAGTTAGAAGCAACATTGATGGGAGGCACTTCACACTGCCATGAAATAGGAAATACTTCAGACATTTCATCCCTTCGAGGATGGGTTGAGTTCTTTGTAAAATAAATTTATTTTGCTTTAACGTTATATAGTTATGTATTTCCCTGTTCTTTAAAGTATTGTCGTGTATTAGGTGATTTCTTAGATAGTCTTGTTTTAGGTGAATAATAGGTGAGCCCCATAAAAAGGTGAACTTCAATTATTGTGTGAATTAGGAAATAAATCCTGACTCCATTGCCCAACTAATAAAAGTACTGGTCTACAAAACTTGAGATTCTTGGTTCTCCTATGCCGTAGGTATCCAACATGGTCACCAGATGGAGCCTAATGTTGTACCCAAAATAATGTTTTGGGCATTTTACTTAAATTGAGCTAAATCATGTAAAAGTTTCTTCAAAAGTCTATTTTAGGTCGAACCAAACATAAGGTCTTTGTGGGTTTTTGTCAAGGAACATATGTGTAAAATTCTAAAAAAAAATTAAGAAACTTCAAAAGCTTCAATGAAGTTAAACCATTAATGGCGTTAAAATGCTTCAAAAGCTTCAAAAGATGCTGCTCGAAAAGATGCTCCACGATGAAAGGGATTTTCAAAAGTGAAAAATGTTGAAAATTGGCTGTCTAGAAAAATGAACACCTTGCTACTAAGGAGGTTGTGTAATTGAATGCCTTAGTCATTTTTCCCACACTCGTACACACAACATGATGAAAGTGATTGCAAGGATGCACACATCTACATCATCAACAACAATGCTCAAGATACTTGTGATGCACAACGAATGCAAAGTATGAAGAGATGAAGTTTTTCAAAGAAAATGATGAACTTGCACCTAAAAGGCGCCCCTGCTGAAGAAAGGCGCCCTTGAATTCAAAAGATCAAAAGAACTCATCAACCTTCACCGAGGAAGTCATCTTCTTTGTGTTCCTGTTGGCTTTCAAACGCATAGTTGAGCTAAGTCATCTGATTCATCAATCAACAACGAACACGAGAAAAGTCTAGAGAGGTTGTAAGGAAAATAGCATCAGAGATAGCAGTCAAAACATGAAAAGAGCCCCTGTTGGCCAAGGCACCCTTGAATCTGAAGCACTTGATGAAGTTTCCAACCACTACTATATACATGGAATTTTCTAAGCTCTCTCTCAACGTCATCATCAATCCAGCTACGCATCCACAAGACCTATCAAGCAATTAAAGGTAGAGATTAAGTAGAAAACACCTAACAATGAAAGCTTGAGAAAGGATGCCAAGAAATTGGCTAAGTGTTGGTCAAAAGAGCCCCTTCTGAAGAAAGGCGCCCACCTTTTTGGATAGTCAGATGTAGCTTATGAGCTTAGTTACCTCCAAGATGATCTTCTTTTTTACGATCGATCTCAACAACATCGTTAGCAAAGATAATAGAGTAATCTGACACCTGACAATAGAGATCAAATTGGGGCCACTCTCGAAGGTTGACAACATGAAAATCATGAGTCGAAAAGCCAAAGGTGCCCCTACTGGTAAGGGGCGCCCAAGCTTTTGAAGGACCTGAACTGACTTTCGAGAGTTGAGATACCAATCATCCTTTCTAGGGCTGAGCTGGTTATCCACCCCACGGTTGGATGAGATCATCAAACCCATCAGTCAAAGGTAATCTCAAATCAGAACATAGAGGGTCAAAATGGTGAAATTAAAGAACAATCAAGAAATTGGCTAAGTGTTGGTCAAAAGAGCCCCTGCTGAGGAAAGGCGCCCTTGATTTGAAGGCATCAAATTCAGTTTTTGAGATTTGCAGCTCCCAGACACACTTGATCTGGTTTGTCCTATCTCAATAGTGAATCAATCAACACCAACTCAAGATCAACCAAACGATTGGGAGCAAGGATCGGACATAGGCATTTCACCATGAAAAATAATGAAAAAAATTGTTCAACTCCTCAAAGGGACGCCTAAAAATTCAAAAGTGATTTGTTGACTTGAGTTAAGATATTTTGGAGGAAAAAGAGGCCGAATGTCCCACAATCAGTAGAAATTAGCTTTTAGAACTCCAGATCTGGCAAAAAGACTCATCCATCATGAGTTGGCACCCAATTGATGCTTGCAACTCCAAATTGACATATCAAAGCATCTAGACGTTCATTCTTCATTATTTCTTTGCAAGTTGAGCAACTCAAGAACATATATTTTTCTTTTCCAACGTTTTTTAAGATCTAACAGAGGGGTTTTCACTATTCTTCATATTTTTGAAGAATTGTTGCACAGAGGGACCATTTATTAGAGGTTGCATCAAAAGGCATAATTATTCCAGAATGGCAACTTATAATTTCCAATCTTCTTGTCTTTTTCCTCTTTCCTTGTCTTAGATCTTCTTGCATGTCCAAGAAAACAACAAATAATCATAGATCTGGCCAACTGGGTAAGATCAACACTACTTTTTCAACAAAACCCACATGTTAGATTTTTCCAGAAAAAGTAACCCTGCTGCCCCTATTTTTAGGGTTTCCAAAAAAAGTCATAAAATTGAAAAACGGGCAAACTGGGTTTTTTCTACTTTGAAGCACGAACAAAACCCATGTGTTGGATTTTTCTAGGAAAAATCATTTTCTAGTGCCTCATTGCCTCTGTCACCGAAGGGCTCTTGGATGTCATAGAAAAATACATTTTTTTGAATTTCTAACAATCCAGGTTTGTTTAGAAAATTATTCTCAACAAAACCCACGTCTCAGAATTTCTCGTAAAAATTACCCCTGACAAGGCTATTTTTAGCAGTTCCAAAAAAAGTTGTCCGAACAACATCGTGTGCACAGTCAATCTTCAAGGTTTTCATAATGCAGTTCTCCCAACATGAATATAAGGCCAAAATGGTCTTACTCCATGATTTTCTAAAATTGACTGGCACCGACCTGCATCGGGCACACCCATTGGTCAATTTGGATAGATTGACAAGCATAGACACAAGTCGACAAGTTCCATAATGGTTTCACCTTGTATATCTGATCGCCTTCCAAGGTTAGTTTAGAGGATTGTAACCTTTGGAGTTTTAAATATGCAACAAGTTCATGTGCATTTCTCACATCTGGAGTTTTCACAGTTTCATCATAAAACTTCATAGTTTCATCATACAATACGAAAATATTAGAAACGTAAAGTTGCAAAAAGAAAAAGGAAGGTAGTCATTCCCAATACAAAGCCGCCATCAAGTTACTATCACACTACCTTCCACACTTCATGTCAACAAGTCTAGATGATGCAACTGCAAAGAAGGTTGAATATCAAAAGCAGATTGCGTAAGGCAGAAGAAGTCAACAAATGAATAGAAGAATTGTTGACCAAGAGTGATGAGGTGTCAAATCCTCAAGAAGGTTGTCCTACCCTCCAAATTATCAATAACTATGACTGAAGTTAACTTGATGTCCCTTTCCAAGTTAACTCCAGCCCCCATAGATCATCAAATCCCATTAATCAAGGATGTCTAATTCAACTCCCACGATTTGTGGATCTCAGATCTCCATAAAAGGTGGATGTCTATTTTGGAGGCACATTTATAATTTAAGTTCACTCTTAGTTAGGTTTCAGTCAACTGAGGTAGACTTCCAGTTTGACTTTTGTTTAGTTTCAATTAACTGAAGTAGATTTCCAGTTAACTGCTTGCTCACCTACATTTAGACATAAGAATAAATCTTGTTGATTGGCAAGAACTGATTGTTAACTCAAGGAGATTTTAGGGTTGCCTACTCCTTTGAGTTTCTATAAATAAGAGCCTTGGGCTCATTATTTGTTTAACCTTTATTTACTACGCAAAATTGTTGAGCCATTGTTGCTAGAGTTTGCTTGTTTGTATTTGTTCACTCTTGGATGAGAGTTTGTTGGTTGATCATAATTGTGCATGATTTCATGCCTTTGTTGTCCCAACCTTTGTAATTCTTTGGAAAAGCTTGAAGAAGAAAGTCAGATGGCATATGCATATTTGATCTAAGTTTTGAGTTGATCCAATGTATTTGTTTTTAAATAGTTTATTGTTTCAATCTCCTCCTCGGATAGGGGTTCCTCCTCCTTGGATATTTTTTCATCGATTTCTATCATTTGATGTTGTTTAAAGACCCGGATTTCAGCCTATGCTTCGGACAGGGGTTCCTCCTCCTTAGAAATCCTAATATCCATATCTTCATACCTTGTTGTTTCTAGTACATTGTTTCCCAGCCTATACCTCAGACAGGGGTTCCTCCTCCTTGGCAAGTCTCAAATCCAACCTACCATAAAGAGTGTTTACTTGCATAAAACCTTATCCCGACCTATATCTGAGAGTTCAGAGCCTTGGCCATATTCTACGGAGACAATAGATTCAAGTAATCCAACCCATCCATTTCGATCCTATGCCCTCATGCTCTGTTTATCTTGAGGAGGTAGGATAGTTTAGAAGCTAGTTTAGTCATAGTTAAGATCTACAGAAACCAAAGAAAATCTTAGCTATGGCATTGTGTTTATGCACCCTTATGTCTCGCCACTGAGTAAAAAAGATAGGAACCTTAGTACCCTTTTTTATGTAGAACATTAGCAAAGAGAGTTCTTCCTCTCTATAATTTGAAGAGTACTATAACATTTGCAACAACTCTCCATTTCCAATAAGCACTCCAGAGGTGCTAATTGAAATGCCAACACAACCCTACTTAACTTCTTACTTCATTTACTAAATGTTTGAAAAATATTATATTTTATAAAATTATATTTTTTTATATTGTACCCAATTATATAATATGTAAATAATATAATATATAAATTATTCAACATTTATACTCTTCCAATGAATCTGGATCTGATGGTAGTAACCATTGACGGATTTAAAAAAGAAAGTCAAGTTTGAAAAATTGTTGATTAAAACTATAGTAGGACAAAATTGTATCTATTTACTATGACTTCAGTTGTGATCTGCATTCAAAACTCGTTTGTCACTTTCTATTTCTCACCTAATCCACCCATAGATAGATAGGGTAGAAAAAATGGGCAAAATAATAGTTGATTTTCTTAGAAATAGGCAAACTAATAGTTCAACTATATGAAAAGTAGACAAAATAATAGTTAACTTTCACTTTTCCTCAAAATCCGTCAATAACACACAAAATCTTTTAGCCAATCATATTCACAAAAAATACTTTTTATAATTTATAAAAATAAATATTTTGCAAGTTGATTTTATAAAATGATTTTTTTTTTCAAAAAAAATTATTGTTTTTGATTGGTTGAAAGCTAACTTATTAATAACTAATTAACTAAGAAAAACAAAACTCATTGCAAGAGTATTACGTGACAAAGTACTAATAAAGCTTACTTTCATAGATGTGGAAATCTAATGTCTTTGATTAAGGATGATTTATTGTTTAGATGTATACTTAGGCATAACATTGAAATTCAATTAACATAATATAGTTGTTCCCATTGAAAAATAATAATTTAAATACATATTTTAAGTGGTCAAAGTGTTAACCTAGATTAAAGAAAACTATAATTAGGACTAGATAATTTAGAAATAGATTTTAATTTATGAAAATTTATTGTGAAGGAGGAGCACACTTAGTTCTTGATACGAGGAAACAATGTGAATGTTGATATCTTGTTGAATCTGTAATGCCCCGCCACGTAACCCTAAAGGAAGTACAATTAACTACTCAAACACACAATTTTTTTTTATTTAAGTACAAATAACATGCAAGTTCACTACCCATTTCCAACATTCTCTAAGGTTACGAGACTGAGATTACTTTAAAACCCAAACAAAAAACATGAATAAAATTTGTAACATTTATTTACTTAAGAAATTAAGAACACATACATTCGTTACATGATAAGTTTCACCATAAAAGTAAGAGATACCATAGATTACAAATAACAATAATTTAATAAGGAGATTACATATCTCATTCCCCGAATGAGTTAAATCCAATAAGAATTATTACATATTACATCTTCCACCTCGATTACAATTGAGGGGTAATAAATTACAAGATCAATTGAAATGAATATAAATATGTAATGAAACTGGATCCCACGAGCTCTCTAATTGGAAATCTCATCCACACGAACAAGAAGAACACCCAATGGAGTAAGGTGCACGTTCCACCCAACCAAGTGGTACCTGAAGGCCCACCCCCCATGCTAGGAGATAGTAACAAAGATTCCAAGACAAGACCATCTACCTCTAGACACAAGCTGACTCATACTGACACAACCAATCACAGGTACAACACAAGTACAACATTACATTACTGACACGGGTTACATTGCTTCCAGATATAAAACAGATCGAGCATGCTAAGAAAACCACACACATAAAATCAAATACCAACTGTTGCCCTAGACAAAGTGTCATCGCACAACTCATCATGAGTTACCCACTACGAATCTTCATAGGCCTCGACCCTCATATTTACTAATACGACACAGGTTACATTGCTTCTATATATAAAATAGATCGAGCATGCTAATAAAACCATACACATAAAATCAAATACCAACTGTTATCCTAGACAAAGTGTCATTGCACAACTCATCACAAGTTACCCACTACAGATCTTCATAGGCCCCGACCCTCGTACTTACTAATACATAATCAAATTTCGTCATAAAGACCGGAAAGGTGACCTTGCCATTCCAGGCCTTTCCACTCACCCCAAGCCTAAACAAGCACTTGCGACTACGAGTGAGGCTAGAACTTATCTTAATTAGTGTGAAATACTATCTAAACTTCTAAGTACATTGTTTTAGTTATCACTTGATTAACTACCTCTGAAGGTTACCCAATCTTACCTCTTACAAGCTTTGGTCCCTAGTGGAAGCCACTCTTCTACTTGACAACACATATACAAACCAATTACCAAGGGAACCCAAATGCATACAAAAATAGATATTACAACTACTCCAACTCTAGGAGGAAACATATACTGAAACTTACTCCAACATTGAGGCAACAATTCACATAAGCCACTCCTTCCAAAGGAGGCACAAAACATCTTCGTTCATGGAAACCGGGTAAAACACTGACTAGACACCATGCACTACCCAAGGGATTCAAAATAGGCTAACATAATAAATCGACAAACCCCATGCTCAAAAGATCTTCTGGAAGACTTACATATTACTAACTTTCACTTAACCCATTTCCCCAAATAAAACACAGAGGAAATAATCACGAAAGCAATTGCAAGGAAATAACTGATTTTTGGATATACTAAATCCATTTCCCTTTAAAATTCATTTCACAGTAAAGAAAACAATTGCCCTAATAAAATAATTAAACAAAATAATTCATTGCCTTTCTAATTACTGAGAAGGGAAAACTAATTTTAATAAACAATTCAAATCCATGATTACTTTTACAAACAACATAAATCCACTGCCTTTAATAAAATTCAATAGTTTATTGTCTCAATTAGACTAATTTAACAATATCTCTTTCAGACCAAAGATGAAATTTAAACCAAATATCTAGTCCTTAATTGCTTGTAAATAATAATAAAATAAAGCAGTTACTTCTTTGATTCAGAACATATCATTTTAAAATAATTATTTCTCCTTTACAAAACAAATCATTTTAAAAATCAATTAATCTTTCTATTAAAACATATTACTTTTAAATCCAATATCTATTCCTTCAAAATATATTATCTTAAAATAACTCCCTTAATTTTGACTATTGCATATTGATCTAAAAATTTCTCAATTACATTTAAAACATGATATTAATCAACTCAACATTTTAATATATATATATATTAAAAGTTATAATCTCATCAAAATATGTATATAAAATAATATACATATATTTAATTATTTAATATTAATATATACTTTATTATTTTATATATATATATATATTAATATTTAAATATTATAAAAATATAATATTAAATATTAAAATATATTTTAATTTTTTTAATAAAAAAAATCAAAATTGAAAAAGGGGAAAACGCTTTTTTTTGGGGCATGTGCGGAAGTCAAGGCTGGGGCCGACTGTGTTTTACACATAGCCGAACCCCAGATCCATGGGCGGTTGTGTGTAAAACACAGCCAAGCCCCATGGTTTGGCACGACCAACTGTGGGGGTGGGCGCATTGGACGTGGATCCCCCACACACCTCCCATGGGGGGGTGCGGTGGGGTGAGCCCCCAGTGACCCTCCCCCAAAGCTCCGAATCTCCAAAAAAATTTAACCTAATTTTTATTAAAAAAAAACAACTGATTGCGAATTTTTTGAAATCCGCGAACTATGACAGGGCATATATATTATTTAAAAAAAAAAAAAACCACCACTCACCCAATGAAATATAATAAAATATATGTATATATGTATGTATATATATTCAATTTTATTCAAAACCATAGATCTAGAAGAGCAACTAATTTCAAAAATGATCATTTACAGCCAAGAACATAATTTTTTCTTGAAGAAAAACATTTGCCAACAGAAGTTTCAAAGTTTTTGAAACAAGATTTAACATGGGTTTTTCTTGCAAATCAAACAAAGTTTATATATTTTTCCAAACAACAAATAACAATTGTAAATCTTTTTCAAAATGAAATTAATTTAATAAGAAGAAAACCTGAATCCAAAAGCTTGAGGGATTGTCAATGGTACAAATATTCCTTCAGAGATTCTCGTTCATCCAAGCAAATCAACAGGATTCCTTCACAATTCCAACCCCAAAACCCACAAAAACAACAATCTTCTTCCTTTTTTCCCCAATTTCAATTTTTCATGCATATAGCAATAACTCCAAGAAATTCAAAAATAATAAAACAACATATTGAATATCTATTCAACCACCATAATAAATTTTTCAAAACAAAACAAAAAATATCTTAATTTCTTTTTACATTCAAATTTAAAAAAAAAATGCAAATTAAAACATTTTTTCAATTTTTCAATTTCAACAAAAAATCTATAAATTCCAAAATGAATAACTTAACTCCAGTTCAACACAATTAATTTAATTAATCAATAAAATAAATCTAATCCAAGATTAAATTATTTTATTAATTAAATTAAATAACATTTCTAATGTTATATCTAGATTAATTTAAATAAACTTAAATATATAAAGCCATTTAACTACCTTTTTAATTTGCAATTAAATAAATCAAGGTAAACTAAAAACATTAAAGCAACCGAATTTGACTTAACACCAATGACATGCTACAACCAGGGTGATGAATTGACACGAAAAACCTAGCTACTATCTCCCAATCGAATGTCGTTCGGCAATGGACACACTCAAACCTACTGAACCAGGTGGAGTCGATGTCCTATACCTATAAACCTACGGACAAAGCGTATATCGAACATGTATATATATATATCCATATAAAACACACTGTGAAGTGGAAATCACAGAATCCCAGGGCGCTCGCAAACGAGTGGTACAATTTTATCCCCTTCACCAATACAGTGTTACAAACTAATGAATCTAACATCAATATTTTAATCAAAAGCGTAAAACATCATTAATTCTAATATCCACAATGCTAATCTAACGCATGCCATAATGATAACATCAAAATAAAAAATCATCACATCAAAATATAACATACACATCGCTTTACAATTAGCGATCAAATAATAACCGAGTATCATAATCAAAGTACTAACAACAAACAAAGCATAATGAAGTAGAACACTGTCTAAACAAAAAATCAAAATGGAGGGGTGCTATAGAATCAATTCATCACAATCTAGGAAAATGATGTTCTTGGAATGTTGAGTGTCTTCAAATTTTGAGAAAAATTAGAACTTGTGTAAGTTGATTATATATCTAAGGATCGATTTTAATTCATGTTAATTTGTCCTATAGCCCACAGATCTAATTTGGCACACTGTACACTTCTACTATCTAACTCATTGAACTCTTTGATCTTTATTAATTGTCAAGTACTAGCAATATTTTATAATGCCTTGGGAAAGCCATCTAATCGAAAGAGTCAATTTATCCTAGATTGACCCCTTGACTAACCAATTTTTTATGGTCATGGAAGTGGTCAGAGATAGCAATCCAAAGTAATGTTCATGATCTAAATGACCTTGAGGCATATTAGATTCCTTTTAGTGCTTCAAATTGAAAGATTCCTACAATGAATACTCCTTGAATGCATTTATTATTCAATTAATATCTTTAAATACAAGGCATTAGTCATCACATTAACATGTATCAAGTCAACTCCGAACAACTAGTGGAAAAGAGTATGACAAATTTGAATTTTAAGAATTTGAATTTTGGGTGACCTTGTACATCATAAAGATGGCAATACACTTATGCTTGAATAAATGTATTTAAATACAAGGCCATGATAGTTTGTTACATTAAAATGTACCGAGTCAACTCCCAACAAGTAGTAGAAACCAAAAAAATCAGCCTTAAATTACTATAAAGGCAAGTACTAGATATTAACATAATATTTAAAAATGTCACATTAATGTTAATTTTTATTAAAATTATATAAATAATTAATCATTATAAATATCTATCTACATTATAATGATTAATTGTTTATATAATTTTACTAAAAATTAACATTAATGTGATATTTTTAAATATTATGTTAATACTCTAATTAACAAAATTAACATTTAATTTTATTCATATTAACATAAATTACATTTATTTTTATTAAATTTAAAATACTATAATTAAACTACTATAAAAGCAAGTACTAGCCACTACATGACACTTGTTAAAATTTAAATTCTTAACTAAAAATCAATTTATAATCTAAAATATATTTTTTCATTTATAATATATATTAGCATTATAACTTAATTAAAAACACAAAAATATTCTAACAATTTAAAATACTTCATAGTTACGTAACACTTAAACTACCCATCACATTTGAAAACACTCTAATTAAAACTTATAATCACAGCTTGAATTTTACTTGTTTACCTCGAAGGCGTATCTTATTTGAAAATGATCTAGCTAGGTTTGGCGATCAACAGCTAAAGTGCCTATCATACCGTGGGAGATGATTGAAACTATTTCGGTTGTTGATTGTTGAGTTGAAAAATATGACGAAGTAGTTTCTGGTTTTCTCTTTCTCACACAGAAATCATAGACTCGAGGATAAATGCATGAGTGGGTTGAATCTAGGTTCCATTTTGAGGCATTAAAATTTTCAAAGAATCTTATGGAAAGGTTAGCTGAGGTGGGGGTGAGGGAGTATCCCATGGAAATTAAATCAAATCACAATCCTATATATGGAAAAATCAACATGCAACAAGATACTAATTACCAGGCTAGGCTACAACCAAATCAAAAGGAGTCTTTTCATGGAACAATCCTCTTAACGCAGGAAAATCAAAAAATCTTTCGAACAAATCTTGAAAAATAGATTCAAGAGGTGGGTGGTACTGAGATGACCTCTATAAAGAAAAAAACAATATGCAGCAATAATCTGACTTCAATAATCCTCAAAGCTCTTAGCTGGTGCAAAAGGTCTAGACCTAAGAGAGGCAGCAAAAATAGCTTTCCGGCAAATCCGTGGTATGATGAAGAATGCAAGGTAGCGAAAAGAATAGCCAGATCCGAGGGAAATAAAAAGGAGTATGAAAATCTTGTGAGACTAAAAAAAGAGGTCTACATGCAAACAAGACGAAAAGAGCTGATTTTCATGGGTAGGCACAATCCGAGAGGGTTTTGGAAAGAATTACAACAAAAAAAATAGTCAAAGAGAACAACATCACAGAGTTGTAATGGTTGGAATATGTAAAACTGTTATATGAGAGGGTGCAAGACAAAGATGTTCCTCCTTTGGTTAACTCGAGGGCTAAAATCTTCTCCACAAAAGACATCAAAGTAGGAGTTAAAAGGCTTGTGGTGGGCAAAGTGTGTAACATAGATGGCTTGCAATCAGAATATTTAAAATGGGGTGTGGATGCCCTTACACCGCACATCAAAATAATATTCAATAGGGTCATTCAATATGGTTTTCTGGAAAATTGGACAACCAGTGTTGTCATCCCCTTGCACAAAAGTGGGGATATCAACAACCCCTCAAATTACCGCATTATAATGATTAACCTACTCTTTGGAAAACTTTTTGGGAGCATGGTTGAGCGTCAGATTATTAGTTGGGTAGAAAAAGAGGGAAAGAGAGAAAAAGGTCAAGCGGTCTTTAGATAAAATTACTCCACCATTGACCACTGCATTACTCTTAGACACTTGATTGAGAAAGTTTGGGATAAACAGGGTGATGAGGTCTTTTGTTGCTTCGTAGACTTCAAGAAAGCGTTTGAAATGGTTCCTAGAAGTGAGCTATGGTCTAGAATGAAAGAGTTGGGAATTCCAAAAAAGCATAGGGTTGTTGTTCATAGATTATATGATCAGGTACACGCTAAAATCAGAACTAAACAGGGAATGTTAGAATGTTTTGGAAGTGACATTAGCGTCAAACAAGGCTGCCCTCTCTCACCTACTTTATTTAGGCTATATATTGACAAATTAGAGGAATGGTTAGACAATTTTGGTGGGGGGGGGGGGAGTTGGATTGACCAATTATGTAATAAAATTACTTCTATATGCTGATGATCTTATTCTAATGGCAAAAACAACGCAAGATTTGAGGGATCACTTGAAAGCTCTTCAGTTATTTTGTAAATAAGTTGGGATGCAAGTGACCACCAACAAAACTAAAGTCATGATATTTACTTGGAAGATAAAGAAGGAAGTTACAGAATTTGTCTTCGACGACAGCCCCTTACAAGTAGTTAGTGATTATAAGTACCTTGGCCTTGATTTTCACTATAAACTTAGTTGGGAGACTTGTAGAGAAAAAAGGATCCAAGGTGGATGTGAAGCTTTATACTCTTTGCAGAAAAGATGTAGGAGTGCTGAATTATGGGACTGGAAAACTAAGAAAAATCTCTTCGGGTTGTTAGTGGTGTCGGTGGTTCTTTATAGGTGTGAAGTTTGGGGTGGCAATACTTCAGCAATGAAGTGGAGACAAATTGAAAGGCTACAAAAACATCTGATCACAAGTAGCCTCAAAATAAAATTGTTTGTCCCTTATGAGATTGTCCTAGCTGAGGCTGGGGCCTTACCTGTGGAGGCATCGGCTATGATTTGTTTACTAAGTTATCTAAAGAGGTTGGAGAACATGGTGATGTCCCATTAGACTAAAATAGCAGCAAGAGAGATATTAAGTAGAAGGAAAGCATGTGGATGAAGCAAAATAACAAGTGGTTGAGTAAATGGGGTATCAGCATAGATAATTGTCCAAATAACATTAAGGCAATCAAAGTGTTTGTGCATCAAAAAGTTAAAGAAAGCATGTGGGAAAGGGACTTATCAAGGAAAAGAGAGTATTACATCAAGCACTTTAATCCCTCATATGACCATTCTCAAAAGGACTATATAGGTGCAGAAATAAAATGGAAAGCAAAAATGCTTATTGCTCAGCTAAGGACTAGCTCGCACCAACTGCGGTGTGAAACTGGAAGATGGACAACACCTAAAGAAGAGTGGGCTGATAGGAAATGCAGGTTTTGTACTTTAAAGCATGTTGAGATAGAATGACATTACATCATGGAATGTCCAGATTATATGGATATTCGAGACAATTATATTGAGATCCTAAATGGCGACAATCTTTACAGTCTATTTGAGGCGGAGAAAATATCAAAAAGTGTTGATTACTTGATAAAAATACATAGCAGAAGATCCAAGATCTAGAAAGAAAGAGAGACCAAGTAATTGTTAGGTGGTGGCTTATGTTTCGGGTTGTTGTTGTGTAATTTCCTTTCTGTTGTTGTTTCGTGGGTCCCATAGGCTGTTTGGCCTAGTGGACGTGATTAAAAGTCTTCATTCATTCATTTAATGGAAGGATAGAGCCGAAGAAACTTGTTTTTACTCCTGTTTCAAATGAACTGCTCATTGGAAACTTTTGAGCAAAAGAAAGCGATAGGTATAAAGCTAAATTCCACAACCTATGCTAGCATACTCCTAGACTGTGTCAAAACGGGAGCTTTTGAACATGATATGGACATCAATAAAATCATAATGGAAATGGGGTATTTTTTAGATATTGTAGTTGCCAATACCATAGCAAATATTTATGCAAAATTTGGAAGCATACATAAGGCATGATGCCTCAAAAGAACTTGGTTTCCTGTACTACATTGACTGCAGGATATGCACAAATTGGAATCCTTGGTGAGATTATAAGGCTTTTTAAAGAAACACCTAATAAAAATATGGTCTTATGGACTAAAATGATATCAAGATATGCACAAAATGGGTTATGTTGAAATGTCCTTTGAAACTTTTAAGATAATGAAAATGGTAGGTGTAAAGCCAAAGTAAACAACATTTCCTAGCATCCTCTCAACCTATGCCAAAATAGGATATTTAGAACGAGGCAAGAACATTCACCAAAGCATAATTAAGGATAAATATTTGTTAGATGTAGTTGTGGATGCCCTGATAGACTTGTATGCATAATGTGGAAGCATAAACAAGACACACGGAATTTTTGACAAAATGCCTTAAAAGAGATTTCATTTTGAAATGTACAAAAGACTATGCAAGCATATAAGCAAGTGAATTTGGTAGGAGTAAATTCAAAATCCACAAGCTTTGGTAGCATCCTCATAGCTTGTGTTAAAATCAAAACTTTGGAACAGGTCATGGACATCCATCAAAGCATAATCAAAAATGGATGGTTGTCTGATGTAGTTACAAGTTCCCTACTAGACACATATGAAAATTTTAGAAAAAATAGACAAGACAGTTGTGTTGTTTGACTAAATACCTCAAAAAGATGTTGTCTCATAGATAGGAATGTTGGACGGATATTCACGAAATGGGTTTATTAAGAAGGCCTTCGAAACTTTAAACAGATGCAATTGGCATGTGTAAAGTCTAACTCCACAACCTTTTCCAACATCCTCCCAGCCTGTACAAAATTGGGAAGCTTTGCAGCAGAGTATGGACGTCCAGCAAAACATAATTGAAAGCACATTTTTGTCTAATGTTGTAGTCGCAAGTACTCTTGTAGACATGCATGCAAAATGTGGAAGCATACACAACACATCAACTGGCTGAAAAAATGCCTCAAAGATCTGTTCTCATGGAATTCTATCATGCATGATATGACCAAAATGGCTTTTGCAAGGATTCTTTCAAGATTTTTGAAATAATGTAAGTACTTTGGAACACCCTGATCATGGAAGCCTCGAAGGGTAATTTGCTTTCTCATAAATTCACAAGTTCTAATTTTTATATTTCAATTGAAAGCTATATATGATGAATCGACAAGAATGGATAAAATTATGTTTTCTCTTTCCACTGAATGTTGATATGGGATGATATTTTCATCCACTCTGGTGTTGACTGAACTACAAGAGCGATTAATCAAATTACAAAAAATATTGCATGTGAATGGGCAAGTGACAAGATATGTGTTAATTATGTGTCACCGTTGTTTACCAAGACTCCACTTGTAAAATAGGTCTCTCTCCACACTCCTCTTCCTCTCCCTCGCTTAATGACACAAAGTACATATTGCAATGCATTGATGGAATATGTTAACCGTGGAATCTTATCTATTTATGTCAAAAGATCTTGCACAAGTGTTTGTGAAGTTATATTTGCATTATTCATAAGTTATGTTGCACTACATAATACAAAGAATAATAGAAACATAATTGGTATTAGTTTAATTGAAGTTTTTGTTTGATTAGTTGGTTTTTGCTTGGGCGTAAGAATTTGTTATATTCTTGGCATATCATCCATTAATTTTGAATGGTGATGCAATTTTAGTTTGTAATCCATCTTTGATTAATTTTATCTCAAGTTTTTTTGGTGTAGAATACTTAGATACAAGTTAAAATGTTTCAAACATTATATTTCAGGTTATCAGTGAAAATATTTGTGGTTGTGGAATTTATCCTTTTGAGCTCAGTTTGTTTTCAAATAAGATTTAGAGATTGAATGTTTAGCTTATCTTAAATGGAAAATAAGATGCTACATTTTAAAGCTACATCTTTTAATGCAAATCCAACATCATCCTTGTAGATAGTTTTAACTTCTAGTGAAAATGGAAGTTATATTTATGAATTTGAATAATCATTAGATGCTAAATCACATTCCTTGTATTTCCAATGAAGTGCAATTTTGTCACAAGATATTTTGTTATATCTTGAAAATGGCCATACTATTGTCCAATCCTAATAGATTTTTTGTGGTGATTTTTTCTTCCACTTCTTGAAAATTTTAATTTTTTCCGCACCTATTAGAAGATGAAGAATTTGTGGGAAATATCCTCAAATAAAATCCCTTGAATCGTATAGTCGAACTTGAAAATGTTTTCTCTCTTATAGATTTTCTTTTCCTACCAACTACTTCATATATTATTGGTCAGGTTATCTATGTTGATAAGTGTAATTGAGTTTTTGAAGTTCATTTTTCATTTTTTGGTTTGGTGATTTGTTTGTCATTATTTTTGTTTTGTGTTCATAGATTATTTGTTTGATACATCAACATTAGTAGCAATAGATGCGGGGCTAGCTATGGGTGTGGAAGGCTCTATGGTAGCCATGGAATTTGCAAACATAGCTCTTCGATCTAATAACATAAGGAAGATTGTTGGTGCAGTGAAAGTAGGGTGAAGATTAGTGGGGATAATATACATAAATTTTGCATTCTCCCTACTAACTAAGGTAGCGTTAGTGGTGCTTATTTTCATGGGTTATATCTACTTTTAGATGGTTGTGCTAGTAGACATAGGCACTTGAGTGATTACAACATTCCATAGCATGAAACTCTTGAAAGGAGAGAAAGGTGGTCATTCTCATCATCATCATCATGGGTGTTGCAATGACTCAGATGTGAATGGGCATGCAAATCGTCTTCACAATCATGATCATGATCATCGTATTTACAAAGAGAACCATGGTCATTAGCATAATCACAATTATAATCATAACCACAACTATGATCGTGATCATGAACATTGCCATTACCATAACCATAATCATAGTAATGACCATGAACATGAGCATTATTTTCATTTGGTGAAATGCAATGCATGCATCTGTCATGGAGTAATTTACAATGAGTGTGTTTGCCTCAATCCCACAAAGTATGCCGCACTAATAAAGTCTCAATTGTTATCCACCCAAATAATACTAGCAGAGTTGAGTAGACTCAAAATAGACCAACTACCTATTGCAACAAAGGAAATTTACCCTTCCAATAAGGTCCTCAACCAAAAATGAATTGTTAATGTGGTCAGATTTTTAATTTTTATTGATTTCAACTAGCAAATAATTATTATTGTTACTGTGGTTTTTAGCACGCACCACTTTTCACTAATAACACTACACTACATACAATCCCTATGGAAAATGGTATTGTATTATATGGTATCTTGTTGTATGTAATACATATATGGGGATAGGCATATCTTGGCAAGAGAAGAGAGATATATGGTAACTTTTTTGGTTGTGCCTCTTGTAGGATTGGCAATGGAGGTTGTTGGTAAGAAATTGAAAATGGTGAAACATTTTTTGCATGCTTGGTAATGTTTATTTTACAGTGATCCATATTCTCATTGGTTTTATTTTCTTAGCACCATGCCTATGCTAAAATCTACATGAATCTCAACTCAATAGTTGTCAATGCCCTATTGGCTTTCATGGTGATGGACACAAGTCTGAAAGTATTCATTCACTCCCTATTTTATAGATATGTAAATCTCATTGTATGATTTTTCGTCCTCATTTAGTTGGGTTCTAATTAGTGATATTGAAGATCTTAGTTTAGTTTAGATTGGTTTAGTTTCATTGGTGAAATATTCATGATTTAGGCTTCTCTAAAAAAAAAAAATACTATAGACAAGGAATTAGTCGAATCAATTTAATTGAAGGGAGACATCCTTTTACCTACCGTAAAGCCAAATATTTTCTTTATAATATATTTATCATGTTTTGGCTTTTAGGATTCCTTTATAATTCATTTACTTTATACATGCTTCAATTTAAGGACAATTATTTAATATTTTTATTTCTTTGCAATTCCTCTTTTCTTTCATTTTAAGGTATCAAATAAAATTCACTTTTCTGAATACATTTTTGTATTTTTGTGGTTGGTATAATATGCAAACATAAATGCTTCTAGATTTTGGTGGTTCTTGACACTTCTTGTTCTAGCTGGTTTAGCAAGTATTGTTGTTAGTTATGTATTTTACAAGTATAGACTTTAAGTAAGATTTGTAAATTTAAAGACTACCATAAATTCTTTCCCTCGTTTCCTTTGATTTTAGTTAGTTGTACATCTTAATAATGCCCTAGCTTAAAAATGCTACAATGTTGAAATATTTAAATGTTTTGTAGTCATACACATATTCTGAAATCATGGCTATAATGTCCCAATTTATGTCATTGGACAATTAAGGGTACAACCTATATTCACATAATGGTGTAAGAACTTTGCATTATACTCACTACCTATTCTTTCTAATACTGAAAGATTTCAAATTTCATGGATTTTCAAGTATCACTTGATTGCTTATGTTATATATAACAAGTGATGTTTTCTTCTGATTCTAACTTTAGAAGTTTTTACATTGAACTAATTCTAGGAAAATGATTGCTATCATTTTAGTACATATTTATATACCTTTACTATCTTATTTCACTCTTCAAGGGACTTAAAAGAAATGAAATATTTTAGGCTTATCAATTACAAGGTTGGACAAAGGTTCCATGACCGTATTCACCTCCTAATAGTTGTGTTAGCATTCAGAGTTGATGAAGGAATCATGCAATTCCCAATCCTTTTGTAATGTATTATCCAATCTATAATTGGGCACCAAATTCCTTTTGATTGCACTATTCAATATCATTGAATCCCCTTTAGTTATAATTCATGACAAACCATCTAAGAAACCACTATAAGGCCCAAAATTGGGGCCTGGATTTCCACTTCATTCTCAATCCCTAATTTTAATTTCCTAGAAGCTACAACCTCAACCTTCCCTTCCAACTATAAATGAAAAACCTAGAATCTTGGGTTCCTGCATGGCATACTGAGTTGTTCAACATGGGGTATTATCAGTGATCATATTGTAAGAGTGATTTGTTCTAGTATTGATCTTGACACTATGTGTGTTGTATCAAACATTAATTATCCCCACACACTTTAGACTCGACTTTAGGAGATCTATGGAGACCCTCATATCTCTTCATTCCTTAATGAAATGTGAAATTATTATTAATTGTTTGATTGTTACATCATTTATTATTTAAATAATACAAAATTAAGAAAATATATATATATATATATATTAAAATAGAAAAAAATACTTTTAATCGTTCAACCCAAAAATAATAATAATAGTTTTAAAAAATGTATTTAACCATCTATTTTGTAATATTTGAAAACTACTTATTTTATAAAAGAGAAAACAAACCATTACACCAAAAATAAAATTGCAAAAACTAGATCAAAATTTTGTCTAATTGACTTTCCACAAATCTTCGCATACCCATTACACACCAAGATGCGATTGCTAGTTAATAATTATTGTCTAACATTATGTTTGAAAAACAACACTTAGCATGCTTAACTTTCTGCAACTTGTCTTGTGCGCCTAAGAACAGCTATGAGCAAGCCTACACTTTGTCCGCCAAAAATAAGACTTTATCACCCTACTCAACAATACATAGTAATCAAGAGTAGAATTTGTCTGCCAAAAACTGACTTCCTCAAACTAACATGATTGTAAACCGACTTCCCTCCAATTTTCCCCTCTTTTTTCTTCTTGACCATTTACCCGCCACACTTCGTCCCGCGGGTGGCCGCCAAAAACAAAAAATTCCTTACTCGGAGAGCACAAAGTAGACTGTTTTTGTCTATCGTAAACCCTTTTTCCCCCTCTTTTTCTTCTTCGCCATTTACCAGCGTAGATTGTCCCGCAAAGTGGCCGGCAGAAACAAGAGACGTTTGACCATTGCACATGCCTTCGTAGCTTTATAATAATCAGATATTCGGAGAACACACAACATTTATTTGTTTGTGAGTTGAATAGAGATGAAGATCATGGGTTTGGTATTTTCTGCCCCCCTCCTCCTACTCTTGTTTCTGTCTGCACTGCCTTGTTATTCTTCCCATTCCTCCTCTTCTTCTGATGAACAAGAGGCTCTGCTGGATTTTAAGCATTCTCTCTCCAGTGACCCTCACAATTCCTCGCTTGATTGGTCTCCTCGTCATTCCTTCTGCAATTGGACTGGTATTATCTACTATTCTCGTCATCAGCACGTGGTTTCTTTGAATCTTACTGGTATGTCTTTACTCAGACCAATCTCTCCTTTCCTTGGCAATCTCTCTTTTCTTAGAGTGCTTGCTCAGGAATAACAGCTTCCAGGGCCAAGTTCCTCCTCAACTAGGGAGGTTGTCTCGCCTTAGAATACTTAGATTATCCGACAATCAATTGGAAGGCTCCATTCCCACCACTCTATCATCTTGCCGCTCTTTGCAAGTTCTCATACTGTCCTTTAACCTTTTGAGCAACACTATCCCTTCCCAACTTGGCCTTCTTTTACAATTAGAAATCCTTTAAATCAATTGACTGGCACAATCCCACCTTCTTTAGGAAACCTATCTTTTGTAACCGACGTACAATTAGGAGGCAACTGACTCCATGGTAGTATTCCCTTTGAATTGGGTATGCTTACTCAACTCAAAATACTTCGTTTCTGGCAAAACAACCTCACAAGCACAATCACACCTTCCCTAGGAAATCCATCCTCTTTAATTGACTTTGAGTTGGGAAACAACTTACTCCATGGTAGTATTCCTATTGAATTGGGTATGCTCAATCAACTTAGAATAATTTATCTTCGAAGAAACAACCTTGCAGGCATAATCCCACCTTTCTTAGGAAACTTGTTCTCTTTCTCTAACTTGAATTTGGCTGAAAATAGACTCCATAGCAATATTCCTATTGAATTGGGTATGCTTACTCATCTCAAAACACTTTATCTTTGGGGAAACAACCTCACAAGCACAATCCCACCCTCTCTAGGAAACTTGTCCTCTCTAACTAAGTTGGAGTTAGAAAAAAAAAGACTCCATGGTAGTATTCCCATTGAATTGGGTATGCTTACTCAACTCAAAACACTTTATCTTTGGGGAAACAACCTCACAAGCACAATCCCACCCTCCCTAGGAAACCTATCCTCTTTAACCGACTTGGAGTTGTCAAACAATAAGCTCCATGGTAGTATTCCAATTGAATTGGGTATGCTTACTCAACTCAAAAATCTTTCTCTTTGGGGAAACAACCTCACAAGCACAATTCCACCCTCCTTAGGAAACCTATCCTCTTTAATCAAATTGTATTTGTATGAAAACAAAATCCATGGTAATATTCCTATTGAATTGGGTATGCTTACTCAACTCAAAATTCTTCGTCTTTGGAGAAACAGCCTCACAGGCACAATCCCACCCTCCCTAGGAAACCTACCCTCTTTAACTGACTTGGAATTGGGAGACAAAAAACTTCATGGTAATATTCCTATTGAATTGGGTATGCTTACTCAACTCAAAAGACTTTATCTTTCACGAAACAACCTAATAGGCACAATTCCACCCTCTCTAGGAAACCTATTCTCTTTAACTGAATTGGATTTGAATGAAAACAAACTCCATGGTAGTATTCCTATTGAATTAGGTATGCTTACTCAACTCAAAAGAATAAATTGACAGGAGTGATTCCATTTTTTGTCTTCAAAAGAATAAATTGACAAGAGTGATTCCATTTTAGCTTTGGTACAAACTATCATTTAGTTACAAAAAATGAATTTATGGGAAAGCCAACTCATTAGAGAAATCTCAAGCTATCTCTTTATTTGTATTTGGAAAAAAATAGTTTATATGGAGTTGTTCTATAAATTTTGGGCTAGGCAAAATGTCTCACCAAGTGTAACATTCTTTTAGGGCAGTTTCTTCCATAGTCTTGATGATCTCCCACAACTAAGACATCTTGCTCTTGATCACAACATACTATTGGAGAAAATACATCTCAATTAAGGAGATACCAAAATTGGAGCTCATGGACTCATATCATAACCAGCTAAGGGAAAATATATAATTTTTAGCCAAACCCTAGAGATTTAAATATGGTGTGCATTTTTTAGCCATTTATATGGAAAACATAATTATTTATTTATATATGTAGAAAAAGAGAAAGAAAATCCAAATAAAAGGATTATGAGTTTTTATTCTTGACATTGTCTTATTTTTTCTTTACAAAGGATTATTAAGGTTTGTAAAATAATTCAAATATTATCTCTAAGGTTGTGGAAACACATCTAATAATTTATTTGTCTATCAACATATCACTGGTTTTATATAAAATAAATCGAATTCATAATCACTAGAGCCTTAAAAGGTCTTCTATTTGTGAAATATGTTCATCAAAATAATTGGATATGAATTGTGCCTTTATTTTTGTGGCATTGTCATATATGGACTATCAAAATAAATGGTTATAAATTTTGTATGAAGAGAATAGTGGTCATGTGAGATTAAAAAATAAATGTAGAGTTCACTATCATTTCTTTCATTTTAAACTAATTGTTTGTTAGGAGAGGTTTCTTATGAAGTAATCAATAATATGTTAATAATCTTTTGTTTTTCAAATCACCACTTTACATGGTTTTTATTTTATGGTTCTCTATATAAGCAAAGACTTTAATTTTCTATTAAAATTTGATCACAATGTAGCCATGGTTGAGTAGTGTATAAGAGAAAATAAGTGCAACAATGACAAAGGATATTGGCATTTTTTATCTAATATCATTTTTATTTTTTTCAACATCATGTTTTATGAGCTTACACCTATTATTTATATATTTATTACCAATACACTCCATGAAAATTTATCCAACACTATTTTAAAGAAATCATTTTTAAAAAATGAAACAATGAATGTGATCCACATCTACACTAGTAATGCACACCACCTTAGGCTACATGAAAATAATACTATTCAAGGAATAACCCATTCAAATTATATTTAAATGGATTTTAAATACAAGTCACTTATAATAGTATTAATAGTCAAATTTAAATTCTATATTAAATCTAAACATATTGAACATAATGTTGTACTTTTACTTATTATTTGTACTTTTAAAAGATAGACAATCATCAGATAAAATTATAGTAATCAAATTATTTAACACAATGGATGGGTTAGATAGTTATAAATTTTAGAGATTATCTTAATTATATATATTATTTCCCCTTAACATTTATGTATATATATATATGTATTGGTACGTAAGAGGAGCTTGTATTTGTGTTGATATCAAGAAATATTATAGAGTGTTTGTTGTGTAGGAAAACCAAAAAAACTAGACCTTGGCCATTGAAACAAACCAGCATATCCAACCACTCGAAACCCCTAACTAGCTACGATAACCATAAACCAACCACCAAAATACCTAGCATTGTCGAATCAAACACTAGAATCGGGCTATTAGCCAAAATGCCCATAATACAGACTAGAGATAAACCCTACCCTAACTAAACAAAGAGAGTCGAACACTATCACCATTTACTTGAAGTCGTTAGCCTTTGCAGAGGCTTTAAACTTAGGAACCTAGTCGAAGCCATCCATGGGCACCAACTACAATACTTTTTTGAGGAAATTCACATCATACACTGCCAATTGACTATGCCGCACCAAAGCCATACCTTTCAAATCAAGAAACAAAGGTTAATATTTGTTAACTTCACCTGAAACCTTGAGCAGAGCCAAGTCGCACTGGCAGGGGGTGCCAGAGCTCAAGATTGTCGCGTAGAGAACCTCCTCCAAACCACCTAGAAGATTATCCTTAAAAATATTGTTTACTAGAGCCTTTGCCTCCACTTTGGGTGTATGAATTTCAAGCACCGAGGTCAAAAACCTAGAGGTGATATGGGTGTTAACCTTGAAAGTCTCACAATTCTCCAAATGCCCCTTATCCAACACCATTTTCACCGCGATCATTGTGAGATGATTGATATTTAGCATTATCCGCTTTAGATAATAGACAATTATATTTTTTAAATCAATTTGCCTAACCTTACAGTTCAAATGTATAGGAGTGTCCTCGCCAAGTGTAGCACCTCTCCATTTTGCTCTTTTGATCGGACAATGTTCTTCTTCATGATGTTTTATTTTTTGTTGTACTCTAACTATGGTACTCGATTACTATTTGATTGCTAACTGTAAAGCGATGTGAATGTTATATTTTGATGTGATGGTATTTTATTCTGATGCTATCATTATGACATGTTTTGGATTAGCATAGAGGATATTTGAATTAATGTTGTTTTATGCTTTCGATTAGATTATTGGTGTAAGATTTGTCAGTTTTGTGACACTGTATTGATGAAGGGGACAAAATTGCACCACTCGCTTGCGAGCGCCCTACGATTCCGCGATTTCCTCTTCACAGTGTGTTTTATTATGATTTATATGCATGTTTGATATATGCTTTGTTTGTAGGTTTACAAGTATAGGACATCGACTCCACCTGGTTTTGTAGGTTTGAGCGTGTCCATTGCCCAATGATATTTGATTGGGAGATAGTAGCTAGGTTTTTTGTGTCAAGTCATCACCCTGGTCATAGTGTGTTGTTGGTTTTAATTCGAGTTTGGTTACTTTAATGTTATTCAATTTCATTTTGATATTAATTAATTACAAGTTAAAAAAGGTAAATAAATGGCATTAAATATTTAAGTTGTTTATTAAATTAATCTAGTTATTATGTTAGAAGATGTTATTTAATTAATTAATTAATTAAATTTAATTAGTAAAATAATATAATCTTTGGATTATATTTATTTTATTAAATTAATTGAATTTAGTTATTTTTAGAATTGATAGATAATTTAATTGAAAATTGAAAAAGGTTTTAATTTGCATTTTTGAAAAATTTGAATGCAAAAATGAAGTTTTAAGATATTTTCTATTTTTTTTTGTTTTCAAAAATTTATGTTGGTGGTTGAAAGAGATATTTTGGATTTTTCATGGATTTTTTAGCTATAAGCATAAAAATTGGAAGAAAAGAAAAAGGAGGAAGGAGAAGGATTCTATTTTTGGATTTTGATTGTGGAAAAACTCTGTTGGATTGCTTGGAAGAGCTAGAATCTGCGAAAGGATCATTGCACCATTTGACATCTTCTCAAGCTTTTGGGAACCAGATTCATGTTATTTAAATTTATTTCATTTTTGAAAAGATTCATAATTTTTATATGTCGTTGCAGAAATAAACTTTGTTTAAATTGAAAGAAGAAAAACCCATGTTAAATCTTGTTTCAAAATTCTGAAACCTCTGTTTGCAAATGATTTTCTTCAAGAAGAAAAATTGCATACCTGATTGTAAATGATCATTTCTTAAAAATAATTTCTCAACTGGTTTAATAAATTTATTAAACCCATGTATATATATATATATATATATATATATTGAAAAACATATATATATACATACAAATATATATATATTTTGGGTTTTATTATGGAATGGAAAAATATACCCCTATCAAAATGGCAGATTTAAAATCCGTAGGGGATTTCAAGAGTTTTTTTTGATAAAATCAAATCAAATAAAAAAACGCAGGTTTTGGGGGGTCATTGGGGGCTCACCCCACAGTTGCCCCCATGGGAAGCACTGTGGGGGAGCCGTGCCCAACGCGTCCCCACACCAGCTACCACCACCACAAGGGATGGTTGTGTGTAACACAGTCGCGCCCCTTATGGGGTTCGACTATGTTTATACACAACTGCCCCAACACCCAAAACACACGTGCGTCCCAAGAAATCCGCGCCCTAAATCTTTTCAATTTGACTTTTAAAAAAAATAAAATTTAATATTTAATATTATATTTATATAATATTAAAAATATTTAATATATATATTATATAATATATGTATATGTATATATATAAATATGTAAGGATATATATGTATATGTATATTAATATTAATATTAATATATATTTTTTCAATATTTAAAAGCAATTAAGGAATTAAATGTATGGTTTAAATTCCTTCCTTGTCTAAAAGAGACATTATTAAATTAGTTTTATTGAGGCAATAAACTATTGAATTTTATTAAAGGAAGTGGATTTAGGAAATCCAAAGTAGATTTAATTCCTGTTTAAACTGCTTGTTTAAATGTAAATTTCTTTCATTTTCGTTTTGGGGAAATTGTTTAGTAAGGGTTAATAAGTCTTCCAGATGGGGTTTTTAATTATTTGGGGTTGTCATATTATGAAATTCAACCTTTGAATTACCTTGGATAGTGCGTATAATTGTATCCAATTAATTACTCGGTTATCATGAACGAAATTGTGTTGCCTTTATGTTTTGGATAGAGATTTAATATCCTTAAGTCACACTTGTATACCCTTGGGATGTGGATTTGTTCCACGTTTTGTCTTAGAGGAGTGGCTTGCAATGAGGTTCAACACAACAAGTGGTGCTAGGATAACTCATTGTGAGTTAGATAATCTAGTGATAATTTAAATAAACTTATTAGAAGAATAGGTAGCATCAAACACTTAATAAGAATAATTGTGCCTCGCTCATGGATGCAAGGGCTTGTATAGACTTGGAATGGGATGAGAAGGCCTGGAATGGCAAGATCGTTATCTTGTCTCTACGAGAGATAATCGATTCCGCATTGGTTTGCATGAGGAGTCGAGAGTCGTTAGAGGTTTCCAGGAGATCCCAAGATGGGGGCTGGGGCCTAAGAAGACTTACCAGGATATCCCATGTAACATTGTGATGACACTTCCCCTAAGTCAATAGTATGTTTGTATCAATGATGCAATTGATTTTTTTAACTCTGGAAGCATTGTAACCTTTGTGTTAGTGTTGTATTTGTATTTGATTTAGTTCAGTTATGTTTTAGCCTGTGTCTAGAGGTAGATGGTCTTGTCTAGGGATCCTTGTTACTATCTCCTAGCACGGGGGGTGGGCCTTCGGGTACCACTTGGTTGGGTGGAATGTGTACCTTACTCTGTTGGGTTTTCTTCTTGTTCGTGGATGAGATTTCCAGTTGGAAAGCTCGTGGGATCTAGTTACATTTCATGCTTATATTAATTTCATTGAATCTTGTAATTTATTACCCCTCATTTGTAATTGAGATGGAAGATTGTAATTTGAAATCACGCTTATTGGATCTACCTCATTCGGGGAATGAGATATGTAATATTCTTCTCAAATTATTGTTATATGAAATCTTATTGTATCTCTTATTGCGATGATGTAGCTTATCATGTATGGAATGCATGTGTTCTTAATTTCTTAAGTAGATAAATTTTATGGATTCAATCATTTTTCTTGTTTGGGTTTTAAAGTAATCTCAGTCTCCTAACCTTAGAGGTTGTTGGAAATGGGTAGTGAACTTTCACAATTTAATTGTACTATAACAACAACAAAAATTGTGCGTTTGAGTAATTAATTGCAACTTCCTCTAGGGTTACGTGGCGGGGCATTACACCAAGAGCCACGAGCGACTCCCATGACATATGCACCACAAATTTAGATTTTTTCGCCATTACCACCTTCCAAAATCTAGATATGAAAAACTATAAACAACTGGATACTATTTTGCAACCACCTTCAATGTTTTTAAAGATGCAAGATTGTGAAGATCACCTCAAATATTATTACACTATACATGAGTGTGTGTGCCAACCTACCCACCAACCTGTAGGCTCAAAAGAAACTACCACCCAAATGTTGAAGTATGTGAAGGGATTAGTAAAATTCCAATGAGGAGACTTGTAATAACCCAATTGATCTTGTCGTGCAACCCGGCCATGCCAAGTCATAATGTTACCCAACGAAATACGGCTCGAGAAACAATGACATCAAAATTCTATTGCCACCTCCAAGCCCCATTGATGTGGTTACCACCTATGAAAATTTGTGCCACACATACCCGAAATAAATGACCTTTTCACAATAGTTGTGGAAAGGCGCCCACCCATCTGCCCACTTTCCCCTTAATATATTATTCCTATTATGATGAGAATTTAAAATAGAACTCTAGAAACACGCTTTATACTATAGAGGGCCAATTTATTTTTCCTTAAGTCTACCATCATTGAAAATAGGCTATTGAAAGAATTAATGAAAGGAATAGTGAAATTATATTTCTTCTGAGTAATGTTATGTGATTTATTTTTGAATTTGTAATCAAAATTTGACCCCCTATTACCCTCCTCTCTAGAGAATCTAGGTGAGTAAAAAACATTTGTGATACAAAATAATCAATAATAAAAGGAAATTAGAAAATAATTAGAACCAAGTGACATATAAATATAGCAATCCATATGCCACTCAATGGTTTAATAAAAATTTAATAGGGAAAATTCATGTGATTAGTTTGTGTCACCAATATGGAAAAATCAATTTTTTATTCTTGAGGTGTAATTTTATCCTCTACAAATATCTTATATAAATAAATTCACACTCTACAAATGAATAATACATGTCAAAATTATGCTAAAAATAATTAATTACTATTACAAAAATCTCTTTAATAAGAAATTTCTACATATTATAAATAATAAGAAAAAAATTAATGCATGCTAAAAATTGTTACTTGATTTTTTTACCTCTATGGTTTTCTTTCTAACCTTGTGTTTTGAAAGATATGTACTCTCAATCTTGCACACAACAAATTACATTACAATATTTGGAGTTTTTTCTTTAGTATTTTCTTCTTCAAATAATTTTCTAATTGAATTTTCTTATTTTACAATGTTTGATTCCTTCTCAACTCTTCAATTATCGATATTTAGCTATTTTCATTTTTAAATTTTTTGTGGAAAAATAGACTTGAAATGTATGCTCCTAAGGGTATTTGGGTTCGTGTTAATGTGAGACCTTAAGCATTGAATCTCTAAGAGAAACCTATTATCACAAAAACAAAAAACAAAATTCCTATTGATCTTAAAAAAAAATTGCTCCTCATGTTGAATAATCAAAGTACAATTGTTTATGAATTAAATTACATAATAAAAGGTATGAATGACTATCTTGGAAAATTTAGACATATACTCTTTCCTTACTAGAGGATTTTTTCCTAACAATGTTAAGTAGTTTCTAGAGTGAAAGGCTTATTTCCACAAAGATGAATAGTTTGAAAAGTACTAACAAAGCTTACTTTCATTGATGTGGAAATCTAATGTCTTTGATTAAGGATGATTTCTCATTTAGATGTATACTTGTGCATGAAATTGAAATTCAGTTAATGTAATCTAGTTGTTCCCATTAAAAAATAATAATTTAAATACATATTTTAAGTGGTCAAAGTGTTAACCTAGATTAAAGAAAAGTGTAATTAGGACTAGATAATTTAGTTCAATAGATGTTAATTTAGGAAAATTGATTGTGAAGGAGGAGCACACTTAGTTCTTGATATGAGGAAACAATGTGAATGTTGATCTTGTTGAATTAATTCATCACAATCTAGGAAAATGATGTTCTTCGAATATTGAGTGTCTTCAAATTTTGAGAAAAATTAGAACTTGTGTAAGTTGATTATATATCTAAGGATCAGTTTTACCTCATGTTAATTTGTCCTATAGCCCACAGATCTAATTTGGGACAGTGTACACTTCTACTATCTAACTCATTGAACTCTTTGCTCTTTATTAATTTTCAAGTGCTAACAATATCTTAAAATGTCTTGGGAAAGCCATCTAATCGAAAGAGTCAATTTATCCTAGATTGACCCCTTGACTAACCATTTTTTTATGGTCATGGAAATGGTCAGAGATAGCAATCCAAAGTAATGTTGATGACCTAAATGACGTTGAAGCATATTAGATTCCTTTTAGTGTTTCAAATTGAAAGATCCCTACAGTGAATACTCCTTGAATGCATTGATTTTTCAATTAATATCTTTAAATACAAGCCATTAGACATCACATTAACATGTATCAATTCAACTCCCAACAACTAGTGGAAAAGAGTATGACAAATTTGAATTTTCAGAATTTGAATTTTGAGTGACCTCGTATGTCATAAAGATGGCAATGCTCTTATGCTTGAATAAATGTATTTAAATATGAGGCCATAATACTTTGTTACATTAACATGTACCAAGTCAACTCCCAACAAGTAGTAGAAAAGAGTATGACAAATTTGAATTTTAAGACTTTGAATTTCGGGTCATATTTGCCTCATTTGGGTTTGATCTTGCATGTCATAAATATGGTGATGCTTTTATGCTCAAATTAATATCTGTAAATATAAGGACAAAAATTTATCACATTAACATGTACCAAGTCAACTCCCAGCATTTAGCAAAAAAGAATATGACAAATTTAAATTTTAAGACTTTGAAATTCGGATCATATTTACCTCATTTAGGATTGATCTTACACATCATGTCTTTAAATGCAAGGGCATATGAATTTACAACATTAACGTGTATCAAATCAAATCCCAACAACTACTAATTTTTGTTTTGACAAATTTAAATTTTACTAATTTGAAGTTTGGGTCATATTTACCTCATTTTAAATTGATCTTGTATGCCATAAAATAACCCCTCGGAATAGATGTACTAGTAATAAAAGATAAATTTGTAGAAATAAAAATTAATAAATGAAATGAATATATCAACATACATAAATTTATAAGTTTCATTATAAAAAAAAATTGTCAATATGGGAGACTACATTTTACAACATATACACACATACACCCACTCCTAACTAGCACATACTAACATTTATAGTAAGTTGGAATTGTAGAGGCCGCTACTCTTCGGGGAGGGGGCCTAGATTGGGGCCCATCATAGAAGGAAAGGATATCATTGCACTCATAGAAATGTATTAGCATGAGGGATGCAAGATACTTGAATTTGAAGGTTACAAAATGATATCAGTTTGGAATGAGCTAATGAAAAGTGGCAAGGGGCATGGGGGAGTGAAAATACTAGTTAGGAAAGAATGTGAAAGAATCATAAAAAATAGAAAAGAAAGACCCAAATGACCAATATATATGGTTGCAAATAAAAAATATGGAATCTATAATTTGGTTCACAATGTGTTATTTTTCTCCATATGGTTCTAAAGTGTACAAGAAAAGGAATCTAGATGGAGAAGATATGTACGGAGTGCTGAAAGGAGACATAAAAAAGTATTGTTTCATAAGCAATATTATTCTATCAGGAGACTTTGATGCAAGAATGGAAAATAATCAATCTCTTTGTATCGGTAAGGAAGTGGGGCATAATAGCAATCCATTGTGGTTAGAGGAAGAAGAAAATCAAGGGTGGAAAAGGGTGTCTCAGGACTCAAAAGGTGGAATTTTGTCTTTTAGTGCAAATTTGTTAGGGATTTGCAACCTTCATAACTTGATCATATGTAACAAAATAAACACATGGTCGAACTCAGGGACTTTCACATGTCATACCTACAATGGATAAAGTGTAGTGGACTACTCATTTGCTCGTAAAGTATTATACCTAGGATAATGGAGGTGGAAATATGGAGCTTCCCTATAGAGTTAAAATTCGATCATAGCCCTATTTATGTAAAGTTTAGAATGAAAAAATTTGACCAAAAAAGATCTAGTCCTCAACCACACAAAAGGTTGGACTCTCAAGAAAAAGTTCCTTTAACTCATGAGAATCAAGACATATTTTTAAAAATGCCTGAAAAACAATTACTGGAAATTGAAAATGTTGGTAGCTCCAACAAAAATCATTTAAACATAATAAACAATGATAATTTTATGGTAAGCATTCATAAGGCTCTCATAGCATGCAAATGAGATAAGGGTAGATGGGATCCCAAAAATATTTTTCTAGAAAATTTGTGGTATGATGAAGAGTGTAAGGCGGTAAAAAGGAGGTTGAAAATATCAGGAAGCGAACAAGTGAGAAAAATTGTATAGAAAATTAGTGAACATCAAGTGAACATCAAAAAAACCAACATCATTATCTTTACTTTGAAAAGAGCTAATAAGAAAATAAATTTTGAGTTTGAGGGAAACTCTTTGTGGGTGGAAAATGAATACATGTATTTGAGCCTTAATTTTTGCAACAATAACAGTTATGAGATTTTTAGAACAAAAATAATATAAGGGGAGTGGAAGCTCTATACCTAATTCAAAATAGATGTAGATTAGTTGAGTTATGGAACTAGAAAAAAGAATGTTTAGACTTCTTGTTAACCTATGATTTTGTATGGTTGCAAAGTTTGGGGCAGCAACAAATCAACTTCAAAATGGAGACAAATAGAAATATTTAAAAACTACCTAATCATAAACAATTTCAAAATAAAAAAGCACGGTCCTATATGAGATTGTTTTAGCTAAAGCTAAAGCCTTTCTAGTTAAGAAAATGGGGGGACATCACTAGCATAAAATTGTGGTGGATGAAAACTTAACTAGAAGGAAGAACCTATGGATGAAGAAAAATGTCAAGTGGATAAACAAATGGGGCATCAACATGCAGGAGATCCCAAACACAAGTGTGGAAATTTTAAAAGATATGTAAGAGAGAAATTCAAATATATCATGTGTGCCAAATAGCTTGGGTCAAAAAGAGAACACTATGTTAAACATTTTAACCCCACATGTAACCATGATCAAAAGTATTATTTAGGAGAAGATATAACATGGTAAAATGTTAATAGCTCAACTAAGAACTGGCTTAAACCTTTTGAGTTATATAACAAGAAGAAGGAAAATACCCAAAGAGGAGTGGGTGGATAGGATTTGTTGTTTCTGCTCATCGAGATTAGTGGAGACAAAGTGGCACCACATTATGCAACATAAGGAATACAAGGACATCTAGTACAATTACATAGATTTGTTGAAAGTTGGATCTTTAGCAATCTTTTTTGAAGATAAGATAGAAAAATGACAAGTTAGCTTATCAAAACACATAGCAGAAGAAACAAAATCAACAAAGAGTTGGACAATAATAAGAAATAACTGGTGGGGTTGTGTTCCAATTCTTGGGTCCCATAGATTGGTTGGTCTCGTGGATTTCAATAAAACCTTACATTCATTCAATTCTTCATAAAAAAATTCATCTAACCTTCTAATCTATTTCTGATGCTGGTAGATTCTAACACTCCTTATCACCCGCAATTAACAATATTACTACGAGTTTAATATGAAACTACGACCATCTTCAAACACAAATTTTAAAAATATGTGTACGTCCCAATATCATGATTGATATTCTTATCAAATGAAATTGCAAACCAAATTATTTAGCATTGCCTCCAAAGTTTTGCAATGAATCACTTCAACTATTTACAAGGAAAAAATTATAAAAATTTAGGCCATCTTCTATATCATGTTACTATTGCTACCATTGTATTGCCACCATTGCACTATAAGTTATATAATAGCCTCATAGTTGTTTTCCAAATGTTCTAATGTTTTTCATGTAATATAGATTTGGTTAATATCCTTCAAAATTAAAGAAGTCTTTTACATCAAATATATTTAAAAAAATAAAAAAAAATGTTGGTGGATATTGCAATTTCAATACAATGTGACACTCAACATTGTTTTATTTTAAGTCTTAAAGTGTGGTTATTATTCTTTTTATGATTTTTTTTGTGTTACAAAATATACAAATTGTCAAGATGTATAACCTATTATAATGTTAAAACTTCACTTTAAATCATGATATGTTATTGATTATATTAGATTTAGCTAGTCTTATAAGTCATTTTAATTGGTGGGTGTGGGTTGCCATATTGGACATTGTAGCTAAAATTAATTGAAAATATAATTTTTTTAACCATGATTTAGATGGCATTTGATTAGGGGAATGCAACCGTGGCCTAGTTGTAGCACAATGTCATTAAACATCCAAAGTATTCCTGGTAGATAAGTGTGAAGAATTTAACCATTGTTATCAAATTGGTAACCCACTTATAAACATACAATAAGCTTAAGACGATCTTCTTCTTGATTGGGATTCAATCTTAGCATTTTTTTGGATGCTCAAATGTTTTAGTTAGTCCATTATTGCCTAATACCTTAATAATGTTAGACCTTGTGGAGAGTTCCTAGTGTAGTTTTTCTCTAAGGTTATGTTAACAATTATCTAGTCATAATCTAGTAAATAGTTGTGGTAAGATGTATAATTTTGTAGTGAGTTACAAGTGAACATTGTAGTTATAGACACCTAAAAATTTCTAACACATTTCTTTTAAATTCGACATCATTTCCCATCATCACTCATCAACCCATTCATCACCATTAATTAAATAGATTATTTAATTTATTTAGTTTGACTTTTCACATTCCTCTAAAAATAAATAAAATCATTATTTATATATTTCCTAGAAATATCAATTTTATATGTATTCCTTTAACTCTAAATTTAGTGACCATTGCTAAATTTAGTGAGTTGTCTGAAAATAAAACTCACATCACTTTCACTCACTTCAACTACACCCTCTCATGTAGTTAGTCCTCTAATTCATGCATTCACTTAACCCATCACACCCCCTCATCCTGCCACATGTCACATGCATGTTCATCATGATCTCTCCATAATTCTCATCCATTGTTCTCAAATCTCACATCCTACGTTGTTATCTAAAATCTATGAAAGCTCTAAAACTCCCATCATCTAGCCATTCAATATCTCCTTGAATTGGAATCTAAGCTATACTCATTTTTATATTTCTTTTGATAACAAGGTTATGCTAAGTATTTGAGCAATTAACATACTATTCAAATAGTATATTTTACATCTTACAATGGAGTAAGGCTAGAAATTTTTGGTGGAGGTGAAGTAATTAGATTTATTTATGTTATTTTCTTTGCACACACTTCATTGAGATTAGATATTTTTGATCATTTGAATTGGTTCTTTATTTTTTTCTAAATAAAAAGGGGTAATTTTGTTATTAAAAATCGAAGGAAAAGTACAAAACAACCAAAAAACAACAAGGAATCCCCTAGAACCCAAGAAGGGTACAATTACAAATTCCTATCCTCCAAAATAACCTTTTTCAAAGACCTCACGTACTCCAAAGGTAGAAGAATCCAATCTCTCACATCCCACCTCTCATGCTCAGAATTCCACTTAGCCAAGTAATCAATCACCTTGTTTCACTCTCTAGCAATATGGAAAAAGGAAATATATTCCAACAAGCTACACATCCTAAAAATTTGTTTAATTAGTAAAGCTACCAACTATCTCCCTCTGTCATTCAGCATATCAACCACAATGTGTGAATTAGATTCATAAATAATCTTCCTCCAACCAAGAGAGCAACCTCTTTCCACAACATAGAGGACAACCAATGCCTTCATAAGATTATTAGCTTGTTGCCCCTTATAGACAAAGAAGAAAAACACACTATCACCAACACTGTTATATCCAATGCCCTCAATCCCAACATGGTCGAGATTCGCTCGAGAAGAACCATCAGTATTCACCTTAAGAACACCTTGAGGAGGAGGGGACCACTTACCATCTCACTAAATTTTTTGCTCGATACGTCGAGGTCTCCTTCTACCAAAGTAACCAGGGCCACCAACCCCCAGGTTCAAATTCCTTATGATAGCCTCATCACAAGGGTCCATAGACTCAGTCATGTAACATTTCATAGAAATAGTTTCCTGCACCTTGTTGAGGATCTTAAACCAAATTTGTGTCATAGCCACCTGCACCCTCTAAAATATCCTCATGTTCCTTTCCAACCATGGCTACCAAATAATAAGGGAAGGACCAAAACACCAAGGAAAATTGAGAAATTTTTTATGTGTAGGAGGCCTACCCATATTATCCCAAAACCCAACCAAAGAAGTGGCATGGACATAGGCATGATTCCAAGCCCCCCACTAGAAGTACCAAATTTCTTGAGCAAAAGGACATAAGAAAAAGAGATGAAAGGAAATTTCCTCACTGTTATTACATAGAACATAGATAGAGGGACCATAAAAACCTCTCTTCCATAAATTATCCCAAGTAAGGCATCTGTTTTGGACAACCAACCATAAGAAAAAGTTGCATTTGGGCCAGGAATTTTTTCTCCAAACCTGCTTCCACCAAGGTACCTCCATCCTCCCAAACACCTGTCTATCCAATTCAAGGTAACCTGAGGCCACAATAAATTTACCCTTTGGAGAAGGACCCCAAGCTAGAGTATCCCTCCCAAAAAGGGAATTGCACATTTTGTCAACCAAAATCTTAGCGAGCTCCAAACAAGCCTCCTCAGTTCTACCTGATGACCACTCCTGTGAATCCTTCCAACACACCACCTCCACCTAATCCAGAGCCTACACCACTTTAAAACAATGTACCCTACTCCAACCAACATCAAGAAAACTATTACAAAGGTATAGAAGATGAGGATAAATATCCAAGATGGGGGGATACCCATCCCATGAATCATGCCAAAAGAGAGCATCTGAGCCAATATTGCAAATCCAAAATAGACCCTACTTAATAAGCTTCACCCATCTTTTGAGAGTCTCCCAAATCATAGATCTCCTCCCTAGAAGGCAATATCGAGGCACATCATCAGTGCACCCCCCCCAAAGATACTTAATAGTGAGAATCCTATCCCAATCCTAATCCTGGCTAGTACACCATCGCCAATATAACTTAGCCGCTAAGACTTGGCCAGTCAAACCAACCAGATTAAGGTTGAGACCACCCTCTTGCAAATAGAGTCCCACTTGAGAAGGCTCCATTTTGAACATGACAAATTACCAACCCACAAGAATTAATGAGCTAAGGCTTCAAACTCCTTAACGAATCACTAGAGGTAAATCTATAAAAAAAATCTATAAATAGGAAGAGCCTGCACCATAGACTTCAAAAGAGTCACACACCCAACTCTCGAGAGCCAATGACAAGTCCAATAACCAACCCAGTTGTGAAACTTCTCCAACACATCTTGCCAAAGGTCTCTAAGTTGAGAGCCCACCGAAATGAGAATCCCAAGATAACAAAAATCAAGTGAGCCAATCTAAAATTGAAGAATCCAAGCAATCCTATTCTGAATGAGCTAGGGAGTGTAAAAGAAGAAGATTGAGGACTTATCCTCATTGAAATTTTGACCAGAAGCATCCAAATAAAATATCCAATTTTTTCCTTAAGTTCATGTGGCCTTCTAAACTATGACCATACCCATCAAAGCAATATCATCCACAAACTACAAATGAGAATAAGGATGCACCCTACCGCCCTAGTTCCAACCCCGGATCATACCTTTCCTAACACAAGACTTGATAAATATTCCCAACTCCTCAGCCATAATGATAAAAATGTGTGACATAAAAAAAATTATCCCTTTAGATATTTTTCACGCTCATTTGGGCCTTTCTTGTGGTTTTTTAGCCTAGTTTTGCTTGGATTTAATGTTGAAATGTGGCCAACACATTCACATTAGATATTGGACCCTTGCAAATCAATACGAATTCTATGGTGTCTTACAAAAGTGTTACGAAGTTTTGTAATACATTTTCCCACTTTTCTAGGACCCTTTCATTATAATTAACCTAAATAACCTCTCTTTATCACTTACCAAGCCTTATTTCAAAGTGTTGGAACAAACTCTCACACTTTCCTAGGCTTGTCATCAACAAATTGACCCTTTCTTATGATAAAATTACCCCTTAATGCACGTATAGGTCCCATTTAAGTGTTTCGGAAGACAATATCGTTAAACAACATTAATCACACTTTAATTCTCGACATCCACTTGAAATTTCCCAAGTGGAATAAGTTTTCACCTTGGGAGACTTAGTCCCATTTGGCATAAAAATCAAATTTAATCCAAATTTCTAGCGGGATATTATCTCTTAAACCCTAAGGTCAGCCTATGATGTTTTATTTTTGAGAAATTAGGGCACAACATGTATGAATAAAGGGTTTTCCCTTCATTTTCATCCTCCTAACTCTCAACAATCGATCTTCTCAATCACTCATCTATCATTCTTCTCAAGCAAGCTAGGGTTTAAGCATTCTAAGTCATCAAGCAAGCATTCAAGATCAAATTCTTCAACCATTGTTGTAGACATTCAAGATCTATCTTCATGGAAAGGTACTAAATCCATTATTTAATGTTCATAGTTAATTATATTGTCTCTTCATTTTGGTTTAGTTACCTAAAAGGGGTTTGACCAAGGCAAACCCCCATGCCCTAACAATCAACATTTTCTCTTTCTCTTATGTGTTTGCAGATTTAGGTACCTTACAAGCTTGGAAATCATTGAAGAATGGATTAAAAGCTTGTTGAATACATCTCCTTGTTGGCTGGGGAAAAATATCCACTAAAAGTCACTTATAGTGTCGAAAATCAAGGTTTATGGTTCAAACACTCGGAGGAACAAAAAGTACAAATAAAGAGCTTCCGTTTTCACCTTCAGATTTTCAGAAAAGACAAAAAGGACACTTCCCCCAGTTGTGGCGACTTAGTCCCACTGTGCATATTTTTTCAAAGATTTTTGCATATTTGGATACCCATTTGGTTGAAACGGGCCCTAGAGTAGTTTTTTAGAATCACCTCGAAAAAGGACTAAGTCTCCTAGCTTGGCACAAGTGTCCCGCCAGACATAAAAATCACTATTTCCAAAATATTAGAGTTGCTTCAAGTCTACAACACACTTCCAAGTGTACACTTCTAGTTTTACAGTTTTCTTTTTTGTTTCATAAGCTTTCTTAAGTCATTTAGCATAAGTTTGCATATCTTAATGTGTTTTCAAACATACTCCATTTTCTAGGTTTTGCATTAGTATTTAGTCTCTTTTATCAATTTCTAGCATTTAGAAAATTGCATTTAGACACATTTACACCATACTCACATTAATCTTGAATTTTAACATTGTCCATTTTGGTATACCTCTCTTCTTTTAGGTGAAAAACCCTAGAAGTGTTAGAAAACCCTAGGTGATACCAAAATCTATGTTACATTTTGGTGAACCCGACTTTCATAACCTTTTTGTTTGATTTGGAGTTCTTTATCATCCTAGGTTTTCATTTCATTGCATTTTGCATTATTTAATTTGCATTCTAGGGTTTTCAAATTTGCATTAGTGAAAAGCTCACAAAGCTTGCATTCTTGCATTGCCTTTCACTCAAAATCATCAAAATTCTACATTTTCATCTCAGGTCTGCCTCATACAACATAGAAACCACCCAAATCAATCCAAAAAATCTAAAAAAACTCAAAAAAATCCCTATTGGGACAAATTCGCCACCCTGGGCGACAGTCCCTTTCCACCCCTAAAACAACCTTTTAGAAAGCTAAAAACCCTATTTGTAGGCTTTTGTTTGCTTCCATTACCTATATATATAAGTTGGTTGAGTTTCTATAACATGAATTTCATTAGATCTAGTCTAAATTAGCTCATTTTATGTATTGCTTAAATTCAATTTTGCAATCACAACATTTCATTTTTAGATCAGTGCATAATATAATCAGTACATTACCTTGTGTGAAATCTAAAAAGTTGCATTGAATTTTAAGTTTGCATAGCTTTTATTACTTTTAAATCATTAGAATTAGCATAATTTACATCCATTTCAATTTTGGATAGAATTTTATTCTTGCACTTTTCATTTCCAACATTAGTTCATAGTTCCATTAGACCAAATTACGTTTGTAGTTCATTAGCAATCAAAAACAAAATAAATAAATGGTTAACCTTAACACATCATGCCAACCCTTTAGTATAGATGAATTTTACATTTTAGATGAAGCCCTTGATGACTTCATCTCACTTAGATCATTCACTAAAGATTTGACACAAAATGATGCAAGCATCGATAATCATGATAATCAAAATTGTTCTACTCCCGATATCTCTCCCATTGGTGACGAAGGTATCTTGCAGCAAGGAGACACAATCATTGATGATCATGAAATTATTTATTGTCTTTCTCCTCCTCCCCCTTGCAAAGATATTATGACACACAAAGCTAAAATCATGGTTACTACCTTCCCTAGTCTGCATTCATCTCCCAACACCTCCTTTATTAGTGATAATGCTTTAATCAATAAGGATATAATCATGAAATCTCATGAAAAACACATTTGTGATGAGGATATGTTGGTATCAAGCAATCCAATTATTGAGATTTATAGCATTATTTCTCTCCTTCCTAATATTCCTCACATTTGGAAGGGGTTATTTGAACAAAAAAGTTCAATCATTGGTAACCATAAAATTCCTAGTTATTCTTCTCTTAATTCCTCTCCTATGAGTGATGAAGCTACTTTACCAAATCCAACCATGAAATGTGATGAATCTATTGTTTGTCACTTTCCAAAATCCTCTCCTCCTAGGATAGATACTATAGCACAAGAGAATGCCACCTTAGAGGAAATTAATGCAATCAACAACAATCACAACACTCAAATTCCCCCCTCTCCTAATATCTCTCCTATTAGTGAAGATGATATTATGGTGTTGCAAGATCTAATTGATGGTAATCATGAGAATCTTATGGAACAAGACACTTTAACCATTCACCATTCCCTTACTAGCGATGGAGTCAATTGTGAGGAACCAAATAATGAATGTCCTGAACATCTTGTTTGTAGTTCTCCTAAACACTCCCCTACTAGGGAAGGTATCACGGTGCAAGAAAACAATAGCATTGGTGCACTCCTTTCAAGCAATATTAATGTTTCTTCCTTGGGTAATGGTAAAAGGATGATACTCAATTTCCCTTTCTTAGAGATACATCAACCCAAGCCTGTTGAGGTTATGAATACACAAGTGTCCATTAGATCCCCATTTACTATTGGACCTCCTACAGACCCCATGGGACATCCTAAGAATCCTCTAGTTATTCACCCACCCTCACAACAACCACAAATTAAAATGCAAGCTAATATCATCTTAGAACAACAGGAAACTTGATCATAGCAACATTTCACACCAACCAAGTTACAATGACATTACTCACATATATGACAAAGTGTATACAATCAAGGCCAAATTTGCAGAAACCTTGTTTCATTACCCACATAAATAACATTAGTTGATGCTCCTTACCGTGTAATAGTTGTAGGATCATAGCATACTCACTATTACAAAAGAGCAACACATCATCATCCATTCCAGGCTCACCTTTGTCTTGCACTAAGTGGGGCCAAGGGGCTAAGTAGCCTTATCTCTGTATGTCACTTGTTATTGTCTCCTTTGGCTAGTCATTAACCTTTCATAAAATTATAAGAGAAAGCTTGGGATTTGGACGACATGTCTTAAGTTGACTCGCATGTGACATACTAACTTTTCATGATGTAGCTCAATTCAGAAACATATGACTTAGCATAGGGATTTCCAAGTTAGCTTTCATGTCTTCTTAGCATTTATCCTTGGCTACTTTAAAGCAATTTCTCACAGTGATGGTGTAGCAACCGCTTTAAATTAGGGGCATACATAGACATCTTTTCGAAAAAATATCGTGGAGTGATTTTTATTTTTCTTGTGATGTGTCCTCTTCTTGGTGGTGTCATTGGGTTTGATACCTTCCAAGAGTGTACAATGTAATGACATGGCATGATGAAAATGAGGCATCCCATGGGCAATGATTTAACACCTTGACCTGTCCTCTCTTGGATACATTAGGCACAATTCTCCCTAAGAATAAGACCTTGCACGAACTAAGAAAAATCCCCTTCAACAAAATCTTTACATAATATTTAAAAGCACTTACAAAATAATTGTGGTGCCTTATCAAAGTTATCAGGAGGGTAAATTTGGTATGGTTAGTATGATGGGAAGCCAACACACTGGCATGAATTTCTCATTATATGGTGGGAAGTCAACACACTGGCATGAATTTCTCACTAAACCACTTCTTTGGACTTCTCACTTAGTGGACAAACATAAGCTTTGTCGCCTCAGAGTGAGTATGATTTTTTTTTGCACAAACAACCTGGATCTGATCCACAACTAGTTGGACAAATGATTGAAGCTTGATCCACCTTTTTACTTTCGTTCTTCTCTTCCTTTAGTTCTTGTCATTGCATGATCGTACATCTTGTTTTGTTGCAAATAATTCACCTTGTGTGTGTCCTTTTGCACTTATGTTGATTTAACTTGGGATCTTGGATCCTGGGGGGTTGACTGCCTCCTTCATCTTTGTTATCCTTTGCCATCTGAATTGGTATGATTGGACCCTTCTCTTGAATGGCTACTTTAGTGTGAGTTTGAAGCAAGTTCATCCTCTTGAACTAAAGTAGGGGCTAAATGTAACATAGAAAAAAGTATCCCTTTGGACATTTTTCACGCTCTTTTGGGTCTTTATTATGGTTTTTGGCCTAGTTTTGCTTGGATTTAATGTTGAAATATGGCCAACACATTCACATTAGAGCTTAGACCCTTGTGAATCAATAGGAATTGTATGGTGTCTTTCAAAAGTGTTGCGAAGTGTTGTAACACATTTTCCCACTTTTCTAGGACCCTTTCATTATAATTCACCTAAATAACCTCTCTTTATCACTTACCAAGCCTTATTTCAAAGTTTTGTAAAGAGTTGTAACAAATTCTCACACTTTCCTAGGCTTGTCATCAACAAATTGACCCTTTTTATGATAAAATGACCCCTTAATGCACTTATAGGTCCCACTTAAGTGTGTTTCGAAAGACAATCCCATTAAAAAACATTAATCACACTTTAATTCCTAACATCAACTTGAAATTTCCCAAGTGGACTAAGTCGCCACCTTGGGTGACTTAGTCCCATTTAGCATAAAAATCAAATTTAATCCAAATTTTTGGTAGGATATTGTTTCCTAAACCCTAAGGTTGGCCTATGATGTGTTATTTTCGAGAAAATAGGGCACAACGTGTATAAATAAAGGGTTTTCCCCTCATTTTCATCTTCCTAAATCTCAAAAATCAATCTTCTCAATTGCTCATCTATCATCCTTCTCAAGCAAGCTAGGGTTTGAGCATTCTAAGTCATCAATCAAGCATTGAAGATCAGATTCTTCAACCATTGTTACAAACATTCAAGATCTATCTTCATGGTAAGGTACTAACTCCATTATTTCATGTTCATACTTCATTACATTGTCTCTTCATTTTGGTTTAGTTACCTAAAATGGGTTTGACTAAGGCAAACCCCCATGCCCTAACAATCAACATTTTCTCTTTCTCTCCTTATGTGTTTGCAGATTTAGGTACCTTGCAAGCTTGGAAATCATTGAAGAATGAATTGAAAGCTTGTTGAAGACATCTCCTTGTTGGATAAGGAAAAATATCCACTAAAATTCACTTATAATGCCAAAAATCAAGGTTTTTGGTTCAAACACTTGGAGGAACAGAAAGTGAAAATCAAGAGCTTTTGTTTTTACCTTCAATTTTTCAAAAAAGAAAAAAAAGACACTTCCCCCAATTTGGTGACTTAGTCCCACTATGCATATTTTTTAGATATTTATATGGGCCCGTATACCCATTTGGCTGAAACAAGCCCCAGAGCAGTATTTTGGAATCACCCTGAAAAAGGACTAAGTCGCCCAGCTTGGCACAAGTGTCCCACTAGACATAGAAATCAGTATTTCCAGAATATCAAAATTTCTTTCAAGTCTACAACACACTTCCAGGTGCACACTTCTAGTTTTATAGTTTTTTTTTTTTGTTTCATAAGCTTTCTTAGGTCATTTAGCATAAGTTTGCATATCTCAATGTGTTTTGAAACATACTCCATTTTATAGGTTTTGTATTAGTATTTAGTCTCTTTTCAAGTTCTAGCATTTAGACCATTGCATTTAGACACATTTACACCATACTCACATTAATATTGAATTTTAACATTGTCCATTTTGGTATCCCTCTCTCCTTCTAGGTGAAAAATGCTAGAAGTGTTAGAGAACCCTAGGTGATACCAAAATCTATGTTACAAAAGATAAGGAGAAAGATGGTCGCTTTGATGAATGCCTCTGAAAGCACCAAACAAATTTGAAGGTTCCCCATTAATAAGAACATAAAAGGAAGAAGAAGTAACACAATGCATGACCCACTACTTGTCCAAGCCAAAAGCCTGAAGAACCTTTTGTAAGAACACCCATCTGACCCTGTCATAAGTCTTTGCCATGTCAAGTTTGATGAACATGTCCTTCTCCTTCAAAGTCACCAAAGAATTAATGGAATCTTAACCAATCACAATCCCATCATGGGTTGTCTTCCAACAATGAAACCACCTTTCTCAACAAAGATCAAAGAATTGAGCCAAGACTTAAGTCTTTCAACAATTAGTTTGGTGATAATATTGTAAAGCACATTACATAGAGCAATGGGTATAATTTGATCTAGACAATTAGCACCCTCCCTCTTAGGAATAAGAGCCAAGAAAGTGGATTTCATAGTCTAAAGCATCTACTTATTACATTGTGACTCCTGAACCACCTTGAGAAGATCCAACTTGATAATTTCCCAAAACTCCTAGAAAAACTCAATAGGGAAACCATTCAGGCCAAGAGCTTTACCTTTTTTCATTTGAAACACAACATCCTCCAATGATGGCAAAAAAATAGGGTGCATAAGAGCAGTGTTCATCTCATTAGAAGCTAAAGAAGGAATGCAGTCCAAAATAATATTCTCCTAGTTGCTAGCATGAAAAGAGTCCTCAGTGAACAAAGCTGAGAAGAACTGAGTAGACTCCCTTAAAATCTCCACCATAGAAGATAGTTGCCTCCCTTCAGATGACACCATAGAGGTAATAATATTTTCCATCCTTCTAGCTTTAACAAAATTATGAAAAAAGGTCATATTTTGGTCCCCTTCCTGAAGCCAATCCACTTGAGACTTGTTTCCAAAAAATATCCTCCCTCAACTATGACTCCTCAAGCTCCTTAACCACACTTAACTCTTTCCTAATCAAATCCTCAATAATACCATAATCACATATCTTTTAGGCGATGCCAAATAAATCCATTTGAGTTGACAACTTGTTATGATGAATATTACCAAAACAGTAAATGTTCCACTTCTTGGGCTTGTACTTCACATATTGTAATATTTTGGAAAAAGAGTACATAGCCCTACCATGAGCAGGCTTCCCCAATCACCACCACTCAGCTATGATGTAATGTCCCTTACCCAAATTTTCCCTAGAATTCGCTTGTTGATTAGATTTAGGGTTTCTTCTTTATCAAATGAACGTTCTCTTTGACTAAGTAATCTTGGATTGAAATTTGCATTTAATATTTCCACATGTCCATATATCTGCTAGCATTAATATCTAGATATCCAAATATAAATAAGAACTAATCAATAATAAATACATATGAGGAGTGGCATGGGTAGAGTCATCTGAAGCTATCCATCTAAGCCCAAGAGCACAAGCGTCCTATCAGGACAACCCACCCCTTGGCTCCAAGCGACATGAATGTCTCGGAGTAGCGTGCTAAGAGGAAACACTTGTACTTTATTTCTCTACATGTGTCATCACCTCAAAAGACACTTAACCTACTAGGGGAAGCCAATGGAGCTTATAAGTGGTTCCGGGCCTACCACCCCTCCATGGCCGTAGTAGATTGTTAAGTGGGACCCCCACCCCTCCATGGTCACAACGAATTTTTAAGTGGGGTTTTTAGGCACCACTTTTTTCAGGCCCTTCCTCCCTAGTAAGGTTGCAAACACTCATAAGACAATATTTTAGCAATCAAATACATTTGCATTTATTACTGATTCTTCAAGGTAATATCAACATCATTATCGTCATGATAATACTAAATAAAGCATTACACCAATAATCAGATTAGCAATATCTATTTCTAATATTCAAAATATGCTAAATATTATTGCTAACACTTGAGTTGCTATATCTCTCCATGTTTCCTTACTCGCCTCCTTCAACCTTATATTGAATTGATCATAGGATGAGGACAATTCATAACTATACATAATCTACTTATGTTTATATTAAAGAGTCATCATTACTTATACGTATCATTATTGCATAATCCTGTATGTATATAAATATATACCTCATATACATATATATATATATATATATATATATATATATATATTCTTTTACTTACATCCATTAGCATTCATATATACATGTTTTATATAATTATTCTTTCCTTATTCATATATATTCTTTATTCATTGCATATTATTCATTATAAAATTTAAGTATATCTATGCATATATACTTGTATGCCTATTAAATAATATATATATTAAATGACTCTATATTCCAATGCATAATAATCATTGTTGTTGTTGTTGTTCTGAATTATAGATCATATTTCTCAATGTTTTTCCCTCTTCCTTATTTTCCTTTCTTCTATTTATACCATTCAAGGTAGGTGTCTCATGGGGGGAATGTATTGTTTAGTGAAAGAGGTGACTTTTCATAAAATATATCCCTTTGTTAGATTTTATTGCTGCCTTTAAAGGCTTATTATCACAATAATATCTATTTTTTAAAATAATATATTATTTCTAATAATTATGATATTTCAGATCATATACTTATTTTATTTTGATGTTTTATTGAACATATTTTAACATTAAAGTATAATAATAAAACCAATTTTCTAATAGCTTATTATTATTTTATTCTGATTAAAATCTTTGATGTGTAATGATTATAATATTTATTTTTTATTATTTTTTATATTAAGTTATTTAATACTAGAATGTAATAACAATAATTTGCCTATATATTATTATATTTGTTATTTCATATTTTTATATTGATATGGTACACATTTATTTTATATTTAATATTAATATTGCTATTTATTTGTATTTTAACACTTGGTTTTTATGGTATTGCTATTTTGGGGACATGCCATATGAGGTCATGAAGAGAGAAGTCTCGCAACCACATAAGTTGAAAATTGAAAGATGGATTCTTAGGGACTCTAGAAATAATAGTAGACAACTTTATTGACCAATGATCTGACCCTTTCCAATCCAAAATCTCAAATCAGGTAGACCACCTATCCTCCACCCAAAAATAAGAAACCAAGAAGCAACCTAACCTCTCGTAAATGGTGTTCTCCCCACATCTCCTGTTGTTCCAAGTGAAAATACCATGGCTTGGCTTCACATCAACTAAGTTCAAAAACTCAATATTATTCCAAAGGAGATAAGCAAATCGATCAAGCATAGCAACCCCACCACGTTCTCCTCGAGGCAAGAGACAACATTAAAGTCCCTCGCCACAATCCACTAAAATAAGGGAGCCAAAGATCTGATATATCTAACATGAGCCCACACCAGAACTTTACCAAAAATATTAGTGGGAGCATACACATTAGTGAAGAGGCTAGTTTCTCCTGAATCCAAGCAAGAGGCAACCATAGACATAGAAAAATGACTCGACCACCACCAAAAAGGAACAATCTTCCTTGGATCCCAAAAGCAAGCCACCCTTCTAGAGTTACCAAAATCCCCAACACATTGACATAAACCTCATGGCCAAATGCAAGGAGCTCTATTCATCATACCATCCACATATAACTTAGTCTCCTGAAGGAAAACCATATTAGGACCATGCATTCTAATCATTTCCCAAATAGAATTTTATCAAGGTATGTTATTCATACCCCTCACATTCCATGAGAGCACAATAATTTCTTAGATTAGGAGAAGTGTGAATCAATGGTTTTTTCCAATCCTAATCCACCAAATTTTCACCAAACAACTTAAACTTCTTAAATCCTTCCTACAACCCACTTGGAAGATTTCTCTGGAGGATTCTTCTTCAGGGGCTTCTGTTGTAAACCCAAAACAAGCATAGATCTACCACTCTTCCCAACATCTAAAGCATCCTTAGACTGAGATGAAACAAGATCCTTCATGGCACCAACCCCATTCAAGACCACTAATCCACTCTGATCTAGACCAACCAGAATCTGAGATGCAACATCTGTGACCATCATATCAGCTTGTGCATCTCTCACTGGCAAGTGCTAAGGATCAATCTCTTTGTCCCTAGATAACTCTACTCCCAAGGAATCCCCAACAAAAATAAACCCAACAAGATACCCCTCCTCTTGAGTAAAGTCCTCCAAAATATCAAATCGATTGAAAACCCCTTCAAATTATCTATCTTGCAAGGTTCTCTTCAAACCTCTCCCTTTACTGTGAAACTTAACCAGGATGAATCCCTCCTTGTTTGTTGCTCCCTCCACCATAGGTTCCTTCCCCTTATTATTCTTAGGATTCATATTGGAATTAGAATTATCGGTTGCCTAAATAAACTGAGAGAACCTCCTTTGTAGATTCCCATACTCGTGACATAAATGACATCTAAATGGGAGGGTTTCACAGTCTAGTTGTTGTACCCAAGAAATAGAACCAAGACACATCTCCATAGAATCTATAAAAGTGTTATTCAAATCAATTTCCACACAAATACGAGCATAAGTAAGTACCTTTTGTTCCAAATTTTATTTAGTTGATCCTACAGGCTTACCAAGGAGAAGAGTCATCATATGCAAGATATTGCTCTGCCAAAATTCCATTGGAAGCCATGGGAGACGAACCCATACAAGAACCTTTGAGGAAATTTCCTCCACCATATTAAAATCCACATGCTAGGGCTTCATGAAGAGCCCAACTTGATTGAAGAAATAGGGCCGACCTTTAAAAGCCTTATTCTGATCCGCCATACATGAAAGCACAACTATGAAAGAATTATTTATCACCACTTTGATCTCTATATCCCCATTAGTGTTTCAAACCTTCTGATACCAGGATTCCAAAATAGGAACAGAGAGATGGATCCCCATGAACATATAGATCAATGCATGATTGCTCTAATAAGATAAATCTTTTGAAACACACTCGGGTTGAATCACTAAAACTAGGAACACTTCACACCTCTCCAAGCAGTCATTCACTTTCTTGATTCTAGAAATACACTTTGATATGAAAGAGCCATCACCACTTGAGGGTTTATTCATAAACTCCATTACTTTTGCATGCATAAAAGAAGAAGGATCTTCCTGATCCAAGCTACCAGAGGTCAACTAATTTGGAGAAACACCCTGTTGCTCCATCGTAGAGGCTAAAGAAAAAACCACAAATCAATCCTCAATAGGGAATATTGAAGACACACCTGAGCCCTTGAAAATAAGCAACCAAATCAAGGAGCATATCAACAACCAAAGGAACAAGACCTCCCACACTTACGCAACCGAGCAAGAGGAACGAAAGCAAAGGAATTCAACCTCAAAGGCCATAGCATAGTCGAAGGCAAGAAATAAAAACCCTATAGAAAGCACAAGATATCCTCATGCCCCACATGAGGCCCCTTGACCAGTCCCATAGCATTGTAAAAAAAACCCCTCCTCCTGAGTAAAGTCCTCCAAAATATCAAATTGATTGAAGACCCCTTCAAATTGTCTATCCTGCAAGGTTCTCTCAAAACCTCTCCCTTTACTATGAGACTTAACTGGGATGAAGCCCTACTTTTTTGTCACTCCCTCCACCAAAGGGGCCTTCCCCTTATCATTCTGAGGAGTCGGATTGGAATTAGAATTACCAATTTCCTAAATAAACCGAGGGCACATCCTTTTCATATGCCCATACTCATGAAATAAACGACATCTAAATGAGAGGGTTTTTATAGTTTGGTTGTTGTACCCAAGAAATAGAACTAAGACACATCTCCACAGAGTCTGGAAAATGGTTATTCAAATCAACTTCCACACAAATACAAGCATAGGTAAGTACCTTTTGTTCCAAATTTTGTTGAGTTGATCCTATAGGCTTAACAAGGAGAAGAGTGATCATACACAGGATATCGCTCTGCCAACATTCCATTGGAAGTCATGGGAGATGAACCTAGATAGGAAACTTTGAGAAAATTTCCTCCACTGCATTAAAACCCACATGCTAGGGCTTCATGAATATCCCAACTTGATTGAAGAAATAGGGCCCACCTTAAAAAGCCTTATTCCTATCTACCATACATGAAAACACAACTATGAAATAACTATTTATCACCACTTTGATCTCCATATCCCCTTTAGGATTCCAAACCTTTTGATCCCAAGATTCCAAAACAAGCAGAGAGAGATGGATCCCCATGAACTTATAGATCAACACATGATTTCTCCAATAAGAAACATCTTTTGCAACAAACTCGGATTGAATCACCAAAACTGGGTGCACTTCGCACCTCTCCAAGTAGTCATTCACTTTCTTGATTCTAGAAATTCCCTTCAACAGGAAAGAGCCATCACCACTCAAGGGTTTATTCAAACACTCCATTAATTTTGTATGCATAAAATAAGAAGGATCTACTGATCCAAGCTATCAAAGTTCAATGAATTTGGGGAAACACCCCACTGCTCCATTGCAGAGGTAGAAGAAAACACCACAAACCAATCCTCAATAAGGAAGATCGAAGGCACACCTAAGCCCTTGAAAAGAAGCAGCCAAAACAAGGAGTAGATCAATGGCTAGAGGAATAAGACCTCCCACACCCGCACAGGTGAGAAAGTGGAATGAAAGCAAAGAAATGAAACCTCAAAGGCCATAACATAGTTGAAGGAAAGAAAGAAAAACCCTGCAACAAACACAAGAAATCCTCACACCCCACGTGAGGCCTCTCAACTAGTCTCGTAGCATTGTGAAGCCCCCCCACACACACGAAATGAGAAACATGCAAGGAAAAACGAAAGGGTGTGGGAGACTCTAACCCCCACAACTTCTTAGAGTCATCGTTGCGTAGAAAAATGCCCTCGCCATTTGTCTGTTTGTCTTTCAATCAAGTTTAAAAATTAAATAAATGATCACCAATCAGTTCTTTATTATTACTATCATTTCCTTTATTTGAATTTATTGAATATAATTTCTTCTATTCATAGTAATTAAGCAGAAAAATCATAACCACACAATTATAAGTATGTCATGAGTAGTGTGTAGATAGTAAAAAGGATTTTGTGGCATTCTTGGAGTACATGCATATATTCCTAGAGGCATGGTGATGTTCTAGGGAGCATGAATACGTACTAGAATTAGCTAGTATTAATATTCTATTTATATTTACTACCACAAGCTATGGAAATTTTTTGTTTGTAGTGAAGAAAACTATGTAGTTCAAGAGATTAAGGTCAACATCCTTTGACTTATAGTAACAATGATTCATTATGTGCAATGGTTGTTCATATGAAGAATTCATGTTACATGTAATGTAGCTCATGCTAACATCATGGTATAGTCATGATATGGTTGTGTTTGGTATTAGATGTAGTACTTAGATAGTTTTAAGGTTGATATTCCATGAAGATGGTTATATATATCTAATTGTGCATATGCACCAAGGTTGGACAAAGAGATTTATTGGATGTGTTATATCTTGAAGGTGTTATATCATATTTGGAGATTGTATACTATTGGTCTACAAATGAAGACTATGAGAAAGTGACCTATTGTATTGGATGTGTCTTTCCTAAATAATACAATTGTTAATTTCTATTTGTTAGTGGGATTTTTTTCGTAATAGTTTTCTAAATAAATATCTCTCACGTGTATCTGTAATTCATGTATTATTTTATGTTCTTCCTTTAATTTTTCATAATTGAATTTTTTAGCAAAAATAACTATGATTAATCGTATAATATTAAGGTGTTCTAGTACCTCATTCTATTAGTCAATTGTATCAAGGAATAACTTCCCAATAGACATCATCTTGGTGTCTAACAATCCCTTATATTAAAGTCTAGAATAAAATAAAATAAGGATTAGTAAAAAAAAATAGACCCATACAACTTTAAAATATATTTGAAGTTGTAGGGTTTGATATAATAATATTTGATAGAGAAATAAGTATTTGATTCAAAAATATATTTGATTTACCCTCTTAAAGTAATGATTATTCAAATACTATTAAAAATACAACTTTATATCCAATATGCTTCAAATACTTATCTAACACCTACCTAGGTACTTTTCACATAAGGTAGGTCCCTTCATATTTTCATAAACTATGCAACCATAATTTAAACCAAGTAGGGGGTTGCTTCAATAAGAAACCAAAGGAGTAGATTCTATAAATTCTACAAATTTCAATGTTCACATATGCTAACATGGAATATTTCCATTACTTTGGGACCACAATTATGGCCCAAATTGAAGTAAGATGCAAACATAGATGCCCATAACTAAAAGTAGATAGTTCATATCAAATATTTATTTATTCATTTCAAATTGTTTATAAAGTTATTTCAAACATGTTTTCTATAATTTATTAATTATGGTTTATGAAGTGGGATATCAATATATAATGAATTCTTTTGGTATCTTCATTACATAATTTTTTACTATTCTAAACTATGTGATTTGATCGAAAATAAAAACTTTATGACATAGCATTTAACACAATCCATGTATACCCTATGAGAATGTAATTAGTCAATTTTTAGGATAAGATCTAAGATCCTAGCGGTATAATAAATAGAACTAGCTTTGTTTTTGAAATGTTAAGTAACATTTTCTGGGCGTCGTACCCTTCACATCGAGCCACAAGGGCCAAAAAGGAGCAAGACTAAAAAGAAAACATTAAAGTAAACAGAAAACAGAGACAACCCACACATAGCACTAAACCACAGAGAGGCAGCCGAAAGATGGGACACCAGCACAAGTAGCAGCTAACTAGCATTGTCCCAGTTTTTAAGTAGTAGGTCCACGACCTCATCACCAACCTAGTCTTTGTTCTTCTGACTTTTATTTCCCTCCAGCTCCTCCTTAATAACATTTGACAAGGTGCAAGTGACAAAATGGCCCAACTTCATGGTGAAGGAGGTAAACCCACGAAACCTTTTGTTGAGTGTGTCCATTCTCTTCTCTAAATCACAGGGCTCCTCCCCAATGTCCATGGTCCCCGAGACCTCTCCAGGCTCTTCGACCAGGGGATATAGAGAGTGAGAGGTGGAGCCATCTTTAGGAACCTTTTTGTTCTCGGGAGTAAACTGGGGCCCCTCCATAATATCATCGTCATCATCCTCATTTTCCTCTCCTTGTACTCTTTGCTATCAGACTGCTCCTCCTCTGAATCCTCAATTATCTGCCTCTTTTTGTTATTTTTTGCAAGCCTCCTGGATCTCCTTCTGGTATTTTCCCCACTATTCATCATAGTAGTCCCCACAACAGTGTCCGACGTACCTTTCTCCTTCCCTTTTTTAGTAGTGGTGGCCTTGTAGGATGATTTCTCTGGAGAAGACTTCAATTCACAGAGACCCTCTGTTGCACTGGCATGAGCCTTACCCAAACCAGCCTTAAGTTTCTTGTTGGCTATCTTGGCTTTGGGATTCCCCGCAGTGCCCATATTGGATTTTCGGGGAGGGCTTTTAGACTCGGTCGGGGAAATATTCACAACCGACAAGGGTTCAATATCCTCAATGCACATGACCATAATAGATTTAGGAGGACAGAGGGCTAGGTGGAAGTGGTAAAGTCTCACAATTAGCCCCTGATGGAGCGGGAGCGGTGGGAGATCACTAGGGTTAAGGTTGGCTAACTCTTTGCATTTTTCGACCGAGTTTTCCAAATCCATTAGAAGAAAGAAAGGAAAACTAAGAAACATCTTGTGTCTTAAATAATTTAATAGGGGGAAGTGATAAAAAAAAGTAGGTTTTAAACCTACCTTCCAAGGTGACGTACTTCATTAGTGCCAGGCACACCTGATCTCAAGGATTCAGGAGAGCTTCTCTTTCAAAACCCGACTAGTTCCGCACCGGTTCCTCATATCCTCTGAAAAATCTTTCGTTGTCTGGTTTCTTGGTGTGTTTGGGGTATTTTTTCATAGTGCACTATAATCACATGGCTTTCACTATGACTTCCTCACTAATTTTAAATGAAATACCTCCGATTGAGACCCTACGATCCTTCTACAAGTTGGAAAACTAGCTAGACAAGTTAGGGTCATGGCCGAACAATATCTCCATAAGAGGAGCAATTCCACCTTCCACATAGATGTGCCAAACTAAAGGATTATTCTAGAATTCATCATAGTTATCCAGCTCAGTCCTCACCCGCTCACCACCCATTTTTCCAACCTCCACAGGAAGCCCAAGAGTTTGCAAGAAATACCAAATGCAAAAGCCAGCAAGATAACGGATAATTATCACATTGTATTCATTTAGGCAAGGTATATAATGATGTGTAATTACGCTAGTGTACAGGTCGCATGCGCGGAAGGGAAAATCACCACAGGGTGACTTGACAATGGAGTTAATGGGGATCTTGGGAAGATTGTGGTTAACAAGACAGAAGTTGACGGGCATTTAGGGTTCCTTCTTCTTGGAGAAAATGCACACAAAAAAGGTAACTTGGTCGTATGACTAAAAATATAAATATTCCTAAGGGTGAAATTTGAGACTCGTGCTAAACTAGTTAGCACGAAGACACTAGAAGGAGGCTTTCTTTCATAATGAAGAGTCAAATCATTATTAAAACTCTCAAACAAACTGATGCAAGGATGAGATAAAAAAAGATATCTCATGATCCCCAAGAGAAGAGATCACATGGTATGGCTCCTCAGATTCATTGAAGTCACGTCCTTCCTTCTTTCCTTCATCAAGCCACCTTTTTTATTCGTATTACCATCCTTAAAATTTAAAACCCTCCACCTTTATGTCACCTTAGTAAGCAAACCCATCCACCAGGTCCAAAGGACAGACACGTGGATCCTCTAGTCCGTGCCCCACACGAGAAAATCTCTAAGCCTATAGTGAGACAAAAAATTAGATTCCCTCCACCTGTACGCCATCTCAATGTTAACACTCATCCACCAAACCCCCAATAAAATCAGGTGTACCCCCTGTAGACACATAAAAATGAGCTAGGCTTGCAAGCTCTATTTCTAATCTCTTTCTTCCTAGCATAATTAAGACATTTTAATTATGTCCTTGGTCCACATTCGACTATTAATTAAATAATTCATGATTATTTAATTAATTCATATCTTTTTTATTCTTCATGATTATTAAATAAATAAATTTTATTTATTTATTTAATTACGTCACTAATTGTCTAATGTCTTTCTATAATTAAATAAATTTCCTAATTTATTTAATTATCCTTGTCCATTATGTCTTCTTGATTATTAAATAAATAACTTTATTTATTTAATATGTCTCTAATTTAAAGTCCTCTTGTAATTAAATAAATTCTTTTATTTATTTAATTATGGCCATCTTCACATTCTCCTCATTTTAAATAAAATCTTATTTATTTAAAATAAGTCCCACCACCTAAATTAAATAATTTTATTATTTAATTTCTCCTCTTTTATTGTGCTCATTTTAAATAAATCTTATTTATTTAAAATAAGTCCCTCTTTAAAAATCCCTTCTTTTGTAAATAATTTAATTTAAATTATTTATTGTCACATGACCCCACCCTTTTTGAATTAAAATAGTTTTTAATTTAAAAAGTCAACAACCCCTCTTGAATTAAATAATTTTAAATTATTATTTGATTCCCCAACAATTTCGGTTTGTGTGCCTTGTCACATGCATTGTCAACCCTTGATTTGATTTTTCTTAAAATCAATCTTGTCCATTCATTTCGAATTTGACCTAATGTTGCCCTAACCCTAATTGTGGGTTGTCATATTGAATCTTGTCCATAGATTCTAGGTCATTTATCAGTCTTTAATCTCACCCGTCCATACAAAATTGCATTTTCTATAAAATGTCAATTTTGTCTCATATCTATCACTGGCTATCCATTATTATCTCTTGTCATTTTCACATATTTCATCTAACATTGTCTTTTGCAGACTTATTTACTTTGCATGTAGATTTATTCTCTTGCATTTTAGATTAAATCCTTCAACACTTGCTAGGTCATGTCATAAACTTATTTTGCTCACACAAAGGCTGAGGGCATCCATCATATTGCAGCAAGTAGAGGAGGTTCAATAGAAGTGAGCCATGGAGGAGAGAAATGGGTGAGACTGTCCTAGTCTCATTCCTTTTCTCTTAATTCCTCCTTTGCATTTTATTGACTATGATTTGATATCATTTTAGATCATTACATTGGTGAACCTGACCTATTTTGACATATTTTGAAGAATTTTAGAGTTGGATCTTTCTTGTTGCAGGTGTTTTTGGCTTTTTGCTGCAGGTTTTAGCACCATTTTGCAGGTTTTCAAAGATTCAACCATATCTTTCAAACGGCTGCATATTTTCAGACAAATTTTTTTTTTCAGGTTTCAGACATTATCAAGAGCCTCCCGTCCAAAAACCAGATTTTTTCAATCTGTTTTCAATTTTTAATAAATTTTTTGGTTATTTTCATGAAAAATCAATTTTGAGAGCAAATTAGCGAATTTTTCGGATTTGTTTACATTTTCGGAAAGCTCATTTAATTTCAATAGGGGTCTATTTTTTATATTTTTAATTTTCCTGCAAAATAATTCGACAAAAAACAGATCTTTAAAAATTAGGGTTTTTCAAAGATTTACTTATATCTCACACAATTTTGCAGATCTGTTCACAAAACTTTTTTTTGCAGGTTTGGAATGATGTCAGGCACCTTCAATTAAAAAAATCAGAGTTTTTGGAGCTGTTTTGGAATTTTAATAATTTTTTTATGATTTTTCATAAAAATTTAATTTTGGATGCAAAACAGCAAATTTTTCAGATTTTTTTACATTTCTGGAAAGCTCTCTAAATTTCACTAAAATTCTATTTTCTGTGTTTTTACTTTTGATGCAAAAATTAATTCCAAAAATCAGATTTACTTTGACTAGCTAACCCTAGTGATCAATAATAGAAGTATCCTCTCCCCTTGCACACTTGTGTGATCCTGGGTGTAAGAGAAACTGTTATTGACTCTAGGAATTGGGCATGCACTAAGTCAAATAGGGTTAGGGCAACACTTTTTCTCTGTTTAGTAGCTTAAAGATTTTGGGTTACTAATTTTTTGTTTGCAGCTTGTGGCAAGGAGTCTAACATTTTTCTTGTTTATTTCACAAATCTTAGACAAATTTGCATTTTACATTCATGGGTTAAAATGAACATGCATGCATACTCATTGGGCTAAAAAGAACACAACTTGCATTACAACTCATTGGTTTAAAATGAATTTGCATTTTCATAGCATTGGGTTAAAATGAACTCTTAGTTAGCTCACACTACAAACAGTTAAAATGAACCCCATGTTTTGACAAATACTACAAACGGTTAAAATGAACTCCATGTTTTTTTTATGTTTGTCAACACATTTTGATTTGGGCTTAAAATGAACACCATGCGAGTGTGAGTTAGGATATTCATGTTTTCACTTCTTGTTTTTAAACAAGGATCGATTGAACTATGAATATTCTAATTTGCTTTTGTTGAACTTTAGAAAATTGGGCCTGCTTTGGTGGGAAAAAGTACTCACCCCAAAGCGACTCAAACCGGCAACGAAGCTTTTTAGCCAAGCTACTTCCGACCGGTATATAAATGTGAATCTTAAGGAAAATCCTAAGATTACGAGTGCAGATATGTTATACGGACCAAGTAGTACTCCCCAAAACCCTGTTGAGCTTAACCTCTTCAGGCTGGAGTGCCTCCATAATGGAGCTTAATCTTGGCCCCATGTATAACCACTCGAACGGATGTCCGAATTAAATCCCTTGTTTTAGCAAGCCAAAAACCTTCTATTCTTTGGTACAACAACGGTCGTTGTGATGACACCCGCACCTGCGCAGTTCTTAGTAGAGATGATCAATCTGCCATGGGAGTTTCATGGAGGTTGGAAGCTTGGTTGCCCTGAGAAGTGAGTGCACTGTAAGGGGGAGCCTGTGGGGCCAAGCTTCTGAATTCATCCGCTAAGGATATGCGGTTAGTGGGATCCAAAAGAATATTGTCCTTGCAGCCATAAGATTTTGTAAAATGACTTCTATGTGGTTGATTTTTAACACCATGTGTTTGCCAACTATTTTCAGACAATTCCAACAAATAAACATCAAACTTGCCAAAATCTGAAACAACTTTTCCAAACTAAAACAAATCTTTGCAATCAACCTAAAATTTTGTCAAATCACTTTTTGCAACGAATTTTCCATCATGAACCACATTTGTCAAATCAAGTCCTCAATTTTGCACACTTTGGGATAGGAAAAATTTCCTTTCTTTGTCAAACCTTTGTCTTAAAATACATTGTCATTGGACCAAGTCAAATAAATCAATCCTTAGTCATTGTCCTTTGGTGAGCTGCTTCCAACTCATAAGTCTAGTGTGGAAATCTCACCTTGTCATTTTATCATCTTGTCCTTCAAATCAGTCCTTTGACAATCCAAATCAAGACATTGGTCAAACTTTGAGTGGTTAGAAAACCTTTCCTAAAGATCATTTGGCATAAGGAATCCCCTTTTATCACTTTGCATTGTCACCTTGCATAAAGCATAGTCTCATTTCATCCACCATCATGTCTTCAAATCACTATGACATGCTTGCTAGTCAAATTGAATGTCAATTCAATAGTAAGGGTCAAGCACAACTTGCTAGGGAATTCAAAATACTATACCTTCAATCCAAGTCCAAATTTACAACCCCTAGCCCTCCATCCATCTATCCATCTTGCCAACAATCCATGAGTCATAGTCCTCTATCCATCTACTATCAAGAGTCCCCTAACACCATCCAAGGCACTAAGTCACAACAAACTTCCATTAGTCAAACCCACCCTAACTTTGACAAGGGAAATCAACCATCCATCAATCCAAACCAACTATCCATGTCATATCCTAATCCTCCATCCACATCACATCCTAATCCTTTATCCATGTCATATCCTTGTCATGAAGTCATGTCCTATTCTAATCCTAGTCCTTCATCCCTCAACCAAGTCCAAACTTCCATGTCATATCCTAGTCCAACATGCACCAATCCATTTCAAGACACTCCATTGGGTCATGAAAACACATCTAGTCATGGTCTCCAAAGTCCCATCTCCTTGCATACACTTGAGGATACATGTCAAGAGGCAAGTCCAAAGCACAACGTCATAACATCACCATCATGTCAAGATCAAAGTAGTCCATTCCATGACCCCATCTTTACATCCATTCAAGAAGTCCTCCTAGACCATCATGGCATACCAAATACACCTATCCTTGGTCAAGAGTCCATCCAAAACCATTTCATTCAAGATGAACCTATCATTGGTCAAGAGTCCATCCAAAACCATGTCATTCAAGATGAACCTATCCTTGGTCAAGAGTCCATCCAAAACCATGTCATTCAAGACGAACCTATCCTTGGTCAAGACCCTATTTTCGATCATGTCATTTCAACTGAGCCCATATTTGATCAAGACACTACTTTTGAAGAAGTCCAAAATGATCCACTCCTTGACCTATATGCCATTCATGATGACACACTTGAAGATGATTCCATCCAAACTTCAAGTATTGACACTTTCCACAATGAAACACTTGCCTCCATGGAACACATAGATGATCTTCCCCTAGAACAAGAGTCTCCTAGCATGGACATATTTGCAAATGATCAAGCTATAACTGAATTCAGTGGGCTCTATGACAATGACCATGAAGACGGTTTTGACATAGACTTGGAAGCACCAACAGAATCATCAGAATTTGATATGACAGGAAATCAAATCGAAGATGTCAGTCAAAAATCTGTCCAATATGTCAATGAAGCTACAACATCCTATCAATTAGGATCATCTATCTTTGTCAGAGCAGGCTTTCTCACAGATGAGAAGATTTCAAGCAATCATTTCCACAATAAAGATGGGTTAGCATCTTGCTTCCACAATAACAAGTATCCCATCGCCAACAAAATCTGTCAAAACATGCATTATCAAGGCAAAGGATTAGGCCTACATGAACAAGGCATTATTGAACCTATACAAGTTCAAGCAAATTACAGACATCAAGGTCTTGGTTATTCATCAGTCAGAAAATCTAATGATGTTAATGATACCTCCTCGATATTGGGGGCAACTTTATCTAATACAAACATCAAAATGGATGTCATGAGTAGTCCTTGTCATAAGGTTGTTGCCAACACTCCTTCCATCCACACCATACATCGCCATTCCAACAAGAATAAGCCTTCCATTTGGAACCAACAAAAGCAAAATTATTACAAGTCTAAAGTCCAAAATCAAATGTCAAAGGCCATCAAATCAGACAAAAAGTCAAGTGGACGAATGAAGCTAAAATGGATTCCAAAACAAAGTGAGTCAAGTCAAGAAAAGAATAAACCAGGCAACGAAAATATGCCCAATCCAAAAGTCAAGAAAAATGTGGAGCCACAGCATAAGAGGACTCCCACATATAATCAATGTCCACCTCCTTCAAAATGGCCATCAAACAAGACATATAAAAGTGTTGGTTCCAAACGCTATCAAAGATCCAACCTCCATCATCAATTAACCCAAGTTTGGAGAATAAAAATGGCTACATCCAAACATCCCACCAACCCGTCCATGTCCACCGTCATCTATCATAATCCTCCATCATCCTTAAAGACCAAACGTCCCATGTCACAAATCCATCGCATCTTGGCAGCAACGCTTTATCATAAGGACTCTCATGACACTCTATCACGATGTGCGTATTTTGATAAGGCCAACTCTAGTATCAAAAAGGATCACAATGACATCAATCAGCTGTATGCAAGTGCTATCATCTTGACAAGGCAACTACTTCAAAAAGATCACTATTGGCATGTCATGACACCAGTCTCTACATCGACATCATCAAAGGCTTCAGCATAGTCAGAGGTCATGTAAAACATCAAGGCTATTCGGCAAAAAATTGAAAATACAAAAAAATTGACAAAAATAATTTCGTCCAACAGTGAAAACCTGGAAAACAGGCGCTCTGGATAAGTACCATGATGAAAACCTGGCAAACAGGCATCACGTGTAGAATAAATCATCTATGTGGACCATTACACTTGGGGGCAAGTTGTCTCATCTCCCATGCATTTCCCATGACATTTTCCATTCACCCATCTAAACCTTATCGCGTCCATCCATTTTTCCCACCTACTTTGATCTTGACAAAGACTGGGGCAAAAATACAAATCATGCTTTGGAAATTTTTTTGACATGTCTATCTTTTGGTCATACACTAGTCACAAAGTATCATGTCATTACCTTCATAGCCTCTATTTCACTATGCTACATCATCCTTGGAGACCATATGATAATTCTCCTAGTCCAAGTCATCAGTCTCTCTTGCTTTATACCTATCACCCATCTTGGTTTCCCTTGTCAATGGTTTATAGATCCTCCGTCATCCCATTTAGTCCTCACTTAAGTCATTGAAAATGCAAAAATATGGAAAACCTGGCGCATTATCCAAAACATTCCTTGGCTTTGTCCCTAGACCTGCTGCAGACTTTTATACTCTTGTCAAATAATATCATTGTCATCTTCACGTTGTTTCGAGATGTGTCCTTCCCACGTCAAACAACATTTGTCATTTTCAAGTTGTTTCGGGATGTGTCCTTCCCACGTCAAACAACGTTGTCATCGTCATCATCACCTGTCCGTCGGTATTCAGCTTGGCTAGCAGCAAAATCATGGTTGTCCTTGGATTCATGCGCGTCGGCATCATTCACATGCATTTGTCATAATTTTCGTAAAACATCAAAAAATCCTAAAAATATGAAAAAGTCCTGAAAAAATCCTAAAGATCTGAAAAAGTCCTAAAAAAATCCTAAAAATTGTATAAAGTCCTGAAAAAAGACCTAAAAATTGAAAAATGTCCTGAGAAAATACAAAAACATCCAAATCAATGTCAAAATCCCAAAAACAAAGTCAAAAGTCAATCTGATCAATTCAATCAATCACATCAGTCAATCTTTTGTCCAAGTCCGAACTACGTTGTCTCTGCGCATTTGCTACGTAGGCAAGATTCATCTTTGAATCCCCGAGACATTAGGTCAGTCCTTTTAGGTTTGTCAAAATAAAATCATAATTCAAACATGGTTGCGTCAGTCAAATAAAGTGGACATAGTCACACTTGACACAAGACAGTCATTCAAAACGTCACTGTCAAAATTGGTCAAAATTAGACAACATAAGCCACTCAATCATACAGTCAAAATCAGTCAGCTTGCCAAAGCATTAGTCAAAATATCAATCTCGTCACCTTTTTGGTCCTCTTCAAGATGTGTCCTTCTTGGATTTGGACCTCATCAAAATGTCATTTGCCTTTTCGGGATGTGTCCTTCCTGACCTTAGGCACCGTCAAACCGTCAAACTGTCAAAACTGTCAAACTATCAAAACAATTAATCTTCGGCAAACAAACATTGGCAATACAATTAAATGGTTGTTAATTTTTTGGCTATTTTGTCTTATCCTTTTATTGACTTGTCTTTTGGTCATGTTACTAGCTACCTCAAGGATGTCCCCTGAAGGATTTAGAGGTGCGATGACGTCTCATTGACCTATTTTATTTTTCTTCGACTATTGTCTTTGGATTGTCTTGACAAAAGGACTGGGGCAATTGGGCGTCTAGTATGAGTTAGGACATTCCTTGACTATGACTGTCTGTTTTGGAAGTGGATGACCTTGCACACCTTGGTCTATGTCATACCATGGTGTTTGTTGTCCATTTGTGTCATTTTTTTACCGCCCAATGATGATTTGAGCAATTAGTACTCGGGCAAACGTTGAAGGATTTGATTTAGGAACTAACATGCATCTCATGTAGGCATTGCATTCATATCATCAACCATATCTTTTTCACTAATATTTCTTTTTCTCCGTATTCTATTCTTCTCATTCCATTTCGAGAGCACACTTGTGTTCTTGAAACCCAACTGTCCTCTCGAGGGGGCATACCGCAACCCTCCTCGTCATTCTTCCTCATCTTATCTTGCACTGGGGCATATTTTTGACTTATTTTCTTTGCCACAATGCGACAGGCTGCATTATGACAAAGAGGGGCAAATGTAGACACATAAAAATGAGCTAGGCTTGCAAGCTCTATTTCTAATCTCTTTCTTCCTAGCATAATTAAGACATTTTAATTATGTCCTTGGTCCACATTCGACTATTAATTAAATAATTCATGATTATTTAATTAATTCATATCTTTTTTATTCTTCATGATTATTAAATAAATAAATTTTATTTATTTATTTAATTACGTCACTAATTGTCTAATGTCTTTCTATAATTAAATAAATTTCCTAATTTATTTAATTATCCTTGTCCATTATGTCTTCTTGATTATTAAATAAATAACTTTATTTATTTAATATGTCTCTAATTTAAAGTCCTCTTGTAATTAAATAAATTCTTTTATTTATTTAATTATGGCCATCTTCACATTCTCCTCATTTTAAATAAAATCTTATTTATTTAAAATAAGTCCCACCACCTAAATTAAATAATTTTATTATTTAATTTCTCCTCTTTTATTGTGCTCATTTTAAATAAATCTTATTTATTTAAAATAAGTCCCTCTTTAAAAATCCCTTCTTTTGTAAATAATTTAATTTAAATTATTTATTGTCACATGACCCCACCCTTTTTGAATTAAAATAGTTTTTAATTTAAAAAGTCAACAACCCCTCTTGAATTAAATAATTTTAAATTATTATTTGATTCCCCAACAATTTCGGTTTGTGTGCCTTGTCACATGCATTGTCAACCCTTGATTTGATTTTTCTTAAAATCAATCTTGTCCATTCATTTCAAATTTGACCTAATGTTGCCCTAACCCTAATTGTGGGTTGTCATATTGAATCTTGTCCATAGATTCTAGGTCATTTATCAGTCTTTAATCTCACCCGTCCATACAAAATTGCATTTTCTATAAAATGTCAATTTTGTCTCATATCTGTCACTGGCTATCCATTATTATTCTCATTTAGCATAGCATAGTTTAGATTTCATTTGATATTTAGAAATGTTAGATGCTTACTAATTGCATTAGGGCATAGTATAGCATATAGTTTATCAAATCCTTCAATGTTTGCTTAGGGCTTGTCATTTCTATTGACTTGCTCTTTGTAAATCTGAGGGCAAGTTATTTATTTCAGCAAATTTAGAAGGTGTAATGGAGGTTAGTCATGGAGGATGAAGACAACCTTTGAGGTTGTTCATCTATTCCAATGCACTCCATTACCATACTTTGGGTTTTTATGTTCTGCATATTACATTGCTAACCATAGAAATTTCCCTTTGTTACACCCCCCATTCAACACCCGTCATCCATAGATTTAAAATCATTGCAAAACTTGGTTGCTTTGTTCCCTCACGATAATAGCTTGAATTTTTGGCGGTAACCTTTCCATTTTCCTCCAACATTTAGCAGAATCCCAGCAAGAGCCAAGATTAGCCAAGGCATCTGCCACTTGGTTGCCTTCTCTAAAAATATGTGTGACTTTTTTATCCCTAAATTTGGATAAAAAGAATTTGGCATCCAACAATATATCCTTAGTATTCCACCCAATTAGTCTGTCTTTATTCACAACATCTGTAATAGACTTGGAGTCTCATTCGATGTGGAGATTAGCAATCCCCAAAGAGACAACAATTTTGAGGCCCCTTAGCAGCACACGAGCTTCTGCCACCAGAACCCCCCCGAGATCTCTAATTACGCCACCAATAATTTGCCTGCCTGGGTTGCCCTTTGCAACCGCATCAAAATTGAGTTTAAACCAACCTCTATTCGAAGGCTCCCATTTGGTATTTTTCCTGGCTAAGAGTTTCAAATTGTCAAAAGAATTAGCCTCTAATCCCTTATGCCAAGCCTTGGCCATTCTAATTTTGAAATCCAATGGCCCCATCTCTGAGAGTTTCCCATTAAAGTGAGAGATATTCTCCTCAATGAGTCAAGCACCAATGTCAAAAACATCATTAGGGATCCTCTCAACATTCCTGAAGACCCTGTTATTCCTCTCCTTCCACAAACACCAACCCAAGCCAGGAGAGACCTGATTCCAAATTTCACTAGGTAGAGGGTGGGAATAGGGACCATACCAACCCATAATTAACGATAAGAGATCCTTACTCATAACCCAAGGGACATCAAGTTTCTCAAATGCTAGCCCCCAAACTTTATCAACAAACGGGGAGTGTAACAAAATGTGACTGACAGTTTCTTCCCCACTCTTACAAAGTAAACATCTATTGGGAATACAAAAACCCTGTTTCCTCAAATTGTCCTAGGTAAGAATCCTATTATGACAGGTCGTCGACCAGAAGAAATTTACTTTAGGGATCATGTGGCAATTCCAAATATTCTTCCAGGGTTCCTCAATAGTATTTTGGTTTGTTAGCAGTCTATACGCCGACCTCACAAAGAGATCCCCCTATTTGTCAAAGATCCAAAAAAACTCATCCTCTCTGTCATAGGATGGAAACCTGGTGCTAGAGAGAATCATCTAAAGGGACTGAGCCAAACAACAAAGGTCTTGAGGTTGGGGGCAGAAGAGGATAAGGTATTTCCAAATCCTAGCTCCAGGGGGTCTTGAAACATAATCACTAATATGGATGCCAAAGAATCTTTGGGCCAATCCCATCATAGCTCTAAAGTCAGAGAAAGCTAGAGGGGTGTCAATTAGTGAAGAATGTTCTCAGAATCTGATTCTATTCCCATTGCCCATTTTGCGTTTAATCCCTTTCCTTAACATGCCTTGTGTTCTACAAATGCTCCTCCAGACTAATGAGCCCTGGGGGTGAGACTCCGAGAAACAATTGATAAAAGGCCTATCCTGAAGATATTAAGAATTTTACATCAATCCTTAGTGCTCCTTAACTAATCCCAACCAACCTTGGCCATCAGAGCCCTGTTAGAGTTGAAAATTGTCCTGACTCATAGTCCACCACAATTTTTGGCCTGGTAGACCTTTTCCCATTTCACCAAAGCAAGTTTCTTCTTTTCCTCAGTCCCAGATCAGAGGAAATTCCTTTGAATTTTTTCAAACTTATCAGCAATGTACTTAGGCATCTTAAAAATGGAGAGGAAGTAAGTGGGGATACCTTGGAGGGTCGTTGTGAGTAGTTGGATTTTTCCAGCATGGCTTAGGATAGAGCCCTTCCACTCAGCCAATTTCCTTTGGATCCTTTCCAGAATGGAGTTCCAGAAATCAGTGGAAACCTCCTTAACTGTCAAGGGGAGCCCAAGGTAAATCGACGTGAGAAATTCATTGACACATCCCAGGACCACACTCATCTTGGATTGGAAATCAGGCATGCAGTTAAAGAAATAGATCAAGATTTTATTGTAATTGATGCCTTGACCAGAATAAGAGGCATAGTTTTTAAGGCAAGCTTTCTATTTTATGTCTTCCACCATAGAGGCTTTCCCAAAGAGAAAAGTGTCATCCACAAATTTTTGCACAACAACCGGATCCAGGGAGGAAGCCGCTTTAATGCCCATAATGGAGCCCTCTGACAGCAGACCAGTGAAGTTCCTACTGAGCACATCAAAAATCATTATGAAAAGATAGGGAGATAGGGGGTCTCCTTGTCTGATCCCTCTTCCAGCAAAGAAGAACCCAAAGGGGGATCCATTAACAATAACAGAGTACTTTACAATATTAACACATTCCATAATGATTTTGATGAGAAAATTGTTGAATCCAAACTTATCCAAGACCTTCGGGATGAAATCCCATAACACTTTGTCATAAGCTTTGGAGATTTCAAGCTTGAGAGCCATCCCCACATAATTACATCTATCCATTGAATGGAGCAATTCATGGGTGGTCAAAGTAGCATCAAGAATATGTCGTCCAGGGACAAAACCCTTTTGAGTAGGACTAATGATTTTATCCAGAAAGGTTTGATATGGTTCACTAAAATCTTAGAAATGATCTTATAGAAGGTGTTACAAAGGCTAATGGGTCATCAATTAGTCATGGATTAAGGCTCACCAATCTTGGGGATAAGAGTGATGAAAGTGTGGTTAAATTGTTTGAGGATCTTACCCGATTTGAAGAAGTCCCTAGCTGCAAGCACTAGTTCCCCACCCACAATATCTCAAAAAATATGAAAGAAGGAAGGAGGAAACCCATTAGGCCCTGGGGCTTTGAAATCCCCCATGCTAAAGGTAGTCAGACGAACTTCTTCCATAGAAACAGTACTAAGAATCCCCATATTATCTTCCTGGGAAATAATGGTAGGAAGATGGTTGACAATCGCACTGTCCAAGGCCAGATTAGGCACCTCAGCTAAGGCCGAATAATCCTCCTGAAAATAGTTAACAGCATAAAGGGCAATCTGAGCATGATTCAAAATCACCTCCCCAGTAGAATTAGTTAGCTTAGAAATTTGATTCCTTTTCCTATGCTTGATGGTCAATACATGACAGAGGAGGTATTCCTATCTCCTTCCTTCAACCATTGGACTCTTGATTTTTGCTTCCAAAAGACTTCCTCATTTTTGAGAACCCATTCTCATTCCATCCTGGTTCCCCATTCTTGGTTGTGAGTCCGCTGACTGTCATCTCCCTCCATTTTCTTTTGTAAGGTCCTCAACTCTCCTTCTAATTTTTATTTATTTTTAAACACATCCCCGAACACATTCTTGTTCCATCCTTTTACCATTTTTTTAATATGTTTAAGTTTGAATAAAATCCTATACATGGGGGAGTCCTATATAGGAATATTCCACCATTCAACAATTTTATTTTTGAAATCAGGATGAGAGTTCCACATTATCTCAAAGTGGAAGGGAAAGGGACCTATAGCAGGGCGAAATGGTTCCTAGATCTAGTTCTACGTGTTCTACCTCCATAGTGACTTTTTATTTCATAAAAATACAATACTCTGCATTCTATCCATCTTTTAGTTTGTATAGATGTAATTCCATGTTTTTCAAGACTACTCATGAGGGGGGAATGAATGTAGTAACTTAACAGAGTAGGATAACAATAATTTGATTAGAGAAATTACCTTGAAATTTTACGAGGATAAATTCTAGCAACCTCCTACACCCAAAGCATATATTTGATGCCTAGAACCATTTCCAAATTTAGTTTTAAGACATTACCAAGATAAAAATGGTCATTGGATCCATCTGGATCCATAGTTAAATATTTCTCAAGACTATTTTTTAAGGGGATGAAATGAATGTAGCATCCTAATTAATTAGTCCCACCAATACTTTGATTAGAGAACTTACCTTAAAATTTCACAAGGACAAATTCTAGCAACCTAATATACCCATTTAACATAGATTTTTTGCCTAGAACCATTTCCATATTTATTTTCAATCCATTACCAAGATAAAATGGTCCTTGGATCCATAGTTAAAACAACTTCTAATAGGTCCTTTATTTTGAATAAGGATCATGTTTGATCTTATTGCCCTAGGTCTAATTTATCATCATAGATTTATGACATGCATAATTTTTGTGATTATTTATGTGATTCTATCACTTAGGATTTTTGTGTGTAGGTTAGTGAATGTATTTCTATTTTTTGGTTTATTTATATCCTAACATTCTTTTAGAATAGGTGCAATGATACCAATCATAGAAACAACAAACCATTTTACAAATAATCTATCAATCATTATTATGAAAAGCATGAATAAAATTATCATTGTTTATATACATGTGATTGAAATGAATAAATTGTTCATGTTAAATCCCACCCAATAAATCAAAATTTTCTTTAAGAGGTTAATTTTATGAAGATTCAAATCGATTAAATATGTAAAAATGGCCTCATGATCAACTTTCCTCAAAGAAATAACTTTATTAACATCTTATAGTTGTCAAATAACCACATCATAGGACATAAAATCAACTACTTTCCCACCCTAAAATATTAAATTTGGTATATGAAGAGAAGGTTAGTAGAAATTTCAAGAAAAAGAACATCCTCAATGCAACCATATTGCAATTGAATGGTGTTTGTCCCCAAAATTAGAATTTTTGAAGAGTTACCGCCTATAATGTGAGTAGAACTACTATTGAAAAGAGACTCAAGTAGATCATGTCGATCGGTCAGCGAATTTGAAGGACCCGAATCAAGTGTCCAATTATCTATAGATGAATGCAATTTTCATGCAAAAATATCTTACCCTTTTCCCATAGGAGAGGAGTAAAAGAGAGAAATATTATGTCATTACATATCCTCCTCTAATGTCTCTAGCTTCTTAAAGCAATGAACCTCAACATAACTAGGAATTCCATAAAAAATCCAAGTGCTACCTATCATTTTCTTCATCTTGGAGGTAGATTGACCTAAATTAAAAATAAATGGAAGGATGGAACTAGAGGATGTTCTATTTTGATTTATATGGAGACTCACGACTTGTTCAGGAGATTCTATCAGAATTATTTTTATTCTTACCTCTACCCTTGGAATATTGAGCCGTCAAAGTTTGACTATGATAACTAGGAAGCACATCCATATGAATTAACTCGGTATGATCCCTAGTAATATGCTTTTAAAATGACTTAAATCCAAGCATCTTGACTTCATCCCTTGAGTAATTCATAGTAAAGTAGAAGGTAGACGAAAAACACCTAAAATAGACCCTTCAATTTTGACATAACCAAGAACATTTTTTTAATTAATTTTATCATGTTCACATCCTTTCAACTGTGAAAAAATCAATTTGAAATTTACAAGAAAATATTGAATGGTAGGAAAATCATTTTGAGAGTGATGTCAAATCTATCTATGGTTGCAAATTTAGAACTTGATTAAGTCTACCATACAATCCATGAATTTTTCCCATAGATAGGTGTTGTACACTTTGCAATATTAAATAATAAATTATCAAATACATGCAATCTCATGAGCCCCATGGCATCATTTGATTTTTTCTTATAAGAAAAAAATTCAAACTCAATGAATTCAAGTGGTTTATAATTTTTTGTCAAAGTACTTTAAAATGTAGTACAACTATCTAATTTTTAATTTTCATGTGTGATAGTTGTGTCAAGTGAGGAGCTCAATAGTCTTAGGTTCGACTATGACTAGTAGAAAAACACCAAGAGAGGAAAGACACAAGGACACTTAAATCATTCCTTACACACCCAAAATCTATTAATTATGCAAGTACAACCCCAACAAAACATAATGATTAATTTGTGCAACTTGAATAATTAATAAGCTTAAATAAATCATTTATAACACACGGTGATTTTTACAATTTGTAAAAAAAATACAAAAAAGGATAATATAAGTTACAGTGAGATTATTTACAATTTTTTGAGCAATTTCAAAAACCAAATTTTCCAAAATTAGACTATAGACACTAAAATGTCCTAAAGTCTACAAGCAACATTTTTCCTTAGTCATCATCCTCTAATAATTAAATAATTTTAATTATTTAATTATTCTTGATCATATTCCTTTATTAATTAAATGATTTTTTAATTATTTAATTAATTCACTTTCTAATATTTATTCTATCTTGATCAATTAAAATAAATTAATTGTGTCACTAATACCCCTTTCTTCAATAATTAGATAAATCATTATTTATTTAATTATTTATATTTCATCACATGTCCATAGTCAGATAATAATTATTATTTGACCTTTTATTCTTCTATAATTAAATAATTGACGAAATTATTTATTTATGTGTCTTTCTTCTCCTTTAAATAAATGATCCAAATCAATTATCCATATTCAATTTCTATTTCTTCCTTTAATTAAATTTATGAATTTAATTAAATCTCCTTTTTCATTTCCTCCAAATAAATAATTTAAAATAAATTATTTATTTGCCACTTGTCATCCTCTTCCATTTTCAAATAAATAATTTAAAATAAATTATTTATCCCTCTATTTTGGTCAAAGATCCCCTGTCATTATTTCATGTCATAGTCTGCATGTCCTGCATGTCTGTCATAGCCATCAGGCGTCATAGCCGTCGACGTCATATCTTTTCCATGCATGGCATATTCTGGTTGCATCAATTCTCAACCGTAGATCTTGGCATCTTTCTAGAAACTCGATCTTGGCCATCCATTTCGTAACTTCCCTCTCATGAATCCTCATCCGTTGATCTTAGAATCTTTCTGGAAGATCAATCTCGTCCGTCCATTCGAATGGTTGTCTATAAAAGAAACCCTTCCCCTCCATTTTCAATTTAACAGTCATTATCTCCAACTTTCTTGCTTACTATTTGCAGGTATTTGCACAACTTCATCAACAAATCTGAGGGCAATATTGGCATAAGAAGAAATAGGAGAGACAAGAGAAAGAATCAACTTCAAAGGGGAGTGTTTTATTTCATTTGCTTTCATTTTGATTGCTCTCTTTGTTTGTATTCTCTTGTTTAGATTGGGATAATAGTTTAGAAGTGTTGGCTGTCACTTATCTATTCTATTTTGTTTTCCCCATCTTACATTGGTGAACCCGACGTGAATCGAATAATATTGCAAAAAATCGTTTGTTTTCTTGTTTGTTTGGTTGTTTTGCAGGTTACAGCCAAGAATTCATACAAAATCCCGTCATCTTCTTTTGAGCACAGAAAAATGGGCACATAAATTCTTTAAAAATGATCATCTGGGTTTTGTAGCCCTCATTTTCAGCTTTCCGAAACTTCAAACGGTTTAAAATTTCGTTAAGATTTGAGAAAGTTATGACTATTTTAGTATTTGCTATTTTTTTAGTTTAGCTGTTAAAACCCGCGTTTTCTTTTGCCTATAACATTTTTTTCATGTAGAATCTTGGAAAAATAATTTCTGGGTTTTGAAGGTTTGAGTTTTAGCTTTCCATGGATATAAACCAATTGAAATTTTGTTAAGTTTTGAGAAAGTTATGGTTATTTTAATTCGCTAGTGTCATTTTCTTTTGAGTTACTAATCTCTTGTTTTTAGCATGTGGCACAGCTTGGAGGGAGTCTAAAAAATTGTTTCTTTAGAAACAAAAATCGAGCTTTTCATTTCTTTAGGCATAATTAATTTTATTTGTTTTCAACAACTACAACAAATTGCATGCACACTCATTGGTTAAAATGAACATGCATTTCATTTCATGGGATTAAAATGAACACAATTTGCATTCACACTCATTGGTTAAAATAAACAAGCATTTCATGTCATGGGCTTAAAATGAATGCAAATTGCATTCACAATCATTGGTTAAAATGAACATGCATTTCATGTCATGAGATTAAAATGAACACAAATTGCATGCACACTCATGGGTTAAAATGAACATGCATTTCATGTCATTGGCTTAAAATGAACTTTGTTTGTTTCACATCAAGTTAAATTTTTAAAATGAACAAAGTGTCTTGTGTGTCCTCCTCACATTATCATTTGGTAATTAAAATTTATAAGTGTCTTCAATTTTGTGTTACCCTTTGATGCAATAATCGAAGTATCCTCTCCCCTTGCGCATTTATGCGATCTTGGGTGTAAGAGAAATGGTTATTGCCTCTAGAACTTGGGCCTTCCTTGGTGGGAAAAAGTACTCACCCCAAGGCGACTCAGACCGGCAACGGAGCTTTTTGGCCAAGCTACCCCCGACCGGTATATAAATGTGAATCCTAAGGGAAAGCCTAGGATTACGAGTGCGGATGTGTCATACGGACCAAGTAGTACTCCCCAAAACCCTGTTGAGCGTAACCTCTTCAGGCTGGAGTGCCTCCTAAACAGAGCTTAATCTTGTGCCCCATGTATGGCCACTCGAACGGGGGTCCCGAACTAAAAACCTTTGTGTAGTTGCCAAAATCCTTCTATTTGCTAGCGCAACAACGGTCGTTGTGAAGGCATCCACATTCTCGCAATTCTTAGTAGAGGTGATCAACCTGCCATGGGAGTTTTATGGGGGTTGGAAGCTTGGTTGGCCTGAGAAGTGAGTGCAATGTAAGGGGGAGCCCGTGCAGCCAAGCTTCTGGATTCACATGCTAAGAATAAGTGCGGTTGGGGAAACCCACGTGGAATCTAGTGAATATTGTCCTTGCTTAACCTAGGGTTGTGCTTGTCTTCATTGTGCATGTTTTCAAATTTTCAAAGACAAGATATTGTGTTTGCCAAGTGTTTTTCTAAGACATTGAGACAAATAAACACCTTTCACAAATTGGAAACAAACACATTCAACTTGAAACAATTCCAAATTTTGCAGTCTAAAACCCAAGACCAAACTTGTCCAATTTGATATCAAACAACCTCTATCGAAAACCAAAAAATTGCTCAAATATTCCATTAGTGACATCTTTAGTTTGTATTCACCCATAGGTTCATCCTTTCATATCATATCCTTGGTAATAGGGTCAATATCATTCCACCATTCCTTAATCTTGGTCTTAGGTACATTAGTACTTTGCATCCTTATATCCTTGAAAATCTCCAAAAATTAAAAAAAATAAAAAAAATAACATAGTGTCATATCCATTTTGCAATAGAACCTTGCATTGCCATCCAAAGGTCACAAGTTTTTTTATGGTCTTCACTAAATTTTCCTTATCCATCATAATCCAAATTCATGACCATGTCTTCACTTTACCTTGATCTTCTTCGTAGTCAAGCTGAATACCAATCAATCCTCAATCATCAATACCAACCACTTACATACCCTTCTTATGAAAATCCATAAGTTTCAGTCCTTCATCCATCTACCCTCACTATCAAGAGTCACTTGACACAATCCATACCATTAATCCCCCAAAAATTTTCATTAATCATCCTTATCCTAGCCTTGATAAGGGAAACCAACCTTCCACTAGTCCATTCCAATCCTCCACATCCTATCATAATCCATCATCCACTAGTCCATTCCAAGAAGTCTTTCTAGATAATCATGGCACCCAAAATGCACCTATCCTTGATCAAGATCCCATTCCCAATCTTGTCATCCAAGATACACCTATTTTTGACCAAGATCCTACCATTGAACAAGAAATCCAAAATGATCCTCTTATTGACCTTTATGCCATTCATGATCAAACATTTGAAGATGATCCCATCCAAACACAAAACACCTCTATTTCCCAAAATGAGACACTTGCCTCCTTTGGACACATAGATAATCAAATCAATGATATGGATAACATCAAACAAGAGCATAAAGAAACTACTATTGATCAAGTCAAAGGAGAACACAAAGAAGCTACTATGGATCAAGTCAAAGAAGAAGATACAAAATCTATGACAAATAAAATTGATATCCCGAATGATCGAGAAGCAACAAGCATGACGAATGATAAATCCAAAACATCCTATCAATTAGGAGCATCCACCTTTGTCAAACTAGGATTTCTTGTAGATGAGGAGATTCCAAGTAACAATTTCCACATACAAAATGATGGGTTAGCATCTTGTTTTCAAAATAAAAAATACCTCATCGGAAACAAAATCTGTTAGAGCATGCATTATCAAGGAAGAGGACTAGGTCTACATGAGCAAGGCATTATAGAACCAATACAATTTTATGCAAATCCTAGACATCAAGGTCTTGGTTATTCTTCAATCAGAGAATCAAATGATGTTAGTGGTACCTCCTTGATATTGGGGGCAACTTTATCTGATATAAACATCAAAATGGGGGCCATGAGTAGTACTTGTCATAAGGTTGTTGCCAACACTCCTTCCATCCACACCATAAACCATCATTCCAACATGAATAAATCTTCCATTTGGAACCAACAAAAAGAAAATTATTATAAATCCAAAATTCAAAATCAAATGTCAAAGGCAATTGAATCAAACAAAAATTCAAGTGGACAAATGAAGTTAAAATGGATCCCAAAGAAAAATGGATCAAACAAAGAAAATATTTCAAATCCAAAAGTCAATCAAAATATGGAGCCACAAGAAAATAAGACTCCCACATATAGTAAATGTCCACCTCTTTTAAAATGGTCATCAAGAAAGGCATATAAAAATGTTGGTTCCAAACACTATCCTAATCAAAATTCCAAACTCCATCATCCACCATCCCAAGTTTGGAAAATAAAAATTGCTACATCCAAAACACCAAATATTCCATCCACACCTACCATCATCCATCATAATCTTGCATCTCGCCTAAAGTCTAAAAATCCTACTTCACAAATCCATCGCATCTTGGCAGCAACCCTTTATCATAAGGACTCCCATGGTACTCTATCACGATGCATGTATTTTGATAAGTCCAACACTAGTATCAGAGAGGATCACAATGAAATCGATCAGTTGTATGCAAGTGCTATGATCTTGACAAGACAATTACTCCATAAAGGTCACTATTGGCATATCATGACACCAGTATCTACATCAACACCATCAAAAGATTCAGAACAATCAACAGTCATCCAAACTATCAAATCGATATAAAAAGTCAAAAAATATGTCACCTTGATGAAAACCTAGCAAGCAGGTGTCTTGTGTGACATCATCAAAAAGAAAGAAAAAAAATAGTAAAGAGAAAAATTTCGTCCAATAGTGAAAACCATTTTTATGGCGCTTTGGATAAGTACCATGATGAAAACCTGGCAAACAGGCGTCATGTGTAAGAGAAATTATCTATGTGGATTATTACACTTGGGGGCAAGTTGTCTCATCTCCCATGCCTTTCTCATAGCATTTCCATCTATCTATCCAATCCATATCATTTCCATCCATTTTTCCGCCTACCTTGATCTTGATAAGAAATGGGGTACAAACATAAATCATGCTTTGGAAAAAATTTGGACATGTCTATCCTTTGGTCATACACTACCCATGAAATATCATGTCATTTCCTTCATAGAATTTATCCAAACCCATATCTTGGAGAAAACAAATTTTTTCTATGCGAAATAGTCCTTGGAGATCATATCCTAATTCTTCCATCCAATAATCCTCATGTCTCTTATCCTTTGCCAAAAGCAATCCATTATCTTTTCATACCTATTGTTGGACTTGGTTTCCCTTGTTATTGGTTTAAGGATTATAATCCACTTATCCAAGTTCCCTCCATAATCCCATCTGGTCCTAGGGTTAGTCATTCCAAATGCAATGTGTCTAATCCATACAATATTGCTATGCAACCTAGCACATCATCCAAAACATTCCTTGGCTTTGTTCGTAGCCTTGCTACAAACTTTGAGCCTTTAGTCACATAATCATCATCCTCATGTTGTTTCGGGATGTGTCCTTCCCCTATCAAACAACATTGTCATCATCATCATCATCACCTATCAATTGGTTTTCAGCTTGACTAGGGGCAAGATCATGTTTGTCCTTGGATTCATGTGCATGCCTTCCTGGTTGATTGTGGGTATCTTTCACATGCATTTTTCATGATCGCTATAGTTATCATCCATAATAAAGTCTCATTCATCCATAATAAAGCTTCATCGTCCTTCCCACAATCTAAAGATCACCGAAACTTAGCATCCTTCGCTTTCATATCCATCTGACTGGGAGCAATTCCTTGACCTACATCTTCATGGTAAATAATACTTGGTATCAACTCTTTAAAACTTTCAAAATCATAAAAATCATAAAATGTCTTGAAAAAATCCTACAAATCATAAAATGTCTTGAAAAAAATCCAAAAAAAAAACATAAAATCTTCAATATCTAAAAACATCAAAAAGCTTCAAAAATCCCAAAAACAGAGTGTAAGTCTGAGTCTGAGCCTGTTTTTTTAGAATGGTCGAACTACATTGCCTCTGCGTGTTTGCTATATAAGCAGGGCACATCTTAAATGATCCCTCAAGGCATTAGGTCAGTCCCTTTAGGTTGTCCAAATAACATCATGACCCAGTATTTTGTCAAATAAGACAAAGTCAAGTCATCTCTGTGCACTGCTACATAGGCAAGGCCATCTATCGATGAGCCCCCGAGGCCCCCTAGGTCAAGTCCTTTAGGGTTCATCGAGTTGGGTCGCGTCCTTGGTCTGAAAGCAATCATCATTCAAACTACTTCAAGAAACAACAAACAAATTAAATCTTTCATCAATCAATTATCTTATCATCAACTCAATCAGGTCACTAGTCTTATATCAGAATGGGGCATTATGTCGTTTGTCTCATTCGATCTTATCTCTTGTCTTTTATCAGGATACGTCCTTCCTGGGATTAGACTTTCTCAACCTTGTCATTTACCTTAAGCAAGATGTGTCCTTG
>CM021109.1:509567006-509839322 GCA_007115665.2 Sequoiadendron giganteum
GAGGTGACTCGAGTGAGTTGTGTGACTTGAGTTGTGAGGGGGACATTGGAAATAATGCTTAAGTGATACCTTAAGCATTTAAGCTCCTAGTACTTGGCACTATTTACTAGGCATTGAGTGTTAGAGCCAATAAATTTTCTGACTAACTAACTTTCCAAATGGGTGTACACCTACAAAAAGGATCTATATGATACACATTTGGTGGTGTATATGTCTACAAACTCCATACCTTGGATAAAATTAAGATTTTTAAATTAAAAAAAACTTAAAGAAAATTTTACATAACACTAGCTGAATGCAAAAAAATATGATGAAAACTTAACCTATGCATGTTGTACAAATATTATAGGGCCAAGGTAGGGGCCAAAAAGAGACTATATTTAATTGTAACAAAACTATATCATTTTTATGGGTAGATGGCTTTGTGTTGGGAGTTAGGGCGCAACAACCATTATTCGAATGCTTCTTTCAGGTTTGTTGCAAATCATACTTGGGAATGGTGTACTGGAGGCTAAGGGATTGAATAGGGGTAGTGTTTTAGGTGGTGTCTGTGGAACCTAGGGGTGTGGTTTTTAGAGTTTAGGTGGGGATTGGTGCTAAGAAAGGGTTGTGTGGGTGTGGTCTTAATTTTTTTTTTCTTTTTTGGAGGTTTTGATGGGGGTTGTCCCTTCTCTATCAAACCATTCCAAAGATATTTTCTTAAGTAAAGCTTTAAACAAAGAGGGGACTTCTTAGATCAAGGGTTTTTGAGTGCCAAAGTTAAATGGGTGTTTGGAGAGGAGTCTTTCTAGTCCTATTTTAGTAATCCAAATAGATTTTCTTATAGAGGATGTTAATTATTTTAGTAACCATGCTTTAATTTTCAAATTTATGGGGATTCAGACATCCCTCCCTTTCTTGGAGTTGTGGACTCTTCACACTTGGAATCCAGAGGTTATGTAGGTAGTCAATAACTACTTCATGGTGGTACTCTCATTCCTGGAATATTGGAATAAGGTAAACAAATTTTTATAATTGTGTGCCTCAAATTTACTAGTTAGACTCCAACTTGGTCGTCATCAAGTTAGATTACACCAAGTGATGAGTTCAGGCCTTTACCATCATCTTGCAATGTCTCCTGGAGTGACTGGTGGCAGAGTGGTACTTACTGCTACCCCACAAATGTGTTCGATTAAGCTTGTTGTAGTGCGGTGTTACCGCCACCCCATAGTGCTTCTTTGTTGATTAGTGTGGTATAGAGGTGGTTACCTCTACCCCATGGTTATGGTCAAAGATATCTCATGGTGGTGCAGTATAGTCACCACCACACCATGATGGACATAAAGAGACTTGGTAGTTTCAATGAGAGATTGAATTGAGTCCCATCAACAGCTCGACGAGTATTGGCAGTTAGAGGATTTGTGACCAATTGCCTATGGGATTTGAATTGAACCAACTACTTGGTTGAATGGAAAAAATAGAATGAACGTGAACATACATTGTAACATTATGGAATGCAGTGAGTATTGTGTTGTTTGATATGTGAATGAGGTTGATCAAAGAAATGTGATGTTGTTGAAGTTGATACTATGAGTTAACACCTAGAAGCATAGTTTTGTAAATTTATATGTAAGTGTTCTATTTACTGTAATACAAAGTGACTTTGCTTGGTGTGTGGGTTTTTCTCCCGTAAGAGTTTTCCCACATAAATTTGGTGTTCAATTTTGTGTGATTGTGTTAAATTTGTCTACTATGTTATTCTGATTAATGTGCATCTTTGATGAACTATAATTGGAAATTGAATGTCATATATGAATTTCTCTTCTAATAATTGGTATTAGGAAGGCATTTTTGCACTTTTCTTTCCTTACAAGTGGTATCAGAGCCTGGCCAGTTGTGCTATCCTTGTGGGTGAGTCAGGTTTTTTGTGCTGATTCTGAAGTGGGAATCTTGTAGAGGAAACTAGTTATCTTGATTGCAGATTGAGATGGAAAGCACTTCAGGAAGAGTAGAAATTGAAAATTTCAATGGTGGCAATTTTGAGTTGTGGAAACTCAAAATGAAAGACCTGTTGGTGGATAGAGATCTCTGGATTGTTGTATCTAGAACTAAACCATTAGGAATGAAACCAGAAGATTGGGACCTCACAAATAGAAAATCTAAAGGGCTGATTAGACTCTATCTAGCATACTTTGTTCTCCTCAACGTCCATGAGGAGAAGACTGCATCTTCAGTATGGAAGAAACTTGGTGATATTTATCAGGGCAAGTCTCTGGTGAATAAGTTGTTCCTGAGAAATAATCTATACTCCTTGAATATGGAGGAAGGTGCATTTGTTGCAGACCATTTGAACTCATTTAACATGATAGTTGCTCAGTTGGCATGTGTGGGTTTAAATATTGATGATGAGGATCGATGTATGCTTTTGTTGTGTTCCTTGCCTGACATGTGGGACCCTGTAGTGATTTCTATTGGAAGTATAATAACCACTTTCAAAATGGAAGATGCGGTTGCTTCGTTGTTGTCAAAATAAATGCGAAGGAAATCTTCTGAGATGGTCAAGGAGGCTATTGTTGTTTGAGGCAGGTCAAAGTACAAAGGCAAGAAGAAAGACAAGAAGTCTAAATCTAAGTCAAAGGGAAGATCAAAATCTCTAGGAAAGAAGTCCAAGGTGAAATGTTGGAATTGTGGACAGACTGGACATATCTAAAAGGATTGCAAAGAGGAGAAAAAGAAGAAGAACAACTCTTCGGATAATGATTCTTCTTAGAGCGATGCATATGCCTTCATTGTCACCTTAGCAACCTGGGGATTGGATTATGTTTGGCTAATTGACTCAGGTGCATCTATTCACCTGACACATCACAAAGATTGGTTCACGAAGTATGAAAATTATGTTGGTGGAAAGGTGTATCTAGCAAGTGACTCATCTCTTGGAGTTGTTGGTCATGGAAGATTCAAAATTCAATTTCTTGATGGAAGAATCAAAGGAATTGATGGTGTAATGCACATACCAAGTCTAACTCATAATTTTCTTTCTATTAGTAAGTTGAATGATGTCGGTGTGCAAGTTTCATTCTTGAGTGGTGGCTAAAAAATGACTAGAGGCTGAATGGTGTTGGCGAAGGGTGCACACATTAGCACTCTATACGAGCTAGATGCACGTGTTGTTCAATGTAAGAGTGTCTCTACAAAGTTGAGTAAAGCTGCTCATGTAGGGAAGGATAATGTTCTTCCTCTAGGTGCAAACTCCTTAGAGGTGAAACTCCCAGTAGAGAAAACCATGTTGTAGCATCATAGACTCGGTCACATAGGAGAAAAAGGTTTAAAATCCTTTAAAAATAAAAACCTGGTTGAAGGGCTTGATAATTGTAACCTTGAGTTTGATTTATGTGAGCATTTCATATATGGAAAGCAACATTGTGTTTCATTTTATTCTAGTCCTCATAAATCTTCTGGCATACTGGATTATGTTCACTTTGATGTATTTGGTCTAGTAAATTTTCCTTCATCATCAAACTCTAAATATTATGTTTCATTTATAGACAATTATTTGAGAAGGGCATTTGTGTATTTTCTAAAAAGCACATCAAAATTGTCCAATCGGTTTAAGGAATTTTAATCCTTGGTAGAAAATAAGATTGGCGGGAAAATTAAATGCTTGAGGACAGATAATGGCAATGAATTTTATTCTACAAATTTTGGAAGGTATTGCAAATACCATGGGATTAAAATGCATAAACTTACACCTTACACTCCATAGTAGAATAGAGTTTTTGAAAGGTTAAACATAACACTCATGGAAAGGGCGAGAAGTATGTTGAGCAGTGTTGGTCTGGAGCAGAAGTTTTGGGCTGAGGCAATGGCTACAACATGTTACTTGGTAAATCGATCTCCCTCTTCGGTGCTTGTGGATATAATTCCTATGGAAGCATGGTATGGTAAGAATCCCTCTTTGATACATATTCGAGTCTTTTGTTGTGAGGCATATGCTTATGTGCCAAATGAGAAAAGATCTAAGTTAGAAAACAAGTTTGTTAAATATACTTCATTGGCTATGGCATTGGTGTGAAAGGATACAAGCTTTGAAATCATGTTACTGAGAAGGTAGTTTACAACAAAAGTGTAATCTTTCGTGTGCTGAAACCTTCGATAATGGATCTACAATCAGAGATGAAAGAGAAGGAAAAAGATGTTGAAATTCCTCTAACTCTAGAAAAAGAGGAACTGCGAACTCCAAGTGTACCTAAATCTAAGGAGATCTCAAGCAGTTCGGAGAGTTATAAACAAGAAGAAGAACCACAACCTCAGCCTCAACCTATGAGGAATTCTACATGTGAAAGATGACAACTTGAAAGGTATGGATATTCCATGTTGTATTCAAGTTGTTCCTATGCTTTAATTAATAGCACTGATGAGCCTAGGATTGTACAAGAGGCATTAGATATGTCTAATTCAAATTCTTGGTTGGAAGCCATGAATGAAGAAATGGCATCATTGAAAAAGAATGAAACCTGGGATTTGGTACCTTTTCTTGAAGGTTGAAATCTCATCGGTTGTAAATGGGTCTTTAAAAAGAAGATTGGTCTAGATGGAAATTTGGAGAAGTATAAAGCTTTGTTGGTTGCAAAAGGTTATTCCCAGGTAGAGGGAATTGATTATCGAGAAATATTTTCTCCTGTAGCAAAGCTAACGTCTATCAGATTTCTATTGTCACTTGCAGCAACATATGACTTAGAGATTGAGTAGATGGATATGAAGACAACGTTTCTTCATGGAGATTTGGAAGAAGAAATTTATATGTCCCAGCTGGAGCACTTTGTTGAAAAAGGTAAAGAAAATCTGGTTTGCAAATTAAATAAATACCTATATGGTTTAAAATAATCACCTAGAATGTGGTACCAAAAGTTTGATAGTTATGTGATATCTTTGGGATTTGTGAGATCAAATTCTGATCATTGTGTGTATTTCAAGTCTGAAAATGGTTGAATCCTTATTATTTCCCCGTATGTGGATGATATATTATTCTTTGGGAATGGTAAGGGTATGATTTCTAATTTAAAATCTTAATTATCAACACAGTTTGAAATGAAATATTTAGGTGCATATAGGTATATTTTGGGGATGGAAATCAGAAGGGATGAAGGAAATAGAAAAATTTGGCTCAACCAGAGTAAGTATATTAATGTTGTCCTTGAGAGATTTGGTATGACAAATTACAAATAGTTAATGTAGACATCCAAACTTGACCCCTGGCATAAGGTCAAATTTATCCCTTACATCCACCCACTTCGTCTTCTCCATCAACATTAATTAAATCATTTATTTGATTAATGTTTCCCTTCTCCCCAATGTTCCTAAGGTATTTAATTAAATACCTTATTGTTAGCCCTTTCCTCTCTGAATTAAATAAATACTCTCTTTTATTTAATTTAGTCATTTAACCTTTATGAATTTAAATCAATTTTAAATTCACTATTTTCTCTCTCCTTGCCCCATCCTCCATAACCCATCCTTAATTTGGATTAACCTAATTAATCTATAATTATAGATGTGCACACCCTTAATTGGGATTAGTGTCACATCCTCCATCATACCCCACTTGTCTTAATCCTTCTTTTGCCACCTAATCCCTTGTTTGCACAACTTAACCACTTGATTAGGTCAACCTAATCCCTATGCCATTTATGGAATTTCACAAGTCAGCCCATTCATTAGATTCTTCCCTTTTTGGAGAAGGCATCCCTTTCCCAAGGTGAATTTTAAATTCACTTTTATTTCTCCAAGGCCTTTAAGGAATTTTTAATTCCTCAAAGGTCACATCACCCACATGAGAACAATGACATCCTTTATGAGGAGATCTTATCCAATCCTAAGGTACTAGAAAAGTACCTCCACCTCATGTCCTTTTGGCCACATCATCCTCCACATGTCAGGAGAGGAGGGGTTATGATTTCTCAACTCACCCAAGCCCTTGATCTTGTCCAAGGTGGTTGCATCTTGACCCTTGATTACTTAGAGGCCTTTCCCCTAAAATTACAGGATTTGCTCTCATTTTTCAACACATGCACTTTGAAAACTCAAGCATTCAAACAATCACACTTGCACTCTCAAGCATCCACCATTGTTGCAATCTTTGAGCTCACTTTGCATCCATTTTGTGCATCTATCAACATACCCACATTCACCATTGCAATACTCACCTCATCCACATCATTTTCCATTCACCTTTGTGTCATTATCATCGAAGGAGTGCACACAACTGAACAATCAATAGGGCCAACCAAAGAATCAACTTGGGAAAGGTAATATCATTCCTTTCTTAAATTTTTTCAAGTTTCGCTTAGGCCTCATCTGAGATGTTGTTGTGATTTCTCTTTCCTTGCATTTTGTTTACATTTTGCGCTTTAGGTTAAGAAAATTTCACTACACACATTTTTGGCACACCTGGTGTGACCCACGTCATGGGTAATTTCTTTTACGTCCTTTGTTGTTTTCCTTTTTGTAGGTTTATAGTTCAGTTACAGAGGTGAAATTACAATCAGAGGCAAACCTGGTCTGGTATAGGGGTGAACCTGCTTGCAAGGGTGAACCTGCCCACTCACATGGGTGTTTCTGCTTAAAGGGGTGAATATGCACCCTCTACAGAGGTGAATTTTCTTTAAAAGGAGAATTTTCCCCCTCTACAGGGGTGAATTTTCTTTAAAAGGCGAATTTTCCCCCTCTACAGGGGTGATTTTGTACTTCAACTTGGGCGAATTTGCTTTGCATAGAGGCAAATTTGAGGTAAAAGTGAGATTTGTTTGTTACAATTTTTGACATCCTTTAACTTCAATTTTGTTTACTAATCTACTAACTCATTTTTTCGGTGAGTTTGTTTGGTTTTGCTAATGTTTGGTGCAATTGTCCATTGTTTGGCCAAGATAGGTGGTATGAGACTACTAACGGTTCTTCTACAGGATGAACAGTCGAAGAACATTAGTTAGTTGTTTTTGTTGTTTTCCATACTAGTTAGGCACACGTAGTTTAATTAGAGGGTCAATATACAATTGTTTGTTGTGATTGTGAGGGGGATTTTGACGTATCCACTCCCCTTTCACCTCTTGGTGATCCTGGGTAACGAGAATTGTAGCTCACTCTTATCTAGTTGAGTCCACTTAGAAGGTCTTAGTGTGTCAAAGCTCTCCCCTTGTGCTTCATGCAAGCCTAGGGACCAACTGAGATGTCTTGTATCTTCTTCCTTTAGTGCCACCTACCTAGGATTTCATCACATGAGGGATGATCCTAACCACGCGTTACCGACGGGGTATACAAAGGGGGGAGAGCGAAAGTTGTACCTCAATCCAGTCACATCGTGTCTGACGGATTGTCGAAGCTAGGGTGATACCTAGATAAGACATGAAGAGTTGGTCTGAGTTTCCAGTACCTCGTTGGGGCTCCTGAATCATGCTTGTAGATGGGCTGGTGGTCACAGATGTGCCCCAAGTATCGTGCATATATCAGGGACTCGCAAGATGACCTTGTTTATCCTAGATAGAGACCCATGTTTTAGCCACAAATTGGTGTAGTGCAGGGGATGTGCATTGTACCTTGAAGTTACTCACCATGTACTCCCTTAGGTTGAGATAGAAATCCTCATGGTGGAATTTGGTAGTCCTCGAGTGAGAGCGTGAAGGTGAGCTCGTGGCGTTCATTGATGACCTTGTACCATTGGAACACTAGTTATCCACCTTCATAAGAAAGGGTGATCCAGAGAACCACTCTAGTATCATAGATTATTAACCTTGGGTTGTCCACCTAAGGTGGTGAGCCTACACTGAGTTTGCAAACTCATTTCACTAATTTTAGGATTGTGCTACTTGAACTGTTTCTTCTGCGATATACTGGTGCTTTTTATTGAGTTAGTCCTGCCACTCACTGGTTGTTTGGTGTCCTTTATTTTAGTCCTTTGTCAGAGTTGGTCCAATACAGGGGTGATTTTTCTCTCTTGTTTGGGCGAATCTGCTTCTATGGGCAATTTTGATCAGTTGTTTGGGTGAACCTGCCCTCAAATTCAGGCTAATCCACTCATAGGGGCGACCTTGCCTGGTCTGTTTGGGTGAATCTGAAAGAAAGGGTGACCCTGCATAGTCTATTTGGGTGAATCTGCCAAAAAGGGTGATTCTGCCTAGTTTTTTTGGGCGAATCTGTCAAGAAGGGTGAATCGGCCTAGTCTATTTGGGTGAATCTGCCAAAAAGGGCAATTTTCCCCATTTTTCTTGGGTGAATCTACTTAAGAAGGTGATTCTGCTTTGCAGATTGGGCGACCTTGCTTGACACAAAGGTGATTCTACTCTTTGTTCCTGGCCCGTTTGTCAACTGATCTTCTATTTGGGTCTCCGTTTAGGATCGTGTGGGCATCCTCTCTCCATTTTAGGTCAACATTCCTGTCCATTCACTTGTTTGTTTCCCTGTTTGCCATATCGTTCCCTATTATGGGGGCTCCGTTCAACCCTGTTCGCGATCCATTTCGTTGTTCAGAGTCTCATTTGTAGTCTCGTTTGTCATTAAGTGTCTTCTTGAGGTTCATTCACATCCTCATTTTTCTTCATTTATCACACTGCTCTCTATCCTGGGTCCCCATTCAAATTCCCTTAATGGATTCCCCACTCTGAGTCTTCGTCTAGGTCTCTTCTTTGTCATAGTTGTCATTCGAGTCTGCTTAGGTGAGTCGGTTGCCCCGTGACATAGTTTTTGAGAGCCAAACCAGTTTGTTCCTAAGCTTTTTATGTTGTTTGGGAGATCTTGTTTGTTGTTTGGGAATTTCTGCATGTTGCTTTAGGTGAATTTGCTAGCTATTTTTAGGGGAATCTGCTAAAACTGGCAATTTTGCATGCTCTGAATGGGTGATTCTGCTAAAAGTGGTGATTCTTAATGTTTTGATTGGATAAATCTACTAAAAGTGGTGATTTTGCATGCTCTGATTGGGCGGATTTGCTAAAAGTGGTGATTATGTATGCTCTAATTGGGCGAATATGTTAAAAGTGGTGATTCTACATGCTCTAAATGGGCGATTCTGCTAAAAGTTGTGATTTTGCATGTTTTGATTGAGCGAATCTACTAAAATAGGTGGTTCTATATACTATTTTGGGTGAACTCGCAGTTGTTTGACAATATTATCTACTATTTTGGGTGAATCTAAGTCTATTATGTGCATCACCTATGTTCTAGGCTAATCTAATATTTCTAGGCAAGCAAATTATCATCATCTGACTTTTTGTTATCATCATTCTCATCTGACTACACTTTCAAAGATCATCATTTTGTTAATCAAGTCATCCAATATCATCCTTTGATTGCATATCCATCATCGATTTTTCAACCTGAATCGCCTAAACTTCATTTTGGGAAGTCTTATCCAAGTTGGCTTAGGTGCCTAATCTTGATCAACATCATATGTACATGCTTAGGGTTGCATTTGTCCTAAGTTAGTAAATCATCTTCAACCCAATCAATCTATCTTTATCCAGAGGTGGATTCGACGTCGTAATCATCTATCTTGCACCTCTATTCGATCATTCAACACCTTACATCATCCAATCAAGGCTTTTGAACTTGAGTTTAGACTTGATTTTGCTAACCCGATCCAATCCAAATCTAATCAATCGATCATTAATCAATCCAATCTAATCAATATTATCATCAAATCAATTCTATCACCTCATTGATCAGTTTTATCTGATCTCATCCAATTTGCATCCTTTATCCCTCATCTAATCTGATCAATCAATCATTCATCCAATCCAGTCGATCAATCCTTTGTTCATCATCTATATCCATTTTGCACTTACATGCCCATTACCACTCGATCGCAAGCAAAGAAGATCATGGCCAATCAACAAGCCCAAGGTGCTCAGCCCAATATCCCTCAAGATTCCAATAACGAAACTCAAGATCCCAACAACGAAGGCTCATCGTAATCTAACAACGAGACCCAAACCACGTCACCTCTAGTTGATGAAAGTATGGTTAATCAGCCCGAGGTCACGATGGACAAATATCTTAATAATCTCATCAATCTTTAGATGACTGATCATCTTCTTAATGAACGTGGAGACAATATCCTTGTTGCTTTACTAAAAAAAGGCATTAAACCACCATCGAGATTTGATTTATCAAAATACATCGGTATACCACCTTCAACACCTCATGCACCTCATGACCCACATACCTCAAAAAACCTTCCAGGGAATGATTATGTACCCGAGGGTCCTCCCATTGACAATTGGTACCAACTAGGGTTCGACAATATGGTACTTTATCCAAAACTGCAACCCTGGGTCTTGATTACATTTGCAGGAGCACCACCAGATCCAAACAACCCCTTTGCCTTCGGTATGCCTCAAAATATTCCTCTGCCACTATCTCAAGGTCAGACCTCATTGCTAATCCAATCTAGCCAACCTCCCAGTAATCTTGGGGGTAGTCCTTTTTCCCAACTATCGTCGCTTCCTGGATGGATGCCTCCATTTTATCCTCAATCGTCCCCTCAAAGTGAGGTCTCACCTTCCCAACCACCGCAAGGTAATCCTCAACAATTTTCACAATAAACATCCCAACATATTCCAATCCAGTCGCAACCAATTCAACAGCAATTGCCTCAGCAAAATATCCTCGTGCCGACACAACAACAACCACCTTTGCATCCACCGCAAGGTAACTCATCGCAACCACCTCATCTTCCCCGAGGCTCTATAATATAATAGGTAATCCAAAAAAATCCACCCATCAACCAGCCTTAGACTACTCACCAACCTCAAATCACTCAGCAGCCTCAAAACCCCACTCGCCCTACTTACCACCAGCCTCAACCATAATTTCAGGGGTAGCCTCAACAGTCCCATCATTCCATTCCTATTCATGTGGCGTAATACCTTTATCATCCACAAATCATGTTCTATCTGCAACGCCCTATACCAAATCCTAATCCTAGACATGCCCATCACATTCCACAACAAGTTGTTTCCCATCAACGACCCAGTACACAACAACCTCCACATGCAGCTCAATAATATGTTGCCTATAATTACCAGTCTAATTCATATTACACGTCATCAAAACATCAATCACACCAATACTCGCAATACCAAAAAGGTTCTTCCACTTCATATTATCAAGCACCTATTTCATACCAACAAGGTTCTTCTACATCATACCACCAAGCACCCCCATCATATCAGCAAGGGGATCCTTTATCTTACCATCAAAATCTACCGCCTTATCATCAACTTTACACCAAATCATCAACACAAGCTATGTACACCAATCAATATCAATTGCCTACATCATATACACCTTCGCCATCTTATGATCAAATCACTTATGCTCCATCCACATATTACCAGCAATACGATCCTTACAATCAATCCAATCCATCTTATACATCTTCATCAACGCCTATCAATAAGGAGCTAGAAGAAGTAAAGGCCACATTGAAATACTTGCAAACAGGGAATTCTAAATAGTATTTCAAATTCAAGGACATTTTTCCTTATCATTTGACCCCTCAATTTCGCTCGTTCCTTTCCCCAAGCATTTCAAAATACCCAAGTTTGACAAATACAAGGGACTGATGGACCCTAAGAATCATCTTCAACAATTCTATTCCCATTGTCAGGAAGTCATCCATAATGACAACTACCTATTGCGGTTATTCCCCAGGAGTCTAACAGGGGCAGCAAGTCATCCATAATGACAACTACCTCTTGCATTTATTCCTCAAGAGTCTAACAGGGGCAGCTCTTGACTGGTTTATGGCTCTTCAAAAAGGATGAATCACTTCTTTCACTGATATTTCAGAAAAAATTATCTCTCATTTCTCCTTCAATTTGGAGAAGGATATTGATACCTTAGACCTTATGAAAGAAGCACAATGAGAGGGTGAAACATTTTCTAACTACCTCCAAAGGTGGCATGCCTTGGCTAGCCAAATGAAGTCCACGCTTAGTGAAAAAGATCGTGTAACTTCGTTTGTGTCTAACGCTCATCCTGAGATGAGACATAATCTTAACCTTCACTATGTCTCAACCTTTCTATAGGTTATTGAGAAAGGTCCCATCATTGAGAGAGCCCTTATCACCAAAGGGAAAGTTTGAATTTATAGCCCAGATAAAGAAAAGCAATCTGGGGACAAATCCCACTACTGGAAAAAAAAAATGCAATCAATGATGGTGTCACGGATACCAAGCATGTTCAAGTATAAAATTCCTTGCAGAGGCCTCAACATACTCCTTCACAACAACCAATGTCAAATCCCATATCTGTGTCGCAAGCCGCATCTCATCCTCCACAACAGTCTAATCAAAAAAATCAAAAAAATCTAGGCAATAATCAAGGTAACAACAAACACTCTTTCACCGCTTTGGGAGAACCCCTAAGCGTCGTGTTCAATAGGTTGTTGCAAGAAAATTACATTATGAGTTATCCCATAACCAATTCTTTTGATGCATTTTCCCCAAAGCCCACATGGTATAAGGAGAACGATTATTGTGAGTTCCATAAGATCAAAGGTCACTCCCTAAACAAGTGTAATGGGCTCAAGAAATATGTCCAAGATCTTATAGATCACGGAGACATATAGGTCGATACCAATTAGGTAGCTTCATCCAATGCTCAACTAAAAATATATCAGAATGCCTTACCTAACTATAATCAAGGGGCCAGCATGTCTAACACCAATCCTGCAACAAATAACAACAATGGTCAAAACAATAGCACCAACAAAAATATACCCTATAACTATGATGGCCTAGTTATGTGCATTAACCAAGTACAGCCTAGTGTCTTCATGATTCACGTCAAGGGAAAAGATCCTTAATATGTTATCACAACTCGTAACACCTGCATTTTAGTTCCTAGTCTTTCCATGTCGATCCAGCAAGCTTTTGTAAGCTCACAGTACAACATTCTTGACCACCTAGGAAAGACACCGGCCCAAATATCCATTTTGGATTTACTTAAGTCTTCTCTTTTAAATCAGGAAATCTTCACTAAGGCCTTACAAGACACCCAAGTACCAAATGATATAGAACCCACTCAATTTCAAGCTTTAGTGGGGCAGTTTTCATTGTCTTATCAGTTGGGTTTTAGTCAAAATGACATGCCCGCCATCAACCTAGATCATAATTACCCACTCCATATTGAGGTTCTTGTCGCTCGACATAAGGTAATAAATTTCTTGATAGATAATGGCTCTTCCCTCAACCTTTGTACATTAAAGTTCATAAAACAAGTGGGATACACCTCTGCTGACTTAAACAATCAAGTAATTACTATAAAGGCATATGATAATGCAAAGAGAGATTCTGAAGGCACCATTTGCCTTCCCATTTAGGTTGGTCCTATAGTGCAATACACCATGTGTCATGTTCTTGATCTTGAGCTTCCATATAATTTTCTTCTCGGTCGCCCATGGATTCATTCCAAGCAGATCATTCCATCTACCTACCACCAATGTCTGAAATTTCCTTTTCAAGGAATGGAAGTGACCATATCAATTGATCCTCAACCATTTGAGTATTGTCGTGCTTTGGAATCCTCCTTCCCCCATTCCTAGTACTATCCTAGAGTTGAAATGGGGGCATCTCAGATGTCATCATCCAATCCATCTCAACATCCCTCAGCCAACACCGCATCCACCGCATCCACCACTTTTGACTCCAATGTCACCAAGGTCAAGATCATTGATAAAGGTTGTGGAGAGTACAAGATGCAAACTACACTTAATGTGGCCACAATGTTGCCCGCTCATCTGGTCAACCTTCTCAACCATCACCAAATGCAGAAGAAAAGACACTCACACTCACCTCCAAAAATATGGGGTCAACAACATTCAAGGATTTGGGTACTCTTCAAGATCAACTAGAAGATGACATTATCCAATGGTTTTACAGAGAAGAACCTAAACCGTCATGTCCTCTCATGGAATACTTTTAGGTAGCTTATTTGTGCGCATCCAAGTTCGTTGAAAAGTGAAATTATCAAGGCAGAGGTCTTGGTATAGAAGAACAAGGAAAACGAAAACCCGTTGAAGCATCTACAAGACCAAGACATATAGGTTTAGGCTATGACCAGAAACAAAAGAATCATGTAGCATCAACTAGTGCATCTAACAATGTTAGTATGGAAAACGGTCTCCTTGAAGACATACCTAAAGAAGAATCCATCATACTCGCGTACAATGACGTGGATCTCTCCTCCATGTTTGACTGTCTATCTATTTTCACTATTGACCTCTCCCTTCGCCACCCTGAGCTCATTGATTTTGACCTGCGTGGTAGTACCACACCTATTGTTACATTTACTTCAATCGATACTTATGTACACCTTATGGGATTGGGGGAGGATGAACACCCTAACTGCAAAAATAAAAAGAAACAAAATCAAAAGGAATCATCTAGTGGAAAACTCTCAGAGGCACTTCTTGTCTTAGAAAAAATAAAAAATAAAGGGTGTATCTGATAGTGAAAACCTCGACGATGCACTAGAAGATTGGGGCATTCATCTTCCTCTTGTGGGAACTCAAATGTCTGAGTGATCTTCTATTCTCATTGAAGATACACAGGAAGTAAATTTGGGGACAAAAGAAAATCCAAGGATCACTTATGTAGCCAAATCCTTATCAGAAGAAGAGCATTCCACCAGTGTCCAACTTCTCAAGGCATCATTAACTTTGCATGGGCCTAATCAGATATGTCGGGCCTAGATCCTGCTCTAGTGGTACATCATTTAGATGTTCATCTAGATGCCAAACCTGTCAAACAAAAGTTACAAAATATGCATCCTCAAGTAGCACTACTAGTCTAAAAAGAATTGGAAACACTACTGGAAGTTGGATTCATTTGACCCATTGACTATTCAGATTGGATATCCAACATTGTACCTATCACCAAACCAAATGGAAGTATTAGGATTTGCACAAACTTTCATGATCTCAACAAGGTCTGCCCTAAGGATGACTTCCCTTTGCCAAATATTGATATGTTGGTCGATCTCACCGAAGGACATGAGATGTTGCCCCTCATGGATGGTTTCTCCAGTTACAGCCAAATCAAGATTGCACCCGAGGATCAACACAAAATTGTCTTTACCACACCTTGGGGTACATTTTACTATAATGTCATGCCTTTTGGTCTCAAGAATGAGGGGGAAACATATCAATGTGCCATGACAATCATCTTCCATGACCTCATCCACATAATAATGGAAGATTGCATTGATGACCTGTTAGGAAAATCAAGAATGAGGGAAGAACATCCTATAATTCTCAAAATGATATTACATCTGGAACAGTACAAGATACGCCTCAATCCAAAGAAATGTGTCTTTGGTGTCACATCCGGAAAAATCTTGGGGTTCATTGTCTCCCATAGAGGAGTAGAGGTCGATCCTGCTAAGGTCAAGGCAATCATAGAAATAATTCCACCCTACAATCTGAAATAGCTAAGAAGTCTGCAAAGTAAGCTTCAATCCATCTGAAGGTTCATTGCTCAACTAGTTGATAAGTTTCAGTTGTTCACGCATCTCCTCTTAGAATCGCCACCCAATGGAATATCACTCATTTACGAGTTTTCGGTGATTCCCAATCGGTCATTAAACAAGTCAAAGATGAGTTTCAAACTAAGGATGAAAATTTGTTACCCTAAAAGTGTGTGGTGGATGATTTCAAGAAGTATTTCACCTTCATTGAATTTGAACAGATCCCAAGACTCTAGAATAAGGCAACCGACGCTATGGCTACTATTGGTTCTTTAATTGATATGCCAAAAGATTGCACAAATTGTCAATTCCTGGTTGAACAACTCTTAATCCCAGCATATGATATCCTTGAAAGTGATATGGTGTGTGACATTGTAGGTCTCGAATCACCCTGGTATCACGACATCTACACTTACCTACATGACAATATTTTACCTCCCGATGTTACATGCAATAAATGCAAATCCTTTATCCAACACACCTCCCATTATACCATAGTGGAAGATACTCTTTATCATCGTGGGTATTATGGAACCCTTCTTAGATGTCTGAACGAGACCGAATCTTGTACCACATTGATAGAAGTACATACTGGCATCTGTGGGGCCCATTCTAATGGCATGGCCTTGGCTAGAAGGATTCTTAGAGTAGGCTATTATTGGCCAACTATGGAGCATGATTCTTGTGAGTTTTTTAAGAGGTATTTTCCTTGTCAACAACATGCAGATTTAATTCATGCTCCGCACAAGATCTACAACCCATCATCACTCCATGGCCATTTTCACAACGGAGTTTCAATTTAATCGGCAAGATTTACCCTCCATCATCTGACGGCCACACTTTCATCATCATTGCCACTGAATACTTTACTAAGTGGGTGGAATCAATGCCACTCACCCAAATTATTGGTTTTCAGATATCCAAATTCATCCTCTACTATATCCTCTACAGGTATGGAATCCCCTCCACCATCATTACTGAAAACGAAAATCCATTCAAGAACAAGTGTGTAAAATTTGTCTACAAGACTTATCACATCCAACATCATTGGTCTACCCCATATTACCCCTAGGGTAATGGTCAAGCATAAGCAACCAATAAACCCTTAATCAAAATCCTTAAAAATATGGTTAACACCACTGGTCAATATTGGCATCTACATCTCCATCCTGCCCTTTGGGCCTACCGCACTTCCATTCGCACCCCCACTAGCACCACACCATATTCCCTTGTTTATGGCACCGAATCTATCTTTCCAATTGAAGTTGAAATCCCATAACTCCACATATCTTTGAATAATCTTATAACTGATGAAGATACTCGGGTTGCATTACTTGCTCAATTAGAACTCTTGGATGAAAAACACATCAAAGCCTACAACCATTTACAAGCCTCTCAACATCATCTCAAGAGAAGCTACAATAAGAAGGTTCATCCACGCCAATTCAATGTGGGTGACCTAGTCCTCAAAGAGAATCAACGCAATTAGCAAGAGCTAGACAAGAAAGGAAAATTTGAGGAAAATTAGCTAGGTCCTTATATCATCACAGCTAAGTATGGTTTAGATGCATATAGTCTTGCTACTCCTGAAGATGAACCCTTGGAAGATCCCATCAACATTATTCATCTGAAATGGTTTTATGCTTAAGTCAGTTGGGTTGTCCTATCCTGCCAAAATACAAAAATACAAAAAAAGTTAAAAAATTATTCAAAACATTAGAAAAATCCAAAAATAGTAAAGAGAAATAATTTATCCTATGGTGAAAACACTCTTTGTGGCACCTTGGATAAGTACGTTTTGTGAAAACCTGGCAATGGGTTCCATTCATATAGGGGTTAATCATTATCTACCTTGCGTCCTAGTTGCCTTATCCTTCCATCCATCTAATCTCTAAGTCCTACCATGTCATCCCACCGATCTGTATCATTTCATCATCCCATCGTCATCCTTTGCATGGTATGTTGTGATTGAGCATTGGATGATCTATATCGACTATCCACATTCCTGAGCTTATTATCCTTGATCTAAGCTTGTCATTGTATGTACATCTCATCATGTAGCTAGTCTTACATCATCGTTTTGCCTCATCCATCGTTTCAGTCACCTTCAGGTTACATCTTGTCTTTTGTCTTTTTCGAACTACGTTGCCCCTGCACTTTCACGTAGGCAAGGTTGATATTTTGATCCACCCCTGGGGCATTTGTTCGTTCATCTTGGTCCTTTATCATGGTTCCCATTTTTCTACTTTCCGCTTTTATCCATGGTCTTTTGTCGAACTATGAGGGCTTTGCGCTTTCACGTAGGCAAGGTTGATCTTTGATCAACCCTCGAACCCCTAGGTCTTTAGGGTGCGTCTGTCTTGCATTTTGTCATCTTGTCGTGTCATCAAGTGCGTCCCTATCCTAGTTGGTTCTTACAAAAAAAGGTCATTACTATCATCAGATTCAGTTGTTTTCAAATATCTTGCTTCATGTTCCCTCTTTATTTTAATTTCCATCTTTGGTCTCAATAGGATGCATCCTTCCTAACAGACCATGTCAATCCCATCCATCCTTGTAATCCTATGGCAAAGGACATTTGAGTTTGATTGTGATATTTTAATGTATTGGAATTTTGTTTTTCTATTGAGCTTCCTATCACGCCTTATCAAGGTCACCATGATCCGTTATATCATGGTGTGCTTTGACAGGTAAACATAGGGGTGTATCTTGACCTTTTTTTCTATTTATGTCTTTTGGGTTGCCCCATGTAGTACCCATTGGGATCCTCGTGGTTTTGTGTTACGTTGTGGCATCCTTTGTGCTTGTGGTTATCCCAATACTTAGCTTGACCAAAGTCCTTGCAAATTTGTGGTGTTTGGATAGCCTTCTTGTCTGTTATGTTTTTCTTATGCATTAGGCATATGCCCGCCTTAGTTCCTCATACTTTGGCATCTTGTGTTTTTTTATATAGAAAAAATCAGTGCTCCTAAATTGGAAAATTGTATTACGATTTCATTTTCATACATCATTTTGTTGCATTGCATTTACCCCCATCCATTACTCTAACCAATGACTAGTGGTTTTGGTTGTGCAAATATTCACTTCCCATCTCTTTTTCTTCTCAGGATCTGAACGTTCTCGACAAGTGCAATCTCACACCTCCTACCCCCACAAATGACCCAGATCCATTCCTATGCATGCCCTTATTTACATTCGTATTCATGTTTATTTAATTTAGACATAAATTTTTGTAAGGTCTTCACGTGCATAGCATTGTCATCTCATTTTAGTTCATTTAGAATGACACAAGTTTTGTTATTCTAAGCATCCTAAATTCATTTCATTTTAGGTTGTTTAGATTGACATAGATTTTTTATTCTAAGAATCTTAAATCAGATTCATTTCATTGTCATTTCATCACATATATAGTACATCTCATTATATACATTGAATTATACGCATACATCACATTTTCATTCATTGCATCTTATTACATTTTCATTTCATAATAGCATCACAATAATAAAATTCATGATACACATCAAAAAATTAAGGGCCAATACACATGCATCACCACCTACATCATAAATCATTAGTCCATAATCATATCATACATCACATCCTACATCACAACATGTTAGGCATCATGCATATCACATAGATCATGATAAATACATACATACATCATCATTATTCATCACATCTCATAATAAATCATATCCATAAAGACATCCACACATAGGCATCCATAACCTCATAAATGGATAATGTAAATACGGGCATCACATCATACATAATTACCAAAATATCCAAGTCCATAAAAATATCCATAACAATGTCCATCATAATAATGCATACATGTCCATCATAGTTCATCAAATAAAATGCAAGTACAGAGTGCTCCTAAAAAATGGGAACCACATCAATAAGTCAGTTGCTCTCTGTCTGCTCTACATTGTGGAACCCGTAGCCTATGTCTCTATCCCCCACAAATCCATCCTGCACCTGTCAAACATCGGGATCTTTTTTCCCTCCTATCTTCCAAACCCTGAGCTACCTGCCTCGGACCTCAACGGTGAATCCAACATTGATTCTCTCTGTGGAGGAGTCTCCTTATAACTGTTGAAGCCCCATGTGTGTGTCCCCATTGTCCTAGATGGTGTTGGAATATGTGGCACTGCTCGAATGAATGGTGGTATATGTTGTGTCAGATCTAGAAATACCATGAAATATTCCACCATATAGTATTTTTCCTCCCTCATATACTCCTCCCTCTCTACTACCTATCCCCATGCAGTGTCCCGCTTCGCCCTATACCTCTCTTGTAACCCCATCAAGGATATCCTCTCCTTCTCCCATGCCTCTTGTGACATCAGCAACTAGTCTACCTATCCTTTTTCCCATGTCATCTCATCTGCTAACATGTCTCTCATCCTGGAGCTTTCCTATCTCATCTTGCATTTGTCTCATCTCTGCCCCAGCTATGTCTCCCCCACCATACGGCTGACCTATTTGACCATGTATCAGTGTCATCCCCTCCACTACTCTCTCTCTCTCATTGTAGCTGGTCTAACTGCTCCTGCAACTATGACAATATCTGAGTGTTTGTATCTCTCTCCCTCTGAAGCATTTGAATCTACCTCTCTGTTGCCTCAACACTCTCCAAGATCGCCCCTGACTCTCCCATGGCCACCTCTGCATACTCTACCCTCTCTTTCCCTTCATTTCGCTCCCTTTTCAGCTGATCCTTCTCTCTAGTTTGCTCCTCTATCAACTTCCCCTATCCTCTGACTCCCTCTAGACATCTACTAGTCTCCCCTCTAACTCATGTATCACTATATCATATCTCACGACCTCACATCCCGCCTCATATGCTAGGGTTTTGAAGACCATATCCTCTATGGTCCACAACCTCTCCACCCCTTCCTGTAATATATCTTTGTCGACCTCCAGCTCTATGACCCACCACTCTACAATCTTCATCATCCGTACCTTGGCCCGTAGTCTCTCCCTCTCTACCTTTGATCCCCTTAGTCATTGCTTTACAATCTGTAGCCTTGCTAGAGCTCCTATCAACAATACGAATGGATCCTTTGGTGGTGGTGGTACATAAGGCATCATGGCTAAAGGTTGGACCTCTAGAACATCCACCTCCATCGTGTCTACCTACTCTCCCATCTAATCCTCCCTCTCCTCCACTAAATTTACTCACTCTCCCATCTGATCCTCCCTCTCCTCCACATCATCTACCTGCTCTCCCATATGATCCTACCTCTCCTCCACTGCATCCCCTTGCTCTCCCATCTAATCCTCCCTCTCCACCTTAGCCTCTACCTCCTTGGTTGCATCCCTCCTCTGATGCTCATCTCCCCTCCTTCCCCTCCTTGCCTCGTCCTCTGCACCAAATCCCTAAGCCCCTATTATTGAGTGTTCGGTCATCATCTGCCTCGACCTATGTCATGCCCACCATGCCACATATTGTGCTTTCCTCCCCGCATCTACCAACCCCTATGTCCTCCTAGGAAAAACTATCACCTACTGCCCCTCCCACATTTTACTCTCGAACTCTACAATGAGTGTGTCTCCCCATAGAACCTCCTGTGAAATCTTCCTAAACCTCTACAATTCTGCTAGTATATCCTACTCTATTCCATATTGCCTCAACACCTTGTATGTACTGTGAAGCTCAATAATTCTTGACTATTTAGCATACATAGTAGAAATGACCCTGATGCCTTTGCTCATCATTTCTCCACCTCGTGAACTGTCATGTCATGTAGAACCTCCATGTGATATGCTCCTCCCAGCTATTATCTAATCTCCTCCTCCACCCCTCTAGCTCACCAACGTCTACATAGCGCAACCGCTAGCCATGCTCTCCCCCATACCAGTAGGCTACTGGTAGTGTCTCATCTGTCATCTCATGTACCATAATCTCAGGCTTGGTCACACTAATATTTGTAAAAGTGTCACATGCATGATACTCTTCACCCTCTGGTAGAACACTATGTGTGTATCCTTGTACAACTGCACTAGAACGCAAGTCCCTCATGCAAACTCTCCCTCACTCCTCTCCACAATGTGTCACACAATCTCAATAACCTAGAGACTGTAAAAACCCCCCAATCCGATCCAACACAAGATACTGCTAATCAACCCACATAGGTATAGTGGTAAGGCAGACACTCCGAATCCTAGACATTTATCTAAATCTAACTCCATCCCTCGAATAGGAAGCCTCCTCCATCCAAACAGGATCCATAGACACCTTTGTAGATCTCCCACTTCACACTGTGTTCAGCTGACCATATGACCTGTAATAGGCAGCCACAAAATCCTCCAAACATCCTCTAGGGTCACTGTCACCTCCCCTATCGAGAGATGAAAGATGGAAGTCTCTGAACTCCACTGATCCATCAGTTTCATCAATAATGCTCTATGCGCCCAGATGTTGGGATAGTCCAACATATGTAGTAAACCTACCTAAGCCAATGCCTCGTGATCCATGCCATTCATAGTGCAATTAGTCGTCGCTAGCACCGTCGAGTGTCTCTCCCTCGTGCGCAGGACATCAAGTTGTTGCATCCATAAAAATAACATATTAGCCCTACTAATTCCATCTTTCTTTCGTCTTCCTAATTCCCCTACCCCATGATGGTTCACTAAATAAATCTCCCTTTTTCTTTATCTTTTCCCTCCCATTTATTTTTTCTCCTTATTCATCTTTTTCTCACCTGTGGTGGACGCATCTTCCCTCCCTCAGGACAAGTTCGCCCCTCCAGGGGGTGATCCCGCCCAAGCAAGTGGTTTCGTCCCTTGGGTGGGGCGATCCTAGCCTCAAAAGGCAGGATCACCCTCACCCAGGGTGAGCATTGGTGGCACCTCCTGCCTTGGGCGGGTACGTCAGTGGCACCCCCGCCCATGGTGGGAGCGTGGGGAGACATCCCTGCCCGTGGCGAGAATGCCGAGAGGCACCCTTTCCCGCGAAGGTGGACTTGCCTCTGGGTGGGGGGCGATGTCGCCCCACATGGTGCACCTGCCTATGAGCGGGTGGCGCTCTTGCCCCACAAGGTGGACCCGCCCCTACGTGAGGGGTGTCGTCACCTGCGATGACGGATTCCCCCTTCGTGGTGGCGTTGTCAACTAGGGCGACAGATCTGCCCCCGTGGCGAAGCAGATTCACCCCTTTGGGGTGAATTCGCCTCTTTTCCTTCTGTCTTGTCCTTCGGTCCCTTAGGAAAATCTCTTATCCAACAAGCAGATTCACCCTTCTTCCATTTTTTAGGAAAATTCAACTATGCCATGAACAAGTTCCCCTCTTCACGCCAAAATCCTTATGAGGCAATTTTGGCTCTTCGGATGGGAAAATCGCCCACCCTTGACAACCCATTTCTCATCCTATCTTATTCTAGCTACCCAGAACCCACATGTTGTATATGTTTCAAAATCAAATCCAAATTACAAAGATGGGGTTTTGCTCTAATCGGGCGCGGTATCGTGCACTCGTAGTAGAACTATTGTACCTCCTCACCTTGATGGATGATCACGTATGCGAGCTCGTTCCTGTTGTCCACTCCGTTGTCATACTTGTGGGCCATCCTTGTCACCCTCCTCTCTCTTTTTCTCCCTCCTCTTTAAATTTTGGGCATTTTTTCCCTTTATGTAAATTTATTTTCCTCTAATTAATCATCTATCTTATGTGGGCCACCATTTGTGCCTCGTTTGTCCATTTCTTCATATCGAGAAGTTGCTCGGGGCCTCATTTTCCTCCCCATCCGCCCTCTCAAGGGGCATACCCTGCCATGTTCATCCATTCTTCTATCCTATCCATTTATCCACGACACCAAGGCATGTTCTTGCATTCTCTTTCACTTCGCACTTCCTACCATCCTTCCTATACTAGGGCATTACCTTTCTAGTCTATTCCTCTATTGATTCAACTATGTTTTATTTTTCTTTGAAACATTGTTATTCTAACAATATTTCAAAGAGGGGCAAAATTTAGACATCCAAACTTGACCCCTGACATAAGGTCAAATTTATCCCTTTCATCCACCCACTTTGTCTTCTCCATCAACATTAATTAAATCATTTATTTGACTAATGTTTCCCTTCTCCCTAATGTTCCTAAGGTATTTAATTAAATTAATTAAATACCTTATCATTACCCCTTTCCTCTCTGAACTAAATAAATACTCTCATTTATTTAATTTAGTCATTTAACCTTTATGAATTCAAATTAATTTAAAATTCGCTATTTTCTCTCTCCTTGTCCCATCCTCCATAACCCATCCTTAATTTGGATTAACCTAATTAATCTATAATTACATATGTGCACACCCTTAATTGGGATTAGTGTCACATCCTCCATCATACCCCACTTGTCTTAATCCTTCTTTTACCACCTAATCCCTTGTTTGCACAACTTAACCACTTGATTAGGTCAACCTAATCCCTATGCCATTTATGGCATTTCACAAGTCAACCCATTCATTAAATGCTTCCCTTTTTGGAGAAGGCATCCCTTTCCCAAGGTGAATTTTAAATTCACTGTTATTTCTCCAAAGACTTTAAAGAATTTTTAATTCCTCAAAGGTCACATAACACACACGAGGATAAGGACCTCCTTTATGAGGAGATCTTGTCCAATACCAAGGTACTAGAAAAGTACCTCCACCTCATGTCCTTTTGGCCACATCATTCGGCACATGTCAGGAGAGGAGAGCTTGTGAGTTCTCAACTCACCCAAGCCCTTGATCTTGTCCAAGGTGGATGCATCTTGACACTTCATTACTTAGACGCCTTTCCCCTAAAATTAGAAGATTTGATCTCATTTTGTAACACATGCACTTTGAACACTTAAGCATTCAAGCAATCACACTTGCACTTTCAAAAATCCACCATTATTGTAATCTTTGAGCTCACTTTGCATCCATTTTGTGCATCTATCAACATACCCACATTCACCATTGCAATCCTCACCTCATCCACATCATTTTGCATTCACTTTTGCGCCATTTCCATCGAAGGAGTGCACACAACCAAAAAATCAACATGGCCAACCAAAGGATCAACTTGGGAAAGGTAATATCATTCCTTTCTTACATTGGTTCAAGTTTAACTCAGGCCTCATCTGAGGTGTTGTTGTGATTTCTCTTTCCTTGCATTTTGCACTTTAGGTTAAGAAACTTTCACTACACACAGTTAGTTTTTCTAGTGTTGCAGGGGATAAAACTCTTTATTGAAGATTGTCTAAAATCTCCTGCTGAGATGGAGGACATGACCAAGGCGCCTTATGCAAGTGCAATTGGCAATTTAATGTGCGTGATGGTTTGTACTAGGCCAAACATTGTCCAAGCAGTGGGAGTACTTAGTCGGTTTATGGCTAATTCAAGAAGGCCACATTGGGATGTTGTGAAAATATTTTTTAGATATTTGAAAGTTACTTCTCAATATGCTTTATGTTATCATGGTAACTCGGTTGGATCATAGAGATCTAAAATAATTCATGGATATGTGGATTATGATTGGGCAGGGGACATTGACAATAGGAGATCCACCAGTGGATATATTTTCACATTATTTGGTGGTGTAGTTAGTTGGATGATCAAGTGGTAGGTTGTAGTCACTTTATCTACTACTGAGGTGAAGTATATGGCAAAAATTCACACCTGCAAGGAACCCATTTGGATCAAATGTTTGTGTTATGATATTGGGTTTAATGCAAGGAAGATTACTATTGTTGTGATAGTCACAGTGCTATTTGTTTGGCAAAAAATCTAGCTTTCCATGTTAGGATGAAGCATATTGATGTTCAGTATCATTTCTTTTGTGATATGGTGGAGAATGGAAAGGTTAATCTGGAAAAGTTGGATCTTTTGAAAAATTTTGTTGATGCATTGATGAAGCTTGTGAGCATAGATAATTTTAGATGGTGTGTTAGTTCGATGGGCCTTGGGGCCTTTGATTTACAGTAACTTCAAGTGTTGGAAGGGGTTTAGTGAATTCTTCGTCAAGTGGGAGCATGTTGGAATTGTGTTCCTCAAATTCATTGGTTAAACCCCAAGTTGGTCATCATCAAGTCAAAGTACACCATGTGATGAGTTCAATCCTTTACAGGCATCCCACAACATTTGATGGAGTGACTGGAGGTATCGATACTTACCACTACCTCACAGAGGTGTTATATTGAGCTTGCGGTAGTGCAATGTTCCCTCCACCCCGCAGTGCTTCTTTCTTGACTAGTACGGTATAGCGGTGGTTACCGCTACCCCATGGTGATGGTCAAAGGTGTCCTATAGTGGTATGGTATAGTCACTACCACACCGTGATGGACATCAAAGAGGGTTCTTAGTTTCAATGAGAGATTGAATTGAGTCCCATTGATAGTTTGACGGGTATTGGAAATTAGACAGTTAGTGACCGATTGCTTATGGGATTCAAATCGAAGCAACTCCTTGGTTGAATGCAAAAATAAGAACAAATACGAATACACATTGTAACATTCTAGAATGCAGTGAGTATTGTGTTGTTCGATCTATGAATGAGATTGATCAGAGAAATGTAATTCTGCTGAAGTTGATACTATAACTAAGAGTATTTTGTTAGGTTTGTTATAAAATCACATACAACATAAAATCCCAAAGTAAATAATAGAGTGCAAAGGAACAAATGAAAAATGAATGAAATGATCTCACCCAATGTATTAATTCTCCATGGCTGACCTTCATTACACCTTCTAAACTTGTTGAAATTATGAAGTTGCCCTCAGATTTATGATGAGCAATCTAATAATGACTAGTCATAAAAAAGTGTTGAAGGATTCTCAAAATATTATGCAAGAGACGTTAAATCCTACATGCAAACTAATTAGCTAAATGACAAAGACAAGAAAATGCAAGATTCAAGAATTGCAAAGCGTGCAAGATTCAAGATTTGCAAGATGCCAAAATGAGGACAAAATTATCATTTTATAGAAAATGCAATTTTGGATGAATGGACAAGATTAAAGATTGAGAAGTGCCCTAGAATTAATGGTCAATATTCAAAATAACAACCCCTTAATTAGGGTTAGGGCAACTTTAGGGTGAAATTCAAAATGAGTGGACAAGATTTAATTCAGGAAATTAAATCAAGGAATGAGAATATTTGTGAGAGGGAGATAAGATTTAGTAATAGAAAAAGAATGAGTTAGAAAATCAAGTCATTTTATAAATTACTTAATTTGTGGAGGGAAAGGCTATTTTAAATTTAATATTTAATTAAATTCAAAATGGTGAAGTCATGTGATAGTAAATAATAATTAAATTATTTACTTAAAAGAGGGAAATTTAAATAAATGTTTTTTATTTGAATTTGTAAATGAATTAAATGAGACAATTGAATAATTAATTTTAAATTGTTTTATTGTGGAAGAAGTGGGTTAATATTTAAATAAATTGTGGGGAATTTATTTAATTATAAGAAGACATTAATATTAGAGACATATTTAAATAAAATCAATTTATTTAAATAATCAAGAGGGAAATAATGGATTAATTAAATAAATTTAATAATTTATTTAATTTAAAGAGGACTTTAGACATTAGTGGTGTATTTAAATAAATGTGATTTATTTAAATAGTCAAGAAGAATAAAAGAGGTGAATTAATTAAATAATTGATCATTATTTAATTAATAGTTGAATTCGGTCAAAGGGACATAGAGGAATTAATAGAAAATTGAGTTTGCAAGCCTAGATCAATTTTATGTGTCTACATTTTGCCCCTCTTTGTCATAGTGTTGTTTATTGCGCTATGGAAAAGAAAACAAGTCAAGGATATGCTCCAACGAAGGTACGGAGTGCCTATGCCCCTTGGGAAAATTTTTGAATTTTGGCTTGAGGTCAGAATTTTTTTGAAAGTATCCTGATAAGGTAAATGGATGCCCAAAAAACAACGACGCAATCAGTTTTGGAAATGGAGGACGTTAAGGTAGCAAAAATACTGGTCAAAGGTAATCAAATGAGCCTCCAGTACAAACCCAAAAGGAAAAAACCTAATTTTCAACCTATAAATAGGTTTGAAAAGGCAATCTAGGTGTCATTTTCACATTTGCTATTTAGAAATTTTGGAGAGCAAAGCACGAGGAGAAGATGGTGATCCTAGTGATAGAGCACCATGGCTACCAAGTGAGGACCTTTCAATGAACCCGAGGGTGTAGAGGCACCGGAAAGAACCCCTTCTCGACTTTTGTTTCCTCATTTTTCGTGCATTAATTAGGGTTTAGGCTAGGAAAATGAATGTGTTGCGACGCAAATGTGTTCGCGTAAATCACAAGTGTTATCACGTTCAATGAATTTGTTACATTGTGATGCAAGTGCAAGGGATGGGTAGGGTTTAGGTTTAAAATGATGCAAATTCTAGTTTATAGAACGCAATTGCTAAAATGCAATGCAACTGAGGAGGCACGCAACACAAGTGCAATACTGTGATGCAAGTGCCATGCCAAACGACGCAAGCATTATGAAATGACACAATTGCTATGTGAAATGACACAAGTGTTGTAGAGCTTCACAATTGTGAGCTAAAATGACGCAATCGCTTTAATGCAACACATGTGATAAGTGCAATGACACATATGACTTAGCGCGATGCAATTGCAGTCAGCACGACTCAATTGATGTTGACCAGGGTTGACCAGAATTGACTTAGTTTAGATTCATTTTTTGGATTCTTTTTTTATTACTTAGATAGTAATAATGCTTTGCAATATTAATCTATTTATGGTAACCCTCGTTTTTGCATGTGAAGAAATGAATAGTACCTATTTACACACGAAAGTTTAGACCAGCTACCTATGCCTTCAAAGATCAATTGTGAGATGGCAAGTGGAAATAGTTGATGAGATTAGGTCTATATTATGTCACTTACATGCCCTTTATTCAGGAAAATAGGGGATTGCCGATAGCATTGTGCAAGAGGTGACATTCAGATAGATGCTCCTTCCACCTACCCACAGGAGAGGCAATTGTTACTTTAGAGGATGTATACAGGATACTCTGCATCTTGATCAATGGGGAGTGAGTGGTTTATGATCCACACAAATGGTGATAGGCCCTGGGAGAGATGTATGAGGTCGTGGATGATGTTGGTTTTGGGATACATGGGTATAAGATCGGATGGGAGTTTATAGTTGAGCACTATCCTCGATGGGATGCCATGTTGATGACATTGATTGTCGGGGTCCTTATACCAGATCATCACAGGAAAAAATTCCCTATTGGATGGGGAGATGTATTGGTGTGGATGCATAGGGACATTAAAGTGTTTGCTTGGGGTTCGTGTTTGTTGGGCATGTTATCACCAGTTACATGAGGTGGATTATCATGAGGGCTAGAGTATTAGATGTGGTACTACACTTTTGATGATCTGGGCATGGGAGCACATTCTTGTATTCCACCCACCAATTCAAATTTATTTGTTCACTGAGGGTATGCCCTATGTATATCTATATGTAGGTTTTGTTACACAAACTCGGGTAGGAGATACAGGGTACTAGCGTCATAGGATTGATACTCTCATGAGTTTTGTCTAGAGATCGTTCAAAGATTGCACCCAATGATTCGATGAGGATGGACATCTTTCCTTGTGTCGACAGTTCAGATAATTGATTGGTCATATGGTACAAATTCATAGGATCATTGAGATGTACCTACCCTAGCAGGTACAATGACAATTTGGAGAGCAGTAGGGTGTGCTTGTGGGGATGACCAAGTATGAGTGGTGGTTGAGAGAGACCATATGGGGGCCTCCTATAGTATTGCCCTTGGCAGAGCAGCATATTGATGGGTTGGTTGCACATCAATGGGGATGGAGAGGAGGGCTATCAGATGTTGATACATCGATCAAGTATGATGCCTGGTGGAAAATTCATAGGCCTATTCTATTGACAAATCCAGATGGTCCCGCACTGATTGATCGATGATCAGTCATTCCATGGGTGCAGAGGGGAGGACGGGGTGAGAGATATGGTGGAAGGGGGAGGGATGGAGGCTGAGGTTATGGTGGGAGAGGTGGAGGAGATGACAAAGGTGGAAGGGGTGGAGATGGTGGTGGGGATGGCAGGGGTGGGAGGAGGAGGAGAGGTGACGGAGGTCAGAGGCAGCCTAAGAGAGTCTGACAGTGGGTGGGTGGCGCACCATTGTCACCGATCAAGGAGGAGGGAGATAGGAAGGAGGATGTTAGATAGGAGGTAGAGCAGCCAGAGGGGGAGGTAGAGATCAAAGAAGGGGAGGAGGTAGAGTTCAAGGTAGAGGAGGAGGGGTTAGGAGAGGAGGATATTTTTGCAGAGCACCACCCACTGGACATTGATGTGGAGGAGGTCGCAGAAGAGGAGGAGAGGGATGAGGAGGACAAGGAGGGGGAGGATGAGTCAAAAAGGAGGCTAAGGGAGATGATGATTGAGGGGGAGGAGGAGGGTGACAGACCATCTATTTTTCTTGCAAATGCTACCGTTGATCAGAGAGTTGTTGAACTTCAGATAAAACTAGATGCGGCCTTGTCTTAGAACAAGGCCTTATCATCAAAGTTAGAGGTGGTGCAGGGTGGACAGGGATCAAGCTGTGATCCGATAGGAGGATTCCAAGAGATGGGTCAGGGAGTTCGCACAATTATGCACAGGACCTTCAAGGGACATGGCCAGAGAGTTGCCTAGGATGAGCGAGAGAAGAGGTAGGTATAGGTTACTATATGAGCAGGTTGTGCCACCCGAGAGATGGGACCCTCGATTGTCAAGATCTTATAGCAAGACTAGTAGTGGTACCTAGACTCACAATAGTAGTAGATCACTAAACAGTAGTCACACCAGTGCGAGCGGGTCCACATCCTCTAGGTAGTCTTTAGGCCACATGTCACATCATTCACATAGGCATTCATTAGGCCACAATCACAGGTCAATCCATAGTCAGAGATCAATGTCATCAAGACACCAGCCAGAGCAGAGCCAACCTCCCACTATTGACCCCTCAAGATCTCAGCCTTCAGTCAACTCAGTAGTATAGCTTACCATCGAGTTGATGAGTTAGCATCAGTCACCCCATGGTTCACCTCCACGAGACGGAGAGGGCATAGCTCAGGGTTTATATTTCTTTAATGTTATGAGACATTGTATATGTTGACTTTTGAGCCTACGAGCTCTATTATTGGGGTTCCTCCAAATTCTATCCTGTGACATTATTCTTTTTGAGATATGTATATATAACAGATGATCTTGATGCAGACTACATGATTTTTTTATGCTTTATATGATGTAATGTGATGTTATGCATTAATGATGATGAATTTTTCCTTATATGTCATGATGGTCCTATTTTATATGTTGATGATAATGGTATTCTATATGATGGATGTATGCATTTTAATGTATTATGAGATGTATGGATATCGTGTTTGATGATTATGGATGCAATTATGGACATGTTTATGTATGTATGTATTATACGTTGTATGATAAGTTTATTTCTATATGTTAATGCAAATGATGGTTTTATGTATGCAAGATGTGTGGATGTAAATGATAAACTCATATGTCATGCAATGTGAATGTTGATATTATTATAAATTTGATTTATGCAAATATGAAATGTGGTAATGAGATGCTCATATGATCATGTATGCAACTATTTTTTTGTATGTCATAGGATATCATCAGAGGATGGGAGAAGAGAAGATGAAGGTGGATGTTAGTGCGGAGAAAGATATGCATGTTAGTGTAGAAATAGGAATCCTTCAACAATTTCCATAATACTATAATAGTTGTTGCTCTTAATCATCATTGGGTGGAATATTGTGATGGCCAACAAAAACTATGATATGACATAGATCAATAGTGTGCAAGTTCAAACCATCACACTGGGAAAAAAATAATTCGCAGACAAGGATGATCATGACTCATACAAGGAACGTAATTGTTCCAAGTTAGTTTGTCGTAACCAACCGCAAATAGAAAAATTAATCAGGAAACATCATTGCTTCTCTAAATCCTAAAGTTAGGACATCCTCGAGAAACTAGCCACATGATAGCCAACAAAAGATAAGACGACCATCGTACTATGTCGTTGCTCCTCTAAATCCTGAAGTCAGGACATCCTCGAGAAACTAGCAACAAGATGATCAAAAGGACAAGGATGATCATCATGATATGTTGTGGATACTCTGACATAAGGAACTAATATCATGATAACCATTTAAAATATAGGTAATGTTTGCCAAGTGTTTTCCAAGTGTTAAAAATGTCAAGTGTTTCGATGTCGAAATGCTAAGGTTGACGAGGTCTAGGTTGCCCAATGTCGAGTGATGCTAGGTTCAAGGACACATCCTGAATGATGTTGATGTTAAGAGGATCGATTCTCAAAGTTAGGAGAATCCATCAAAATTTCAGATGATGATGACGATGCTTAGGAAGGATACATCCAAAAGCATGAATAGACGACAAAAAGGTGTTCTTCAAAAGGACGCATCTAAAGAAGAACCCAAATTTTGGCAGGTTGATTTGCCTTGATAGAATTTAACTAGATGATAGATTTGATTACATGTCAGTGCAGACATGCGGGTTTGATTGAAATTTTGATTAAAAAATTCTTTAAAGTTTGTTGATAGATTGTCTATTTAGAATTGAGGCACAATTTGAGTGACTTGAAGATATTCGATATGTGTGAAAGTGCAGTGCCATGAACCCTAATGGACTGACCTAGTGTGGCCTCAGGGGCTCATTAATTGATGGCCTTACCTAAATCATGCACTCAGAGACCTCATAGTTTGACACGACCAATGACTTTGTCCAAAGGATAGAAAATTGAGTCATGATTTTATTTTGACAAGCCTAAAAAGGTAGACCTAATGTCTCAATGATTCAAAGATGAATCTTGCCTACGTATAAAATGCACAGAGAGAACGTAGTTCGGACTAGGACAAAGACTAATTGACATGACTAATTTGAATGACGGGACAGACTTGACTTTGTTTAGAGACTTTTCACTTTTTTTTGAATGTTTTGTGTTTTTTTCTCAAGACATTTTTTTTATTTTTTGTTACTTTTTCTGATTTTTATGACTTTTTACAAATTTCAAGACCATGTGAAATACCCACTGAAGTTAAATGATAAATTTCTTGCCCCCGGGTAGGTTGGGGATTACCTAAGTAGAATGACATGGAGAAGGGCGTATGCGGGAAACAAAAAAGGCAAGGATATGCAAGGCGTGATGTCAACCACTTGCTAGCTATGGGCGGATATGACAAGGCCGATGGAAAATGTTAGGAGTGTCAAGATGTCATGGTTATGTAATGTGGATGAAGGCCAATTGGAATAATAGTAGATGGTGGAGCAATGATCAACTACGCATGGCGCTTGCTTACCAGGTTTTCACCATGGTACTTATCCAAAGCTCCTGTTTGCCACGTTTTCACTATTAGACGAATTTATTTCTTTTTACTAATTTTGCCATTTTTTTGGTGTCACCAAGACACCTATTTGCCAAGTTTTCATCAAGGTGACGATTTTCTTGGTTTTTCAATTTTTTTGTATTTTTAAGGTTTCAGCCAAGCTCTCTAATGCTATGTGTAGAAATTTCATAGATGCAAGTTGTTGATGGGTTCTATCAATTGTTCTCCATCAAGTGTGGCTAACTGATAAGCACCAGAACTGAATGTTGTAGTAATGATATAAGGACCGAGCCAATTAGGCTCAAAATTTCTAGGCTTCTCATGGTCAGCCTGGTTTCTTGGATTCTGCATGAGGACCAAGTCACCAATTTCAAAATTTCTGACCATCACTCTTTTGTTATAGCTTCTATAGAGATGATTTGGATATGCCTGTAAGTGATTCAAGGAATTTGTCTTCTCTGTTGTAGCATTTCTAGTTCATGTAGGTGAGACTGTCTGTATTCTTCGTCATCGATCATTCCCTTCAAGGAGACTCAAAGAGAAGGAATTTTGACCTCGATGGGCAATATAGCTTCAAATCCGTAGACCAAGGAAAATGGAGTGGCTCCATTGGGTGTGCGGATGCTAGTATGATAGGCCCACAAGGCATGATTGAGTTGTAGATGCCAATCTTGGCCAAATTCATTGACGATCTTCTTAATAATGTGAAGAATTGTTTTATATGACGCCTCAGCTTGACTGTTGCCTTGCAGATAATATGGTGTGGAGAAATGGTGTTGGATGTGGAATTGCTCATAGAGTTCATAAATGTTTTGATTTTTGAATGGACGACCATTATCTGTGATGATGGATTATGGAACACCATACCGACAGATGATGTAATTAAGGATAAACTTTGAAATCTATTTATCGGTGATGTAAGTTAGGGGGACGGCTTCAATCCACTTAGTGAAGTACTCAGTGGTGGTAATGATGAACTTATGGCCATTGGAGGAGGATGGATGGATTTTTCCCACAAGGTCAAGTCCCCATTATGCGAAGGGCCATAGAGAAGTGATCAATCTCAACTCCTATGTAGGTATGTGGATTAGATCGTTGTGCACCTGGCATTTCTGACATGTTCTGACAAATTGAAGAGCATCTTTTTCTAGTGTCGACCAGTAATACCACAGTCTAGTGACTTTCTTATCTAAAGTTGGGCCACTCGAATGAGATCCACATATACCCTCATGTACCTCACCTAAAGTTGTATGAGCTTCATAAGTTTGAATACAACAAACAAGGGTGTTGTCAAAGCTACGACAGTAAAGGGTGTCACTAATGATGGTGTATCAGACAACTTTTCGGATGAAGGATTTGCGTTGATTATTGGATAAGTTGGGTGGAAGGGTTTGGGACTTCAGATAATCATAGATGTATTGGTACCAAGGTGAGATGGAACCAACAACTTCACAAACCATCTCTGACTTTGGAACATCGTATGTGGGAACCAACAGTTGTTCCACTAAGAAGTCGAATTGTGACACATTTTTGGGGATGTTCAACAGAGATCCAATAGTTGACATTGCATTGGCGGCCTTGTTTTGTGCCTTGGGGATTCATTCAAAGGAAATCAATTTAAAATAGGTTAGACAGTTATCCACCATTCATTTGTAGGAAAACAAATTTTCATCCTTTGTTTCATAATCATCATTCACTTGGTTGATAACTAATTGAGAATCCCCAAATACTGACAGCGTTTGAAATTTCCATTTTATTGTCATTTTGAGCTATGTGACCAGTGCCTCATATTCTGCAATATTATTAGTACAAGGGAAGGTGATCTGAAATGCCTTAGGAATGGAATCCCCTTGCGGTGTGATGAAAAAGATACCAGCTCCTGAGCCGTGACCAATATGAGACCCATCAAAATACAGTTTCCAAGGTGACGTAGATTTTGCATGAAAGATAGACTCATCAAGAAAATTAGTTATCAATGGATGAGTGCCTTGGACAGGTGCATCTACAAGTTGATTGGCTATTACCTATCCTTTTATTGCCTTGCGCTCAACATATTGTATGTTGTATTCAATCAAAATCATGACCCATTTTGCCAACTGATTTGTCAATGTTGCCTGACTTAGAAGATACTTCAATAGATCAATCTTTGCTACCAATTGTGTTTGGTGATTCAACATATAATATCTTAATTTCTGGGCCACAAAGACAACTACGAGACAGGAATGTTCCACGGATGTGTAATTGAGTTCATATTTGATCAGTGTGCAACTGATATAGTATATGGCTCTTTATTTTTCTTCATAGTCATTTTGTGCCAATAATTCCCCCAGTGCATTGGTGGTTGTAGAGACATACAAGATCAACGGTTTTCCTTCAATGGGAAGCATTAGGACAAGTGATGTCAATAGATATTATTTGATTTGTTGGAAGGTCATTTGGAATTTATTTGTCCACACAAAGGGGATAATTTTGTGCAACAGGTACTAAAATGGCTGACATTTATCTGCTAGCTGAGCAATGAACCATCTAATGGACTGTAATCTGCCCTGTAGTGTCCTTAGCTCACTGATTCCTTTTGATGGAGGTATGTTTAAGATTGCTTTTAATTTTGTAGGGTCAAATTCTATGCCTCTTCATGAAACTATGTAGCCCAATATTTTTCCTGAAGTAACCCCAAAAACACATTTCTTTGGGTTTAGACGAACCTTGTATTCTTCTAGCCGCCTATAAAAATTGTCGAGGACCCTAAGATGATCTTTTTGTGTCAAATATTTGGCCAAGAGGTCATCCACATAATCTTCCATTAAAGTATGCATGAGATCTTTGAATATTATTATCATGGCACTCTAGTATGTGGCGCTTGCATTCTTGAGGCCGAAAGGCATGCCATTCCAATAGTATGTTCCCCATGGACATGTGAATGTAGTTTTGTGTTGATCCTTGAGGGTGATGTGCATTTGATTGTAACCCGAGAAACCATCCATGAGGGACAACATCTTGTATCTTGCGTTAAGATCAACAATAATGTCTATGTTTGGCAATGGGAAATCATCTTTTGGAGAGGACTTATTTAAATCTCTGAAGTCTGTACAAATGTGGATTTGTCCATTTGGCTTGGTGATAGGGAAAAGGTTGGAAATCCAGTCGGCATAATCTATTGATCTTATGAATCCAACATCCATTAACTTCTTCAGTTCAGCCTTCACAAGTAGCGCAATTTGCGGATGCATTTTTTCATAATTTCTACTTGATTGGTTTGATACCTGGAATCAAAGGAAGATGGTGCAATACTAACTCGGGATCCAACCCTAGCATGTCAGCATATGACCATGCGAAGTTAACTGTTCTTTCTGAGAAGAATTGTTTGAATTTTTTTTTCTTCTTTTGTCAATGATGCAACAAAGAGAACCATTTTGGGATTCTCTTGTGTGGCTATGTTAACTTCTATCATATCTTCAATAAGCATTGCTGATTTTTCCTGTGTTACAAGAAGAAATTCCAATCCTCCATCCTTAGGTACCTCAAAGAGGTTTTCACCTTCGGATACGTCCTTTATTTTTACTATTGAATTATCAGAAGGTGCTTTGCAATTTTCACCAAAAGACATGTCTTTTTTTGTTTTATTTTTTGTATTTTTGCGACTGGAGGATTGCATAGTCTCCTTGAAGTATGTTGCACAATCTAGATAAATAGAGAATCTTACCTTGTGATCACCACTTGGTATGCCCTCACGGAGTCCCATAAATTATGTAATGGTCTCATCATTCTAAAAGATATCCATGGCGGGCGAGTCTTGTTGGTCCTAGACAATGAGTTATGGGTAGAAAAGTGAAATCCCATCATCAGTGTTGGTAAAGGAGGGGGATGATGCAGAAATCATGCAAATGGAAGCCTCAAGTGTGAAGGCAGAATTGTCATCTTCACTTTCCCAGCCAGACTCGATCCATGGACCATCTTCAGAGTTAGATGAGTTATGCTCTTGGTCATAATATGGGACAAATGGATCAACATCACGATAAATGGATGGAAATTCAAATTCATGTATAGTATGTTCAGGTATGTCAAGTTTTTGGGTGGGCTCAGGAATGGGGTGGGATGATGCAGATGTTACCAGCGATATTTTATGCTCACTTAGGTCCCAAGGGATTCTTACCCATTCTTTATTTTTATAATGGTGATCTATAGGATCAATGTTGTATATTTTTGTAAATCTTTCCTCAAAAGGGAGTTGGTCGGGTTCTAGGAATAGTTCATCAATATCATAGTCACTCAGGGTTCTCGTAGATCCCCATTCCCATTCATGAGAGTCAATTTCGGTAGGGGAGTCTTCACATGTCTTGACACTTTCAGGAGTTGGTATGTCCTTACTTGAAAGTACATAACGTCGATCATCAATTTCAAGTTGCTCAAACCCTAGCCCTATATACTTTGGTCTCTTAGAAATGATGATAGGCTCTCTCCTTCCATTATTGTTTGCTCCAAGCCCACTAGTTCCATCAAAACCATCTGATTTATATATGCCATAGCCTTTGTTGTAGATATGTATTGGTAGTGGGGGTAATCCTTCTGGGTCCTTGTAGATCTAATCAACTATGTCTATAATGGCTTCATCACTCATGTCTCCCCATAGTGTGAAGACCCTTTTTCAGAGGAACCTTGAAAGTTGTCTTATGTTCCACTATGCAACAAGGTTGACCATAGACTTTAGGTGGCTTAGGTATTGTGGTGATACAATAAGTTGTATTCAATTTGAATTCTCCACAACCCATGTCTTGGATCTTAAAGTTAGTACTTAGTATGGAAGCCGAGGAGGATGGTGTGGCGGAAGTGGATGGAGTGGATATGGATGACTTGGTAAGTGTGGATGGATCGATGTTGAAGCCTCTCGATTCATAGACACTTGATGCTCAGCAGTGGCTCTCAAGTTAGTGCAATATTGAAAAGGATCAGGATCTCCTGGTATAGTAATTTCGCTGCCATCAAAGTGGAAATTCAAACATTGGTGGTAGGTGGAGGGGATGGCCTTTAAAGAATGAATCCATGGGCGACTAAGTAAGATATTTTAATTTATATCATGATCCAGGACTTGGCATGTTGTGTCTATGATAACTGGTCCCACACGAATTGGGAGTATGATGATGCCTTTAGAAGAACGCTCCTCGTGATCATATGCTTTTATCATAATACTCTTGGTTGCATCTACACATGCATCGGAGAAGCCAAGAGCCTTAACCAATTTTAAAGAGTAGATGTTCAATCCTGCTCCACCATCTACTAGGACTCATCTAACCTTATGCTTATGGATGAAAACCTCAATATGCACGGTGTCATTATGAGATGGCGTAGTCAAGATCTGAAAAGGTAATGTGGTGAGGCAAAGTCAAATATCTGACCATAGTTTCAAAATGGTTGACATCAATATCATTGGGAGTGGAGGAATCTTGCAAGACTTTATCTAATATGGACTTATGTGTTGGTGAAATGCAGAGTAATTTCAGGATGGATATGTGGGCAACAATCTTATTTAACTGCTCGATAAGGTTGAACTTTGTATTGGGTATTAAATTCTTGATAGACAGACCTAGTATGGTAATTTTGGGTTGATGAGCAGAAGGGCCTGGGATGGTGACCTTGCCTTTGTGTGTAGTGACATTTCATTTCAGGGTCATTTTGATAGAATGGTATTGACACATTTGTCTTCATCAATAGCACGAAGATTGTTAATGATAGTACCACCAGAATAGTTGTAGCTGACATGGGCATAATTGGCTTGATTGTTATTATTCTTTGTGCCAGACAAGGATTACCTGAACCATGGTCTTGCAGTGGGTTCTTATGGATTGTTTGATCTGCATTAGATTCAAATGGTTGACCTCCCAACTCAATGGTGCAGTTTCATTAAGATCTTGGACAAGATTTCTGAGTTGGCGGCAAGAGGGATTTTTATGCACTTTAACATGGTGGTAGTCACATAATGAATTATCATCCCACCATAATGGCTTAAACTAGATAGGATCATATGCTTTAGGTTCTTCCATAGTTATGACACCATTTTTGATGAGTTTCTTTAGGACAACTTTGATGGGTTCACCCAAGGGGGTGTGTGTGTTTCAAAAATTTCTTTGTTTTAGGAGGTTGCCTTTGGTTCGATTTAGCAGGATTGTTTTGAATGGCATTAGCAGTTGGTTTTGGTGTAGTCACAGGTGCATTTTTAGTTTGAACTCCTTTAATTGTGAGTACATGACCTATTGTGTTGACTATTTTCGCATCAACCACGCCATGATTGGTGATGTGTTTATTTTTAACCCAATATTTATTTTTGTCATTGGAAGCACTTAGGTTGGTGTTTGTGGTAGTGTTGATTGTTTTTTCTCCATAATTCAGTTCGTCTTTGGCAATTAAGGCCTTTTCAAGTTGAACAAAATTTTCAACAAGATCAGTAAAGGTGGTGCAACAATGGACTTGTAAGCCATATCTTAGCGGGCCGAGGAGATTTTGTATAAATATTGTGACTTTTTCCTTTTCAGGTATCTCCACAGGACATCAGCTTGCTAGAGTTCTCCATCTTTGGAAGAATGGGATATAGGTCTCCCCTACATCCTCTTGGGTGAGTCTGCATAAGGAGGCAATGCCAATGTTTGTATCAATGTTATAGGCATAGTTTTTAACAAGCTTGTTTTCCACTTCATCCCATGATTTGATTCCTTTAGGAAATTATGCGAACCACTCCAATGCAAGCCCTACGAGACTCCTAGAGAAGAGTCTCATTAAGTAGGTGTGTTCATAGGAAATGTCCATGCAACTAGTAGTGAATTCTCATATATGTTCCATGGGATTTGCCTTGCCTTTGTATTTAGGGAAATGTGGAACAACATATCTAGGAGGAAATGGTGGCATATACAAGGTTGTGTCAAACAGATATGGACATAGGTCATATGACATGTAAGACTTTTTGTTTGACTATTGCAGGGTTTCCACCTATGTTTGAAGAGTAGAAATTTTGATTGTGAGTGCTTCCAAAATTGGGTTGTTGGTAGCATCACACATGTTGGTGATAGGTATGGATTGAGTGCCCACCTATTGTGATGAGATGTGTTGATTTGGAATTTATTGTTGGTGAGAAAATTGGGTGTTCTGATTTGGCGGTTGTTGGAAATGAATGTTTTGATGAGGGATGTTTTTTTGTGTATGGACTTGAGAAGCATAAGTTGGGATCTAGGATCAAGCCATGTTGGATTGAATTTGAGGGCCTTGTTGGCCTTGAGCATGTTTATGCCCAAATGGAGTTGTATATTGGGTGCCTTGATTTCCTTTCCCAAATAGATAAGTATGGCCTTGTGGAATGTTGGTACTTTGCCTCACGGGAATGTTGGTGTTGACCTATGATGAATTTGGGACATTTGATTGAGTTCCTTGAATGACAACTCTTCGTTTATTCCTCCTAAAAGGGTTTGATGAGTTTTTTGCCATTGCATTAGAGGAAACCAATAGAAGGTTTGTTGATTCCCCCATGGAACTAGATGAATCTCCAAAGAGGTTTGGTGTGTTGGTGCCCATTATGCTAGATGAAATCCCCAATGTTGATCCAATAGTTTGTGAGGAAACTATGGATGTTTGTTGAGAGATGGAATGTGATGTGGTATTTATTTGGGTTAATGACCCCCCAATAGACGTTGTGTTGACCACATTTTATGTATTGGTTGTAGTATGGGTGGTAGTTGTACCAAGGGAGGTAACATTAATGGTGTAGATGAAATTTTGTGTGGTGGCTCCCATGGAGGCATTGTTTTTATCATATGATTGGTAGGATCAGGAGATGTTGCTCTTATATTGTTGAGGTCAAATCCTTTTGGCAATCTAGCCCCTTGGTCAGGAAGCATAGCTAGATATCTGGTTGAATCATTTAAAACAAAATCTTCCACAAAGGAGGCCACTTTTGCATTTTTGGCAGCAACTTGTATGTCTTCTTCAAAGACTTCCCATTGGCATCTATGCGGATGAATTTTTCAAAAGGATTATGTGAAGAGGATGGAATGGACATCTCACTAAACAGATTAATGAGAGAATTCCCTATGTTGGTATTTCCATTCATGTCATTAGGGAAAGTATTTGTATTCACGTCATTGGAGAAGTTGTAAAGGTTAGTATCTTGATCAAAAGAATCCATGAGTCTTAATTTTCTCTATAGTCTAGTTTCAACCATAAAAATTTTGCTCAACTTGGAGATGATGGAGGATGACTTAAATATGCAAATGTTATGACTTTATGTTTTTGGGTTTTGGAATAAGGGATGTTTATTGAATGATGAATGCAAAGGAAACTAAAATAAGTAGACTACAATGTATGCAAATGTAAAGGAGATGATTTACTTAACCATACAACGTTTTGGCAATGTCTAAATTTTGGAATGTCAATGGACTTGTAAAAAGGACTAAGGAGGACAAACTAAAGTTTCCACACTAGACTAATGAGTGGGAAATGATTCACAAAAGGTAATGACTAAAGACAAAGGTTTGATCAAGTCCAATGATAGCCTACTCTTGAAGGCAAAGGTTTGAAAAAGAATTGTAAATAATCTTCTCCTAAAATCTGCAAAAATGGGTACCTATAATGATGGTAAAGCCTAAGGAAATGCAATGGAAACCTATGGAAACCTAAGAATGCAACCTACAATGCAAATATGATGGAAGTTGAGCAATTCCTAGCTAGTTGTGGACAAAAATAGAAGAGAAATATGTATGGAATCTTGTATGGAAAATTTGGGCCTCAAATTTCTGACAATGAATTAATTTTAGGGTTACTAGCAAATGCGTCGCAACAAATACGTTGCAGGAAAGAAAATGCGTCACAAGATAAGCGATTGTGGTGTATCAAAAAGCAGATGCGGTTTGACAGATCAATTGCGGCATTTGGTAAAGAAAATGTGATGTATGATAGACAACTGCGGTGTTTAAGGTTGCAAATGCGGTGCAACAGAGTGATTGTGGCTCAAAAGTTAGCAATTGTGGTTCAATATAGCAAATGTGTCACAAAGTTTAGTTTGTGGCAAAAAAAATTGGCAGATTGCAAAATGTGTTTCAGTTTCAAAGTGTTATTTCAAATCGAAAAAGGATGTTGATTTGTTCATTTTTTCTAAAGACACTTGGCAAACACGTTGTCTTGGAAAAAATGTGAAACAAACACATAGAAAACATGTACAATTCCTATAGTTGAAAATACTATATTCTTTTAGATTCCATGCGAATTTTAATCCAACAACACTTGCTCTTAGCGAGTGAATTCAGAAGCTTGGCCCCACGGGCTCCCCCTTACAGTGCACTCACTTCTCGGGGAAACCAAGCTTCCAACCCCCATGAATATCCAATGGTAGGTTGATCACCTCTACTAAAAACTACAAGAATGTGGATACCTTCATAACAACCATTGTTTCACCAAAGAATAGAAAGGTTTTTTGGCCTCTATACAAAAAAAAATAGTTCGGGCACCCATTTAAGTGGCCACAGATGAGGCAAAAGATTAAGCTTTGTTAAAAGAGGAATTCCAACCTGAAGAGGTTACGCTCAACAAGGTTTTGGGGAATTATACTTTGTCCGTGTGACATATCCGCACTCCTAATCCTAAGCTTTCCAATAGGATTCACTTTTTTATACCATTCAAGAGTAGCTCGGCCAAAGAGCTTCATTGTTGGTTTGAGTCACCTTAGGGTGAGTACGTTTTCCCACCAAGGCAGGCCTAGTTTCTAAGGTAAACAATAGCGAGTAAGTACACCTGTAGTTCGATCAATCTTTGTTTTCCTAAACAAAGAGAGAACACACATCGTGTACTAGGCTCACACTAGCAAGATTTTTCATTTTAATCCCAAATTGAAATATGAATGGTGATAGAGTAACTAACTCATTAGTGTTTTTGTTTCTCCGAATCACACAAGGTACAAGAGAATTGCATACACACTGTGAAGATCATTACTATATCACAAAACACCTCAAGCATATGTTCATTTTAACCATTTGTAGTGTGAGCAAGCAAGGGTTCATTTTAACCATTTGTAGTGTGAGGCAATCAAATGTTCATTTTAACCCAATGAAAATGTATGAATGTTCTTTTTAATCTAATGAGTGAACATGCATGGTTGTGTTCTTTTTAACCCAATGAAAATGTATGAATTTTTATTTTAATCCAATGAGTGTAATGCACTTTGTTTGTTTGTTTGATTGAAATTGTAAAAAAAAAGACAAAAAAAGGGGTTAGATTCCATCTTGCCACATGTTGTCACACACAGATTAGTAATCCAAAAATATTTAATCTATTAAAACAAAAAAAATAAGAAATATGAAAGAAAAAATTGCAAGCAACTATTTACCAGGCGATTGCATTGCAATACAGCGAATGTGGCTCGACCAGGCAGATGCGTCATTTTGAATTATGAATGCGGCTCAATAGATCTAATGCAACTTGGTTTCTATCAAATGTGATGCATGAATTCAAATGCATCGTTCTAGTGGTCAGATGTGTCGCGACAAAGCACTTGCATCGTTTACGAAGGCAAATGTGGCATGACAGAGCGATTGCATCACAAAAAGTGGCGTTTGTGGAGTTTCGTACACCTATACCTACAAAAATGACAAAAGACCATACAAAAATCTGCAAAAAAATATTTTTTGAAAATAGTCAACTTCACCAATGTAACTGAGGGTATTTTTTTAGGTTTGTTAGAAAATCATATGCAACATAAAATCCCAAAGTAAATAATAAAGTGAAAAGGAATAAATGAAATAATCTCACCCAATGTCTTCATTCTCCATGGCTAACCTCCATTACACCTTCTAAACTTGCTGAAAATATGAAGTTGCCCTCAAATTTATGATGAACAATCTAATAATGACTAGTCCTAAACAAGTGTTGAAGGATTCTCAAAATATTATGCAAGAGAAGTTAAATCCTACATGAAAACTAATTAGCTAAATGACAAAGACAAGAAAATGCAAGATTCAAGAATTGCAAAGCGTGCAAGATGTCAAAATGAGGACAAAATTGTCATTTTATAGAAAATGCAATTTTGGATGAATGGACAAGATTAAAGATTGAGAAGTGCCCTAGAATCAATGGTCAAGATTCAAAATAACAACCCCTTAATTAGGGTTAGAGAAAATTTAGGGTGAAATTCAAAATGAGTGGACAAGATTTAATTTAAGAAATTAAATCAAAGAATGAGAATATGTGTGAGAGGGAGATAAGATTTAGTAATAGAGAAAGAATGAGTTAGAAAATCAAGTCATTTTAGAAATTACTTAATTTGTGGAGGGAAAGGCTATTTTGAATTTAATATTTAATTAAATTCAAAATGGTGAAGTCATGTGACATTAAATAATAATTAAATTATTTACTTAAAAGAGGGAAATTTAAATAAATGATTTTATTTTGAATTTGGAAATGAATTAAATGAGACAATTAAATAATTAATTTTAAATTATTTAACTATGGAAGAAGTGGGTTAATATTTAAATAAATTGTGGGGGATTTATTTAATTATAAGAAGACTTTAATATTAGAGACCTATTTAAATAAAATTAATTTTTTAAAATAATCAAGAGGGAAATAATGGATTAATTAATTAAATTTAATAATTTATTTAATTTAAAGAGGACTTAGACATTAGTGGTATATTTAAATAAATGTGATTTATTTAAATAGTCAAGAAGAATAAAAGAAGTGAATTAATTAAATAATTGATCATTATTTAATTAATAGTTGAATTTGGTCAAAGGGACATAGAGGAATTAATGAGAAAATTGAGTTCGCAAACCTAGATCAATTTTATGTGTCTATAGATACTGTGAATTAACACCTGGAAGCACAGTTTGGTAACTTTGTTTATAAATATTCATTTTACTGTAATACAAAGTGACTTTGCTTGGTGTGTGGGTTTTTCTCTCATAAGGGTTTTCCCACGTAAATTTGGTGTTCAATTCTATGTGATTGTGTTAATATTTTTTACTCTATTATTCTAATTAATGTGCATCTTTAATGAACTAATAAGAAATTAAATGTCATATCTGTATTTCTCTTCTACGAATTGGAACTAGGAAGGCATTTCTACACTCTACTTTCCTTACACAAAGGAGGTCTTTATTGTTGGGGTTATCATACGAGAACGTTTCAGATTTAAAATCTAAAACCAGTAGTGCCTCAGTGACTTTCATTTCTAAATCACTCCAAAAGCAGTAACAACTATACCAAAAAGCGAAAACAGGCACAGTAGTTATCCCACATTGATCCTTCTAAAAAAGCACATGCTAACTTAAACCAGATTCAACACCATGAATAGATAAAAAAATGAATACACATATTTACGTGGGGAAAACACTTTCAGGTAAAAAACCCCACACTCCAAAAGATAGAGCCATTGTATTATTCAGCAACTAAATAGTTACAATACAATATCAGGTTCATAGCCATTACAGGAGTTACATCTTGTTCATCTAGAGAAAAATAGGCAACGACATAGATTTGCAACCTTGCACCGTTACAATGTCTTCACAAGACATACAGTGAAGGTTCCCTTCAGCTCTTCAGCCAATTTGCACAGCCAACCTTTCAACCAGCACAACCTAGCAACCACCTCAGGTTCACATCTTCCCAGGTTCCGAGTGTCTCAGTGTTTGTAGTTACAATGCTCTACGCATATTGCTCGAACACACTCTCTCTGATCTTTGACCAAGCTCACTGATCATGGATCTTCCGATTTTTTGATCATTCGATCTTTTGATCTGATCTCTATCGGCTTGCTTTGCTTTCATCTTCAACTTCTTAGCTTTGGCTTACTATCGATCAGCATCAATCTACATTCCATCAGCCTCAAGCCGACCTCTCAGCTTTTGGTCAAAATCACATACTCACCAAACGACCATCAAGGTCTCATAATACCCCACCGATAAGCTTCACCATCTCGGGTTGCGTGTACTACCCTAGTAGTTGACATCGAGCTTCCCTACAATCAATTTGCACTCAAATCAAACCCTTGAGACACACGCACAAGATTTCGGTCACTAGCCATTGATTTGCAACAATGATACAAAATCAACCAATGAGATTTCACCACGTGTCATATTGTCACTCGTCTATCTCTTGCAGATCAGTTGCCCTGAGCTCCATTGCAAACCATCAGTCAAACCTCTGAGGCCAAGCGGTCAAAAACTCTACCGCTAGCCAAGGGAAAATCCCTCATGGTATGGCAGTTAGCCAAACAATTTCCAATAGCTAGCTAACCCCACGCAACCATCAACCAAAAATTTCGCGGTCAGGAGGCATCCGCCTTTGCAAACACTACCACCCCTATAGTCGGGCCCACCAAGACATGCATCCACCGCTCATGGATTTTTGGAGCATCGAGGAGGGAATCTCCAATATTCCTTCGAGCCCACCTAAAACCAGCTTCCACTGCTACCACGCGTCCATCATCCTTTCACTCCGCTTAGAACACACTCGGGTCCCATCGAGCCAAGTGTAAGCCGCTAGAGCTCCTTCGGGGAATCTCAAGCGACATTTTCTATATTCCCCAAGGAACTCTCAAGACACTGACAAGTGTCCACAACCCACCAACACAACATAAATGCTCGGGACCCATCATCCTTCAATTGCGCACACCGCTTAACTCACCTCCACGTGTTGAACGCACAAGCAATTCTACACGGCCAAAAAATTCTCAGTGGTATTTGCATCAGGATGGTGCATAACTCTACGGACACCATCGGATCAAAGCCTCCACAACCATTGATCAGGTTCTTCGTTGCTTGGTCCAACTTCAATTGCTCAATGCATATCGACATATCGATGGGACAGGAAATGTCACCCGCCGATATGAGATCGCTTCGCCACATCGGCCCATCGGTGGAACAACACAAAGACTCCCGCCGATAGCGATCGCCAGCCGATAAGACATGCTGCCAAGCCAAACCCGTCGAGTCGTCGCCGGAACACCACTAGGAGTCCCGTCGACCGGACAAATTCTCGGCGACAAGGAAAAGGTTGAACACATGAAGTCCCGCAGACCAAAGCGATACAAGCCAACGAAATTGAGGCACATATTTCCAACATTTATTTCTATAATTATTTAGGGTTGTTTATAAAACCTTGGCATATAAGTTTTAATCCAATAGAGAAGCTACTATCAAGGGTTTTGATTTGGGTGAGGCTTCCTTAGCCATCATTAGAGTTTTGGAGGAACAATATTCTGCACATGATCGCACTACTACTAAGAAAACTAGTTGGTCCAAATCAATAGACTCTAGATAAGAAGGTAATCTCATATTCCTAAATTTGTATTAAAATAATTTAAATAACCCATTTTCTAGATTTGATGTAAATTCAAATTGGTTCTAGTTCATGGATTCAACAACCAAATTATGAAGCTCTCCCATTTTGTTGTCAGATCTATCATGGGTATAAGAATTTGTAGAGTAAATTTCCTAAACTTATCTCATTCGATGTGCATGCTAGAAATTCTTCAACCAAAGTGTCTCCTCATCCTCCTCTTTCAAATGATAAAGGAAAAGCCCCTATGTTAAATAAGTAAAATGATAAGGAGGGTTTTATACCTATCAAGCCTTGCAACAAGGGAGAGGCTTGAAGAAATCCTCCAAGGATTGACGGGATGAAGAGACCTATAATCATTTTGAGGCATTGGAGGACATTGACCAACATGTGAAAAACTCGAACAAGAAGCTCTTTGGAATGAATAATTTGGGGATGGATCAGATGGATCCCAAAATAGTTGTCAGTCATAATGGTTTGGTGGATGATCAGATTGAGATCCATATCAAATTCATGAGATCCCTAAAGATTTGGCCCCTCCTAAAATGAATTGGACAAAGGACTGGTCTTGGCCTTGTTGTAATCGGTGCCAGAGGTTGGGGATCAAGATCCTGGAAAAGGCAATAAATTTATGTCAACTTTAGGATTGCAGCAAAAGACCTTCAAAAAGGGAGGCTCAAAGAATCCCTCCAAGTTGGGAATGAACAAATATCAAGCTAAAATTAAACTATTGAGGGATAATTTGGTGGATTCAATTCAGTTAATACTATTGATTCCCACATTTCTAACTCTCATGAATGATTGTTCTCTCCTATAATGCGAGGGGTTTGAGCAACATCTCTAGATAAAAGGTTGTTTGAGATTCGATTAAGATGCATTCTTTTGATGTTGTATTCATTCAAGAATCTAATCTGGTAGAAGAAGGTATGTTCAAAGTGGCTTCTAAGGTGTGTTGGAGAGGTCATTTTTGTTGTATTGGTGCTTAGGGCAGTGCTAGAGGAATTTTTTTTCTTTGGTACCCGAACAAGATTTCTCCTCTCAGGTGGATTTATGTACCAAGAAACTCTTTATCCATGTCTATCTCAAATTTCTAATATGGTGAAATCTACTTGTGTACCAATGTTTATGCTATGACTGATTTGTCTAGTAAAATCCTTCTTTGGGCCCATATTCAGTATGTGAGGTCCCTAGCTCCTTTTTTCCTATGGATTATGGCTAGTGATTTTTATGCTATCACTAATTTGAAGGAAAATAAAGGGGTAGTGGATAGGATTGAGCCTTCATCTTTGATTTTGAGAGATACTATATTGTCTCTTTAACTTTGATAGATATAAAACCAGGGAATGATATGTTCACTTGGAGTAACAAGAAATGTGGGTAAGGTTTTATATCTAAGAGACTGGATAGGTTCTTAGTCTCTATTTTTTTGATTAGCACCAATTGGACTACTAGTTTAGATATTTTGGAATGCACAAGTTTGGATCACTAACCATCAAATTATCTGCAAGAGGGAGGAATACTTCTAGGAACCCTTAATTCAAATTCCAACTTATATGGTTATAATATTTTTCTCTTTATGATATTATGAGAGAATGGTGGGTTAAAGGCATACTTGATCACAACATAGTTATGTATTATTTTGTCAAGAGACTCAAATTTTTGAAGTACCAACTTAATAAGTGGAATAAGAAGAGGTTTGGGAATAATTTTATGGCTAAATATTCTACCCTACTTCGATTGGGCACAATCACTAGACTTAATAAGGATCGAGGCTTACCAAGGACTCCCTTTAAGAAGAAGTGGAAGCCATGAAGGAGTTGGAAGAATGGGAGTTGCAGGAAGAGATATTTTGGAAACAAAAGTGTATGATCGAATGGATTCAAGAGTGGGATAGGAATATAACCTTTTTCTTTGACTCTATCAAAGCTAGAAGACATGGTAATTTAATTTCTTATCTGACATCTTCCTAGGGAGAGAAACCTAATTCTCTTAGGGATAACTCGCACGAATTTGTTCAATATTTTTTTACTCTATTCTCAGAGGACTCTCCTACATTTAAAGAGGAAGATAATTAAATTTTGGAGTGTATTCCCTTGGTTGTGCCTAATGAGGTGAATGAGTTGCTCACGAGTACCATCCTTTTGGAGGAGGTATAGGAGATAGTTATCAAGATGAAGAAAGGGAAATCCCTTGGTCCAAACTATTTCCTAATAGATTTTTAATAATTTTTGGATATTATCAAATTTGACCTATTGGAAGTCATATGGGAATCATAGAGAAGCAAGTAGATGTTTATGAAATGAGTACTACATCCCCGATTCTTATTCCTAAAAAAGAAGGGGATAATTTTGTAGATTTTTTTAGGCCAATTGCCTTGTGTAATGTGGTTTATAAGATCATCTCTAAATTAATTATGGAGAGACTTAAGCAGTGGCTTAGCAAAATTATTTTAGAAGAGCGAGGGTTTTTTTGTATGTAGGAAAATCTCAGATGGGGTAGTTATTGTTGTCTAGGCCTTTCATTCCATGGAGCTATCCAAGGAGAAGGCTATATTCATCAAATTGGACATGGAAAAAGCCTATGATAGGGTGAAATGGATTTTTCTTCAAAAGGTGATGCTTGCCTTTGGGTTTGGTGAAGACTAGGTAAATTGGATGATGAGTTGTTTAAGACTATGTCTTACTCAATGTTGATCAGCAGTGAGCCTTTTGCTCAATTTGGAGCTTCTAGGGGACTTTGGTAGGGGGATCCCCTATCGGCTTATATTTTATTGTTATGGTTGAGGGATTGAGAATACTATTGAAATCTCACCAAAGACAAGGTCTTATTCGAGGTTGGAGTTGGGGAGATGGATTTCCTACTCAATCTCATTTATATTTCATGGATGACACTACCTTATTGGGAGTTTCTTGAATCAAAGAAGCAAATAACTTTAGTCATGCATTCGATATCTATCTTGTTACTTCGGGGCATAAAATCAATGAAGCTAAGTCCCCATTTTATTCTTCAATACTCGTCTCTTGATTCAATATAGAATATCTTGGATCCTTATATTTCAAATTTGGACTCTAACTTTTATGTGGGTATTCCTCTATTTGTGGGTCCACTACCAAGAGGGACTTGGAAAAGTGTGGTGGAGAAGTTATGAGAGCGCATTAACCATTGGAATTTTAGATGGTTATATTTTTCAAGGAGAGTTTTTTATTAAAATCGATGGTTCAAGATCTACGTATTTATAGGTGCATGGTACAAATGGCTCCTATAAGTTTCATTAAGGAGTTGGATGCTCTATCTAGAAAATTCTTATGGGTAATAAATCTAGCCTCCTCGAAGTGGATTTTGGCCAAGTGGGAGAATATATGTAGGCCTAAATAGATGGGGGCCTAGGTCTATGGTAGGTTATCCTTATAGGTCAAGCTTTGGCATTAAATATTTATTAGAGTTGGTTCTCTAATCAAGATAAAGCTTGGGCTAAGATCCTTTCTTCTAAGTATTTGAGAGGTATAGCTAGGAATGATGTGCCTAGGATCTCACTATCAGGTAAAGCATCTATGATTTGGGACACTCTTAAAAGAGGATCTAACCTAATCAAGCAGGGTTTATTTTAGATTTGTAATAGAGGTTTTTAGGCCCTCTTCTAGTTAGATTCTTGGGATTTTCATCACCCAATCTTGAATACTTATCCACATCTTTAGAAACTTTGTTAGAGCTTCATAGAGTTTGGATGGACCCGATTGGATAATTTCAAAGAGACAAAGAGCTTGGGGTAGGTGGAGGTGTTTAATTGGAAGGAATATCATGCATGGCCACCTAGGAGCTCAAAGGAGGATTTTGAAGAGTCATCTCAAATTCTAGTTGGTTGAGTCTATAGTTCTTTGACGAGGAAAGACATTATAGCTCAGAGTCTTGATCCTAGGGGGTTTACTCAGTGAATAGTAGATATCAAGAGTTGGATAGGAAAAAATATGGAGGGGAGGAAGTCCCTTGGTGTAAATATGTGGAATAAGTTTGTGTGGCTGAAATGTAACTTTTTCATTTGGTTAGCCACTCGAGACAAGTGTACATTGCATGGGAAATATTCAAAATATGGGTTTTAGGGCCCATCTATTTTGTTATTTGTGTGGAAAAAGTGAGGAATCCTTACCTCATTTTTTGTTCCAATGCACCTATTCTAAGAATATTTGGAATCTTTGGTGGAAAGTTTGGAGACATGCATGATTCAACTCGTGTTGAATTTTGGAGAACTTTAGGGTGCCCTCCTACTAAGAAATTCTTCCTCTAAGTGGTTTAGGATATTGGGCCCTCATGTATCCTTTCGTAGATTTGGTTGGAGATGAATCACAAGATTTTTCAAGGAACGAGATTAGAAACTCATCATATTTGGTAGAGGATTCTTGGTATGGTTCAAGAATCTATCCCGACTAAGTGTGAGGTGGATACAACTCCAGATTCTGGGGAGAGGGAGTTGATGTAAAGGTTGGGTTTAGATGGTGATGGTAAAAATAAAAAATTTTCTAGAGGGAGGATACCTCTCAACAATAAAATCTTGTGGGATGGTTGGTGGAGACAACCTCTAGATGGTGTCCTAAATTTATTAACACCGATGGCTCTTGCAGAGGTACAATCCTAGATATGGTGGGGTTGGAGGAGTGGGAAGAGATAGTCTAGGGGATGCACTCTTCTTATTCTCAACATTTTAGGGATACGAGACTAATAAATTTATGGAGGCCCTCACTATCCTTATTGTAATATAAAATGGGTGTGCTCTAGGGTGGCATAAGGTGATTTGAGTCAAATTCGTATATTTTGATATCTATGCCAAATAAGTGAAGTTTGAATGGAGTGAATTGTTAGCTAGAATCAATGGTTCAAAAAAATCACCACCTTATAAATTCATTGGAATGGGTATCCTTTTTCCATATCCCATGGGAGTGGAACAAGGTTGTGGACTATTTGGAAAAATGGGCCTTAGAATATAGGGGTAGTTGGAGAGTTGAGGAATGGGATCATCTTCCCTTGGAATGTGACCAACATTTGAGATTAGTGATTCAAGAAGACATTCAAGAGTATTAAGAGGTGGAGTTGACGGTTTAGATGGTTTGGTTTTTAGGTGGTGTTGTTCTCACTTCACAAGGTGAAAGTTTTGGGCCCTTGCTAGATAGTCTCATTTTACTTGATTGTATTGTTGATTTTTTTGAGTAAATAATTTTTTTGCCCCTTTTTTCAAAAACAAAATATCTTGTTTATAATTAATCCTATTGGATCTGGCCCTTCTAAACTCAATCATGAGGTCAAATGTGGACCAAGATGCACACACACACAAATGATGGTAAAATATCTTCAAAATAAAGAAGGGGTTTACAAGAATCAAAGCTTTGATACCATGTTGAATTCATGAAGGGCTAATAGGAGTATTAATATTTTTTTACACTAAATAACCATCTATACAAAAGAGAGAACCAACAAATAATGTTGTATTTCCAAAAAAATCATACAAGCATACAAGAGGATGAAATATCCAAGATATGAGATGTTGATGTATAAGTGAACCCTTTCTTATAAAGGTGCAGGAAACGTGTTGCAACCTTCCTTTCGATGTTAAAATTACAAAAAATGAGATTTTTGGGTTATACAACAAAAAAACACACTTTATAATATATAAAGTTAGTTTTGAGCTAAAATAAATATTCCAAGTTGTTCGACACCACTGAGAGTAGTGCATGGATCTCTTTGATCTCTATATTTTTAAAATGGGTTGAATTGGCCTCTTAAATTAAAATTTACGGCCTTAAAAAGTGTGCATAAGAAATGTAAAAATGATTTGGACATAGAAAATAATTGTAAGGGGGAAGTTACACTTGTTGAACAAATTATGATTATTGTTACGACACATCATAAGACATATTTGATTGGAGATAAAGGAACACCCAATAGGGTGAGTGGAGTATAATAAGGTTGTAAAAGGTGAAAAAGATGTGTTATTTTTACCTTGTGGATTCATCTTGAGATTTAGGTGTTAGATTTATAAGATAAATATTTGGCTGCCATTTATGTGGTTCTAGCTCATAGTTTCCTAATTACCATTTGATGCTTTTATATATTATATCTTATATGTGAGGTGCTTGAGATTGTGGCTATGTGTAGAGTTTTATAGATATTTTTATGTTGTCAAAATTCCTCCAAATATTTATTAGTGATACTTTTGTGAAGCTTGATTTGCAAGTATATTGTAGCCATATTGTTTACTAAATAATACATAGGGATACTTTGGAGTAAAGGGATTTCCCCATGTACAACTATGTTATGGTGTATTATTTATTTTATATTTTTTTATGTCATTTTTCTATAATTTTTAATAGATTAAAATTTGTACAACAATCTCCTTGGAATTATAGTATAGGAAGTGATTTTGTTTACCTTTTTTCTTTCATTTTTATATGAGAGTTTGATAAACTCAAATTGTAGGTGTTAGGTAGAGGATCTTTTCTATAATATCATTTTAATTAGGAACTTGCATAGAGAGAGTATTGATCTTATTGTAGGAAGAGATGGAAATCCCATCAAGGATAGAGATTAAGTTCCCCAAAAAAAAAAATTGAGTCGTGGAAGTTTAAGATGGGGGATGTTCTCATAGAATTAGATCTATGGATTGTAATTTCTTGATCCAAACCTATAGCTACATCACAAGAAGACTAGGACATGATGTTTAAAAAATAAAGGGTCTTATTAAAATCAATTTGGCCAATTTAGTGTTGCTAAATGCACATGAAGATACTACCTTAGTGATCCTTTTGAATAAGCTTGGAGAAAATTATCAAGCTAAATCCCTAATGAATAATATTATCTTGAGAAATAAGTTGTATACCCTTAAGACAAAGGATGATGGGTTTGTGGTGAATATTTAAATGTCTTTAATATAGTAGTTGTGCAATTGGATTCCATGGGATTCAAAATGGAGGAGGCTTGGTGTATGAATTTTTTGTATTCTTTTCCATGTTCACGGGACCACCTAGTTATGGCCACCAAGAGCACTAACACATAGTTCAAAATGGAAAAAGTGATTATATCTTTACTTTCCAAAGAAACGATAATACTTTTGAGTCAATAAAGAAGGCCCAACATTTCATGGTAGATCCTAAGAAAAGATAAGAAGAACACCAATAATAAAAATAATTCCAAATCAAATTCCCATGGGAGATCCAAATATCCTAGTAAGTTCAAGGAGAAATCTTGAAAATGTGACAAAGTTGGAAATTTAAGAAGAGCTTGTATAGAGGAAAAGAAGAATAAAATGGTAAATCATAATGAAGATTTTAAGAGATTCTCCTAGGAAAATTGTGGTAATGGCTAAGCATGCATTAGAAGGTGTGTGGTTGATATACCTTGGTGCCTCTTTCTACACAACCTCACGTCAAGGTTGGTTTTTAAAATATAAGAAGATGATGGTGGGAAGATGTACCTTCGATATGTTTATCATCTAAATACTATTGTTTTTGGTAGAGTCCTAAATTATAGATGAGTGAAGGGGATCAAGAGTGTATTACAGATCACTAGCTTGAAATGAAACCTATTTTTTATAAGTAAAATAAATGATGAAAGTGTGTATTTTGTTTTTCAATTGAGGGTGCAAGATAGGAAGATGAGATATGAATCTTGTTAATGGTGTTAGAATTTGCAGTCTATTTTAGAAAGATGCATGCATAGCTCAATATAATAGTTCTTCACTTACTACAATGAAGAGATCTATGAAATATTTCTCTTCACCATTAGAACAAAAAAAATAGGTGTGTTGTATCTACTTTTGATGGTCATTATTTTTTGGCACCTAAAGGTGTTAATGCTTTAGTGACTAAGATACCAACATAGAAAATAATGTTATGTCACCAAAGAATGTGTCACATTAGTGATATGGGTGTAATGGCCCTAAAAATAAAAACCTTATTCAAGGTTAAATGATTGTAATATTGAATTTGATTTTTGAACATTGTGTTATGGAAATAAAACCACGATTTTTTCTAGTTCTCATAAATATTTTGAGGAGTTGGATTTAATCAATTTTGATGTATTTGGTATTATTATGTTTCTTTTGTTGATAAATACAATATAAGGACATGGGTATATTTTATTAGAAGTAAAAATGGTATTTAATCAGTTTAAAGATTCTAGTGATCTTCTAGAAAACTAGACTAGTAGGAAGATTGAGATTTTGAGGATTGATAATGGTGGTGAGTTTTGGTTCAAAAAATTTAGATATATTTTGTAAGAACCACGTGATGGAAAAATATGAGACAACTTCGTACACCCCTCCATAAAATGGAATTGCAAAAAATTGAATAGGACGTTGATGAAGAGGCCTAAGAGTATGCTTAGTGTGGTTATCTCAATTTTTTGGGGAGAAAATGGCTCCCACAACTTGTTACTTAGTTAACAAGTCTCCTACAACAACTCTTGTTAACAATACAACTATAAAGGTGTGGTTGGGAAAAAACCCTCATTGAGACATACTCACATCTTTGGTTGTGAGGCATATGCAAATATTCCTAGGGAGAAGCAAACAAAGTCAAAGAAAAAAGCTATAAAATGTATATTTATAAGCTTCAATGTTGGTGTGAAATGATACAAGATTTGGGACCATATGGATGATATACATAATGTTAGCTTTAGATAAGTCAAGAATTCTTCCACAATATTGTAGTGAGAAAAGGATGGGAAGAAAGATGTGTTTCAACTAACCCAAAAGGATGAGAAGGTTAAACTAGAATCCCATGAAGAACCTAAAAATGAGGAGAGCTCAAATAGTTTAGAGAGTTTTTAAAAAGAGGTATAACCTCCACTTCAATCATTGAGGAGGCCCACTCAACAAATACAACAACTAGATAAGTATACTCCATCTAATTAGAGATGAATTTTTTCTTTGATTACTAACACTGATGAACTTAAGGCTATAAAGGAGGCTATGAGTATGAATGATGTAGAGTCCTATAACATGGCCATAGATGAGGAGATGATTACTTTAAAAAATACAACACAGGGGACATAGTACATTTTCTTGATGGATGAAATCCTATTGGATACAAATGGAAATTTAAAATAAATATAAGGTTTGATGATAGTGTTGAGAAGTATAAGGAGATATTGGTTATAAATGGTTATTCACAGGCTCATGGAATAGATTATGGTGTTATTTTCTCCCTAATAAGAAAGATGATATTCATTCACTTTCAGTTATCTCTTATTGTATCATATAATTTTGAGGTTGAGAAAATAGATGTAAAGACACCATTCCTTCATGGTGAGGAAGTGATTTATTTAACACAACTAGAGCACCACACTAATAAAGGTAAAGAAAATTTGGTTTATAAGTTGAAGAAATCATTGTATGGTCTTAAGTAATATAATAAGACATAGTACCGAAAGTTTGATTCTTTTGTGTTATGTGTGGTGCCAAATTTTTTATTCTTTATGTTAAGTTTGAAATTTTGAGATCCGAATAAAATCATTGCATCCACTATAAGATGGTGATCATATTATTTTTATTGAATTATATGTTGATGATATGTTATTTGTAAATAATGGGAAAGGTTTGATTTATGAATTGATGTCTCAACTTTCAACACAGTTTGAGGTAAAGGACTTAGGGGTAGGTAGGTACATCTTACAGATGGAGATTAAAAGAGATAAAGTGAATAGAAATTTTTGGTTGGGTCAGAGTTAGTATGTGAACTTAGTGTTGTAGAGCTTTAATATGACTAATTTTAAGTTATCAAATACATGATGGAGACAAAGTTATTTTTTTAGTAATGCCCAGTTATCCCAATGAGACAAAGGATATGAGTAGAGTAACTTGGTCTAGTGCATACATAAGTTTGATGCATGTTATGGTCTACAAAAGACCAAACCTTGCCCAAGAAGGGGGAGTCCTTGGTTGATTTATGGGAAATATTGAATGAGTACATTAGGATGCAATAAAGAGGGTCTTCAGGTATTTGAAAGGAAGTTGGGTACACGAAAGCAACTTTCTACACTAATCTAAGAAGGGAAGAGTCACAAAAATTAATCTTTAACAACCTTTTACAGTTACAGTATCAAAAGATGCATATTAAAAAATTAAACAACATAAACAATAATACAAAACATAAGATAATGTTTATGTGGGAAAAATCTTTTAGGAAAAATCCCACACTCCAAATCACACGGATCAACTTGTATTATCATCAACAATATCAATTACAATACAATATTAAGAGCAATGTCCAAGAGTCTTCACATTATGACAAGAATTTGGAGTAATTCTAGAAACATAATGACATGTAAGCTTCTTCAAACCTGTCACTATCAAAATGCACTAATTTTGTAAGTATTTATAACCTCTCAACATGAAACAAGGTGCCCAAAACTTACCATAACCAATTCCAATGCCCAAGGTGTGAACATGAGTTCATTATGACATGTTGTCATAGTTAGAACTCATAATTATGACAATCTTCCATAATCAACCCCTTGTTCCATAAAATTAGCCATTGTTGCACATGCAATGAGCTTGCATGCATGCAAATACCTTTCATGTGTAGGTGCCCTCATCACATGGAATCCACCTATCATAGTTAACTGGAAATTTGTCATTATCAACTCTTCGGCCATCATAATGTCATAAACTGACATAGCAAGTTGTCATAACTCATTATATAGTAACTTATGACAAATTCCACCAGTTTAGGCACAAATCTAGGTCCTCTAAAGTGGACACATACCTCCACTAATTTAGCTTACAAATTATAAATTTCACTTGCCATGTAGGATGCTACATCACCGGTAGGTCCCACAAAGTGACATCAAATTGGGTGGGCAATTAAAAAATATAATATAAATAAATACATCACAAAATAATAAATAAATGCTAGGACTCTAAGTTTGAGGCACCCTAATCCCAAAATTATTCCACTTGTCAAAGACCTATCAAGAGTCATATGAAATTATCTACTCAGGGCCCTAAGGCCATTGAAATCTCAAAACCATATGAATTTATTTGTGCTCATTGGTTTCATCGGTGCATCTACAACATTTGCCAAAATATCAACCTTCTCTAAGTTCACCTTTCCATATTCTACCATATCACAAACAAAATGATAATGTACATCAATGTTCTTTATTTTGCATGTAAGGTAGGGTTCTTTGCTAAACAAATGACACTTTAACTGTCGCAAAAGATAATAATCTATCCAAAATCTAAACCAATATCATAACATAATCTCTTGAGACAAATGGATTCCTTACAAGCATGAATAGCTACCATGTACTTTTCTTTTTCCATAGACAAAGTGACTACAACATGTCACTTACTCATCCAAATAATAGCACCACCAAACATCATAAACACATAACCACTGGTAGATCTTTTGTTGTCAATGTCACCTACCCAATCTAAATCCATATATTCATGAATACTCATAGAATGTTGAGGTCTAGTAGGATGACCATGAAAGAACATGGCATACTTTGAAGTACCTGAACACTCTCTTAACTACATCCTAGTGTACCCATTCAAGATTAGACATAAATCAACTAAGGACTCCCACTACTTGAGCAATGTATGGCCTTGTATAGACTATAACATACATTCAACTACCAACAACACTTGCATATGATACTTTGGTCATGTCCTCCATCTTAGTAGTGGATTTTGGACAATCATTCATAGAAAGCTTCATCCCTTGCATCATAGGAACAACTAACTATCTACAATCTACGATGTTGAATCTCTCCAACGCTGATTTCAGATACTTGCTTTGGCTTAACAAAAGATTTATGTTAGCTTTGTATTTTTTGATCTCCATCCCTAGAATATACCTAGTTGAACCTATCTATCTTTCATCTAAAATTGTGCCGACAACTAAGACTTCAAATCTGAAATCATACTTTTACCATTCCCAAAAAATAACATATCATCTATGTATAAAAATATAATGAGAATGTTACCATTTTCAGATTTATAATACACACAATGGTCAGATTTAGATCTTAGAGATCCTAATGAAAACATATAAGTATTGAAATTTTGGTACCAAATTCTAAGAGACTGTTTCAAACCTAGTGACTTCTTCAATTTTCAAACCAAAATTTCTTTACCTTTGACAACAAAATGCTCCGTCTGTGACATGTAAATCTCTTCCTCCAAATCACCATGAAGGAATTTTGTCTTCGCATGCATCTTTTCTACTTCCAAATCATATGTTGTTGCAAGTGATAATAGGAACCAAATAGATTCCACCTTCACAATAGGAGAGAATATCTCACCATAGTCAATTCCCTCCACCTAATAATACCTCTTAGCAACCAACCATGCATTGTGCTTCTCAAAACTACCATCAAGACCACACTTCTTCTTGAACACCCATTTACAACCAACGAGTTAACATCCATCAAGTAAGGGTACTAGATCCCAAGTTTTGTTTTAATTTGAGGAAACCATCTCCTTCTCCATGGATTTCATCTAGGAATCTGCATCACTCATACAAATATCCTCTCTAACAGTCCTAGGCTCATTAGTGTTAGCAATCAAAGAAAAAAACACAACTAGAATCCAATAATGAATAACCAAACCTTTTTTATTTCCATCTAACATGCGTAGACCTCCTCAATTCTTGAGGTTGAGGTTCTTCTTCCTCTTTAGAAATTTTAGAGTTGCTCGATCTCTCCTTATTGTTAGGTCCAATAGGATTGTGTAGTTCACCTTTCATTAGAGTGGGTGGAACCTAAACTACCTCCTTCTCTTTCTCCTCTTTCTCCTCTTTCTCTAGCTACAACTAAATAGTGAAAGGTTTCACCTCTTTGAAAATTATTCTACTATACAAAACCTTTTGGGCCTCTGGATCCCAAAGCTTGTACCCCTTCACATCAATACCATAACCAATGAAGATACACTTAATTTCCTTGTTCTCCAACTTAAGCATATTCTTAATCAATACATGAGTGTAAGCTTCACAACTAAATATTCTAAGACGTCTTAATGAAGAATTTTTACCAGACTACGCTTCCATGGGTGTTTTTTTGACAAGCACCAATGTAGGAGATCTATTGATTAGATAACATGTAGTGGCTACCCCTTATGACCAGAACTTTTTCTGAAATCCAAAACCACCCAACATCTTGTTCATCCTCTCTGTAACTCCATTTTGTTGTAGGGTATATGGAGTTGTCTTATGTCTCTCAATATTGTGCTCTTTATAAAACTTGTCGAACTCTGTCAAATAAAACTCATTGCCATTGTGAGTCCTCAAAAAATTAATCTTTATACAAGTTTGATTTTCTACCAAGGCTTTAAACTCATTAAATCAACTAAAGACTTCAGATTTACTTCTGAAAAAAATAAAAATGTCCTATTGTAATCATCTATGAAAGAAACAAAATATACAGATTTTGACAATGAAGGAAAATTCACTAGATCAAACACATTTGCATGAACATAGTCCAAAACCCTAGAAGACTTATGACAACTAGAGTAAAAAGAAACACAGTATTGTTTTCCATAAACATGATTTTTTTAAAGTCAAACTCAAGATTACAATCATTAAGGCCTTCAACAAGGCTCTTGTTTTCAAGGCCCTAAGACCCTTCTCACCAATGTGACCAAGTTCTTGGTGCCATAGCACTGTCTTCTCTACAGGAAGATTCATCTCAAATGAATGAGCACCCTTAGGTACCCAAAATGCACAACCATCAAATGTAGCTACAAAAGACTTGTCTACATGATTTGATAGTAAGGATGAAGAATCCAAAGGTATCTTCTTTAGTGTATCAAAATAAATATTGCACTGAATCATGCATGCATCCAAATTGTACAAGGTTCCAATATGAACACCCTTAGCCAACACCATAGCTCTTATCGTCATCTTGCATCCTCCACTAGAGAAAATAACTTGCACTCCCACATCATTCAATTTACTCACTAAAAATAGGTTTTGTGCTAAATCTGAGATGTGCAAGACATAATCAATCCCCTTCACTCTTCCATTAGGGAATCTTATTTTGACTCTTCTACGACCAACGATCTTTAGGATTGAGTCATCACCCAAATACACCTTCCCACCATCATACTCCTCGTACTTTAAAAACCAACCTTTATGAGAGGTCATGTGGAAAGAGGCACCTGAGTCTATCAACCACACATCTTTTGAAGCATGGGTTTCCAAGGCTATGACAAAGGCATCTGCGTCATCTTGAGAGGATTTTTTAAGAGTTGGGATTAGAGAAACTCTTCTTTCATTTCTTCTTCTTCTCTTCCTCACACTCTTTTTTGATACGACTAGTTTTACCATAGTTCTAACACTTCACCTTTGACTTGCTAGGAGACTTAGATCTCCTCAAAGATTTTGACTTTGATTTCTTGTGCTTCTTTTTTCCTTTCTCCTTCGATCTACCAAGAACAACAAGGGCCTCCTTATCCATCTCATAAAAATTTCTCCACATCTCTTCAGATAACAACAAAGAAGCCACCTCATCCATCTTGAAATTGGTGGTTGTGCTTCCAATAGACATTACTAGGTGTTCCCATGAGTTCGACAACAAACACAATAGGAGCGTGCAATGATCATTTTTGTCAGTCTTATTCCCAACGGTACCCAATCGATCTATCTGCATGTTGAATGTGTTTAGGTGATTTTCCATAGATCCTCCATCTTCCATCTTTAGAGAGTATAATTTTTTTCTGGATTTAGCTTAATAAACATCTCCAATTTTATTCCAAAGTTATTTTGTAGTTTTATTCTCATGGATGTTTAGGAGGATGAAATAAACCACATAAAGTTTGATTGGACCCTTGGCTTTCCTATCCATAAGATCCCAATCTACTTGGGTGTTGTAGTTGGTTTGGTTTCAGATATTGCAACCCACAAATATCCGTCTATGAGCATATCCTCCATTTTCATTTTCTAAAGTTCAAATTTTTCATCATTAAACTTGTCCATATCAATTCTTTTAGATGTGCCTACCATAGTTTTCATGCAACAAGGTCATGAAATACCCTTGTGCAAAACTCCCACTGAAACAAAGATCAACTCAAAAAACCATTCAAACCCAAAAACAAAACCAAATTTGGCCAAGCTCTAATACTAACTAAAAGGAATTTGGGTATACAAAAGTAACTTCCTACACTAATCTAAGTAGGGGAGAGTTACAAACATTTATTTTTAACACCTTTTACAGTTATAATATCAAAATATGCACATTCAAAAATTAAACAACATAAATAATAATGTAAAATATAAGATAGTGTTTACATGGGAAAGCCCTTTCGAGAAAAAACCATCCAAATCACACGACTCAACTTGTATTATCAACAACAATGTCAGTTACAATACAATTTCAAGAGCAATGCTCAAGAGTCTTCATAGTACAACAAGAATATGGAGTAATTATGACAACATAACAACATGTAAGCTTCTTCAAACCTGTCACCATCAAATTGCACTGTTTGCAAGTATTTATAACCTCTCAAAATGAAACAAGGCACCTAAAAATTTCCATAACCAATTCCCATACCCAAGGTGTGAACATGAGTTCATTATGACATGTCATAATCATAACTCATAATTATGACAATCTTCCATAAAATTAGCCACCAATGTATATGCAATGAGCATGCATGCATACAAATACCTTGCATGTGTAGGCACCCTCATCAAATGGGTCCCACCTGTCATAGTTAATTGTCAATCTATCATTCTTGACTCTTCCACCATCATAATTAGTCATAAACTAACATAGCAAGTTGTCATAACCCATTACATAGTAACCTATGACACAATGCCACCAATTTAGGCACAAATCTAGGTCCTCCAAAGTGGATTCCTACCTCCACTAATTTAACTTACAAATTGTACATGTCACTTTCCTTGTAGGATTCCACATCGCCGATAGGTCCCACAAAGTGACATCAATTTGGGTAGGCAATTAAACATTATAATATAAATAAATACATCATAAAATAATAAATAAATGCTAGGACTCTAAGGTTGAGACACCCTAATATCAACAATATTTACAAGGTACTTGTGATTATTTCTTATGCTATCATGGTTAGCTTATAGGGGATAAACATTTAGTTTGTATTCATGGATTTGTAAATTCATTTTTTTTGGAGATCCAACAATAAAAGATCTACAAGTGGATATGTTTTCACTATGTTTGGTGGTGTAATAAATTGGATGAGTGAGAGATGATTTGTGGTCACTTTGTCCACTATAGAAGTAGAGTACATGGTAGCACCTCATGTTTGTAAGGAAACCATGAAGCTTAAGAGATTGTGTTCATATATTGGACTAGAGGTATGAGCCATTATGGTTCATTGTGGTAGTTAGAATGATACATCTATAATAAAGAACCCAACCATTTATATAAGGATGAAGCATATTGATGTGTAATAAAAAAATTAGGGATATGGTAGAGGATGGAAAGGTGATGCTAGAAAAATTACGCTTTGCATAATGTTGCAAATACAATAACAAATCTAGTGAGTACATAAAATTTAGATGGTGTTATGAGTTGATGGGCCTCTCAACCCCTAGTAATTAGATAATCCCTTTGCTCTTATAAATTTTTAACAAGTGAGAGAATGATAAGAAAGGTGTCTCAACCTTTCTTGTATATTTAAAAGTACAAAAAAGTGTAATTTTTGGGTTATAAAATAGAAACACTTAATTTTTGCGCTATAGAGTTGATTTTTGGCCAAAATAAATATTTTGAGTTTTTGATTATTTCTAAGGAGTGTGTCTATTGCATAGGTTACTTCAATATCTACAATTTTAAAAAGGCCCAATTGGCCTCCAAATCAAAATTTATGGCCTCTAGAATTTTATATAAGGAATATAAAAATGTGTTGCACATAAAATTGATTTAAGGGGGAGTTAGATTTGTTGAACAACTTACAATGCATGCCATGACACATAATATGACATATTTGGTTGGAAGTAATGAAACCAAAATAGAAGGCCCAATTTTATGAGTGGAGTATATTAAGGTTATGATAGGTGGAAGGAATATGTTATTTTTAACCTACAGACTCGTATTGAGATTTGGGTGTTGGATTTAGAAGCTAAAGATTTGGGCACCACTTTTTGGGTGGTTCTATTTCATGGTTTTCTAATTTTTTATTTTACTATTTCATATATTGTATCTCCTGTATATTAAGTGCTTGAGATGGAGGTTGTGCGTAGAATTTTACAGATATTGTTAAGCTGCCAAAAATCTTCCAAATCTCTAGTTGATGATACTCACGTGAAGCCTGATTTTCAAGTGTATTGTGAATGTGTTATTCATTTAATAATACATTGGGATTGTGGTTTTTTTCTCTCAAAAGGGTTTTCTTTGTGTACACTTGTGTTATGTTATAATATTTATTTTATGTTTATATGTGTTTCTTCTTTCTATAATTCTTAACAAATTGAATTTGCACAATACTCTCCTTAGAATTCTAGCAGAGGAAGTGTTTTTATGTACCTTAATTCCTTTCAATAAATGCAAGGTGAGATATAGGACAAAATAGTATTGTTCTAAGTGTCACAATCATATGACATGAGATTAAAAATATACATGCTAAGTGTGTCCTAAGTGAACTTAAAAACCTAAGTGTGAATAGCTCATAGAAAGGAACTAGTTGGGGAATAACCCTATTCACACCTGCACTTACTTTGTGTAGATATTATGTGGGCACTAAGATGCACCCACTCCTTTAGGAACTCTTGCTCAAATGTTGTTGTGAAGTTTCAAATTTGTTGGTGTACTATTAATATGAGAGATTTTGAGGCCTTTTCCAAAATTTTCATAAGGAATTTGAGTTGGAAACATGGCAAGGTCCTATCAATAAGAATTAGATGATCAATTGGATTTTTTTTAATTTTATTAGATGCAAGGACTTGAATACAATCCATTTTCTCACCACAAAGGAGAAGTCATGAGGTTTAAAAAGGCTTGATTTTATAAGAACACTTTACAAAAAGGTTTTCCATTTAGGGGTGGTGATCACTAATATCTAAGAGATTTATAAGTGTAGGTTGTTTTTGCATTATGATTAGGGTATTATTTAATTAAATAATTTGATTAATGTGATATAAAGGCAACAAGGTGAAGGGTAACATGACATGCAAAGAGGAAGGATACTAAGACTAAGGTTCAAAAGAAAATAAACAATACATAAAAAATGAGTTAACACATGAAAGGAGACAATGTGACACAAGCATAGTAGGATTAAATTAGGAAAGATGAAAAATAGGATATAAGACACACCCACAACAACAACTTATATGAGTGCAAATACAACAAAATATATCGTAGAGTGCAATTTTCAAGCTTGCAATATACTTAATTCTAGTCTTAAATAATATTACATTTTTGGTGATGTCATAGATTATTTTGACACAAAACTTAATGGACAGGGATCCCCACTTCTATTATGATCTAATCTCGAGTTCTTTCTTAGCAATTATTTTTATTTCCACCATTATTCTATCTCCTCACATTTCCTATTGTAAACCTAAGTTTATTATATTTTAATTTGTTAATGCATTATAAATTTCATGGGAAGAATGTTATGGGTGTTCAAAGGGTAAATAAAAAATACAATACTATTCCTTTACAATATAAACCAATGGTGGAAAACACATCAAGTTGGGTGTGCATTTTGAAAGATGAGAAAATGTAAGATAGAGTATCCAATGGATGTGCACTTTGATTATAAAAACTATAATTGGAGAGACATAATTTTAATCTTTATCACATATTCAAATTTTGAGTGTACCCATCTTCAATTTCTTGTTGAAGTTCACATTTTGTGTTTCCAACTCAAACTCCTTATGAAGATTATTAAACAGGCCTCACAATCTCTTGTTTTCACACTTCACCAACAAATTTTTAACTTCATAATAATATCTAAGCAAGAGTTCTCAAAGGAGTAGGAGCATCTTTGTGACTAAAAAATATCTACACAAAGTAACTGTAGGTTTGAATGGGGTTATTCCTCAACTAGTTCCTTTTTGGGACTTATTCTGAGCTAGGTTATTAAGCTTACTAATAAAACACTTAGCATATATATCTTTTTGTATCTCACATAATATGATTGTGACACTTGTCATAGTCCATGTTGTCCTATCTCTCATACTAAATTTATTGAAAGGAATAATGGTACACGAAAACACTTTCTATAATATAATTACAAGGAGAGTGATGTGTAAATTTTAATACGTTAATAATTACAAAAATAAGAAACACATATACACATAAATTAAATCATATTCCATTAAAAAAGTGCATGTAGGGAAAAGAATTTCAAGAGGATAACCACACACTCAAAAGTATCCCAACGTATTATTTAATAAATAACATAGTTACAATACACTTGCAAAGCAAGCTTCATAAGAGTATCACCAATTAGATAATTGAAAGTATTTTGACAACTTGATAATATCTACAAAATTTTACACACAACCTCCATCTCGGAAACCTAATTTATAGGAGATACAATACATGAAACCATAAAATGGTAATTAGAAGACCATAAGCTAAAACTACCCAAAAAGTGGTTCCCAAATCCTTACCTTATAAATCCAACACCCAAATATCGAGATAGAATATTTGTTTATTTGTCATAACCTAATTATGCTTCATTCCCCAAATCGGGCATTCATTTTGGTTCCATTATTTCCAACCAAAGATTCCTTATGATGTGTCATAACACACAACATAAGTTGGTCAACAAGTGTAACCCCTCACTACATATCTTTATATGTTACACACCTTTTTACATTTCCTATGTAACCTTTTGGAGATCATAACTTTTGATCTGAGAGGATTGGGTCTATTTAAAAAATGTATGTATTGAAGAGTCCTACACAACAAGCATCTTGGTGGTGTTAAACAACCCAATATTTTTTTTTCCTAAAATTCAACTCTATAGCCCAAAATTTGAGTTTTTCTATTTTATAACCCAAAAATAGTACTTTTTGTAATTTTATCAATAGGAGCAAAGGTGAGACATCTTTCCTAATAAAATCATGCTCAAAATTTGTTACACCAATCCAAAATATGATTGTGCTATGGAAATTTATACTAAACATTACACCTCTCATCTCCACTTGCAGATTGATCCATTGTGATATATAAAGAGAAAATATTGATAAAACATGTTCACTAAGAAATCTTCTCCATTTATGCACATTTTTAGGGACAATCAACTCACACAAAAACTAATTTGGTTTGTAAATAAATAAATAAAACATGATTCTATACACTTTATTCATGGTCTCAACATAATTTGAGATATTGCTTCACTAGGAGGGTGACTAATCTAAGAGGATTTACTAAATAAAGTACATGCGATAACACATGGACCATCTTCGTGACTTGCAAAAACTATGAGGATAATTCTCAAGTCTATGGTATAATAGAGAAACTCCTATATGATTTAGGGAACACAAAGATCGATATTCTCTCCAACAATGTTTCACATGCTCTAGTAAAAACATAACACATTATGTTAACTGGCAGTCCCTTCTACGAAATTTTTTCCTTCACCAACCCTCACCAATATTACCATGGTATATCCCAAATATCTAATAGGATCTTATACATATTCTAACAAATTTGTAATGTCCAAATTGTAGGAATGAGCATTACATCATGTTGCAAGTGATTTTATATTCATGTACATAATTTTTAATGTGACATTTTATAGCCACATATAAAAATATGAGTGTGATAACCAAGTTGACACCCATGAGGCTACCAACTTGTCAATTCATTTTCTTAGTCATCAAGGATAGATCGATAGTTGGTCACACTCCACAACCATTGGGGATTAAAAACTAATCAAGGAAATCACCTCATTTATTGAGGTGGTTCAACTTACCAAAAAAAAAATTCTTTATAGCATAATTCTTTGTAAACTATGTGTACAAAAGTTTGTAACAATGTTATCAAGTAATTTATAGGCATATGTATGATCTGATAGGAAAAAGATAAATAAGCACACACCTTTCTAGAGGACATGCCATGTAAAATGTAATATGAAATATAATTTATTTATTTATGTATCCCTATCTCTATTATAGTTTGCGTTCTTTTGTAAATAGATTTTGCACATGCTATAACTTATTTGAATTCTCATATTAATAGTTATCCATGGAGAATATTGTCTTTGGCCCCAAATTAAAATATAAGAGCGTAAAAATAATCAAATAAATTTTAAGTTTTGTTCTCATAATAATCACTAAAATAATTTATTGCTCATTACTAGATATGGCTAAGACAAAGCAAGAATATTCAACAAATTTTATGGAATTCATGGCAGAAAATTGTAACAAGGGTCTATAGTTAATTTTTTTTGTATATTAATATACCAAAACCAATGCTAGTATAACTAACCTCACACAAAAAATAAAAAATACTCAAATCTCATAATGGTAGAGAGAAGGAAGGATCGAGGCGGTTGTAGGGCATAGGATTTTTGAGGATAGGGAGGACCTCAGAGCAGGTGGCCTTACAACAAAAGATGTGGTGATCGCCCACAGAATCCACCATGGAGCACACCGCAGCAAGCATGGAAGGCTCCGGTAAATAATGGAAAGGGCTCTCACAATCCCCATAATGATATATCACAACAACATGGTTTTGTTGCAAGGAACAAATGGGTGTATGCAAATATGCATTTAACTGAGTCGATTGACTTCTAGAAAGTGGAAAAGAAGTTTTGGAGACCAAAGCAGCAAGGAGACCCTACGCCAAATGATAAGGTAAACCCTACTTTTGAACACACTACAGTTGTTTCCTTAATGGTAGATTTTTAAGCTTGGAATGAGTCTATGAGTCAATTCAAGGAAAAAGCTTTCCTTATGAAATGGAGCAGCCTGTGGTCGGCCTTCAAAAGTGTTAGGAACTGGTGTAATGAAAATTGGGGGGAAGCAACCATTCTAAAAACACTTCCCAATGGATTCTACCTAGTCATTTGCTCGAGTGCTAGAGATAAAGAATGGATATTTAATAGTGGCCCTTTTTTGATGGGGGGTAAGGGTTTCTTTCTAAAAGACAGAACTTCAAATTTTAACCCTAAAACATAGATTTTTTTTGAGGTACCGATTTGGATTCGACTGTCTAACCTCCCCCACAAATACTAGGACACAAAGACCCTAAAGTTGATTGGTAATAAGTTAGGAACATTCGTGAAAGTAGATGAAGCCATAGCAAATAAATACTATAATATGTATGCTCGCATATGTATCCTTTGGTAGGCAATCCACCCTCTCCCAACAATGGTGGAACTAAAAACAAGGGAGGGAATCTGGAAGTAGATGATAGAAGTTGAGGAATCGATTGAAATGTGTTATGCATGCAAAGGGGTAGGGAACCCTATAGGGGAGTGTAGATAGTTATAAAAAGGAAAAGGATTGGAGCAAAACATCTTCACAAATTTATTGTTGATAAAAGAGTGTGCCTTTCAAGTTGAGGACAATAGCTTTTTGGAAGCTATGTCGAATAAGTGGGACCAATTTGTCGAGGATGACTAGGGTTTGAGAAAATAAGAAATGGCCCTAGGTCTATGGATAAATTTTCAAAAAGAGGAAAGGCCTAAATAAATTTAAGGGTGTGAAGACGAGGTTAAATTGAGGATGGTCGCTACTGGAAAAGTAAGGAATCACCAAAAGGAAAAGAAGGCTGCCAGGTGGAAGCTTCTAATACATTGGGTGTAAGTAAATTTTTTATATAGGAATCCACTTTAGGGGAGGATGGCCTCAAGGAAGTAATGGACACAGCCCGGGTTGGCTTCTTAGGAAAGAAAGACCTTGCTTCAATAATGCATGCAAAAATGGAAAAATTTAAGGGTCTGAATGTAATACTTGAAGAAAGTCCCTCAACTCGCCCAATAATTTCCAAAAGTGCTACCAAAGATCTTTTAGACAAATTAAGAGGGGGGAAACTAGGTGAGGAGGTGGGCGAAAGTATGAATTCTCATGAAAATCATCCCAAGATGGGAGTCAGCAGGTGGATGAAAGTTTGGAAGATGAGGAACCCACTTTTAAAGACATACAAATTTCTCCAATTAGAAATCTAGAGAGTTCTTTTGAAGAAGCTAGAGAGGATGGAAGCCTCTTTGAAGATCTGGATTTGAAATCCCCAATGGATGATGAGGTAGGAGGTGGGGATGATTTGAGCTTAAGATCATAAATGGGGATTATGGAAAAAGGAACCCTAGCACAAATATTAGAAAAACAAAGAAAGGTGAAGGTGGGGGAAAAGAAGAAACAAGGACCAAAGTTAGTAAGGGTAAAGTCGGGAATCATAGGAAGTGCAGCGGGACAAAAAAAATTGAGATCAAAAAAAGGCTATGCCTTTTTCCGAGAGCAACGAAGGTCCTTTCGTGGAATGTCAGGGGCTGTAATTCCCCTGACAAGATTTATTTGATCAAGAGTTGTCTTGATCAAACAAGACCAAATATTGTTCTATTACAAGAGCTAAATTTAAGTGGGGCCAATGTTGAGTCCTTTAGAAGGTGTTTTAGCTTGTGGAAATGTCTCATTATGAAGTTGATGGAGCCTCTAGAGGTCTAGGGATTCTATACAAATAAGTGGTCATTGAGGCACAAGTTCTTTGATCAGAAAAGTCTCGGTAGTAGGTGAATGTTATTTCCAAGTAGTTACTTTCAAGTTTCTACTTAATAAATGTTTATGGATTGAATAATATCCCTAAAATGAGAGGTGTGCGGGGAGCTATTTCAAAGGTGATGGCAGCTAATGGTGATAGAATTTTCCTTTTAGGTGGTGAATTTAATGCAATTCTAAGGTTGTCTAATAAGAGAGGGGGTCTTGGCTAGCTAAACCAAAAAAAATAAATTTAGTGACTTTTTGACTAACAATGGTTTGTATGAAAATCAGTTTAAAAGTGGGGATTTTACTTGGACAAATAGGAGAACTAGATTTCCAAATATTGCAAAAAAATTAGATAGATTCTTCATTGCAGGGAATTGGGTAGACTTCCAGTGGACGTTTCAAGCTGATATCCTCCCCATTACAGGTTCAGATCACTGTCCAATTAGTGTGAGAATCCAAGAGGATGAAGTACTAGACCATTGCTCGATTAAATTTGAGAAAAAGTGGCTAAGGGAGGAAGGTTTTCTAGAGTTGGTGATTGGATGGTGGTCAAATGCGCCCCCACGACGGGGAAACAAAGCCTTTTTTTTTTAAAATTTGCAATTTTTCAAGGAGCTATTGAAGAAATGAAATAGAGAAGTGTTTAAGAAAATTTTCATGGAGAAGCTTAGGCTTGAGCAAGATTTGGGGGTACTACATTCAAAATTCATTGAAGGAGGTTTATGAGGAAGATTTCCATTTAGAAAAAGAGATTAATAAGCAATACACGGAGGTATTGGCATGAGAATAAATATTTTGGAGACAAAAAATTAGGGAGACATGGCTTAAGGAGGGAAATCGTAACACAGTTTTTACACAATGCGGTAAAGGTCGGGAAATCTTGCAGTAAAATACTCTCGATTCAGGACAAGCATGGAATCACCCTCATAGAAAAGGATGACATCTGCAAGGAAGGTGTTTGATTACTTTCTGAAGCTTTTTGAAGGAATCAAGATGATATTTCTCAGGAGACCGAAGTGTTAGATGTTATCCCCCAATGTGTTTCAGAAGCTCAGAATGCAGCGCTAACAAAGGTTGTCACTCTAGAATAAGTTAAAACAACTCTGTTCAGTATGGGAGGAGACAAAAAGAACCTGGACCTGATGGATTTTAGACACCTTTTTTTTCCAGAAAATGTGGGATATCTTAGCTCTTGATCTTAGGGAGGTGGTAGAGGAATCAAGAGTCAGTGGCTTTGTGCTAAAATATTTCAACAACACTTTTATTGCTTTAGTTCCCAAGAAAGAGGAAATGGTGTCTTTCAATGATTTCAAACCCATTGCTCTCTGCAATATTTTTTACAAAGTTATTGCGAAGGTGATGGCAAAAAGGCTAAAGGATGTTCTTGATAAAGTGATATCTCCTGAGCATAGTGGTTTCTCACTAAACCGTTCCATGAAGGAATTATAATTGCTCATGAAGTAATACACTCCATACAGATGGCTCGAATGGAAAGAATGTTAGTAAAATTGGACATTAGGAAGGCATATGATGAAGTGAATAGAAGCTTCCTCTTAAAGTTGCTCAGGAGATTTGGATTTTGTGAGAATTGGATCAAATGGGTTGGGAGTTGCATAAATACCCCCCGATTCTTAGTTTTACTTAATGGTAGCCCACAAGGTTTTTTTGTTTCTAAGAAGGGAATAAGATAAGGGGACCCAATTTAACCTTTTTTGTTTATAATAATGGTTGAATATTTGGGAAGATTAATATCAAAAAAGAGGGAAGAAAGGATTTGGAAAGGTCTCTGAGTAGCAGAGGGTGTAGATTCTCTATCCAATTTATAGTTTGTTGATGATACTTTGTTAATGGGAGAAGCCTCTTTTAGGGAAGCTAGGGTGATCAAAGGTATTCTTGATAAGTATATCAAAGCTTCTGCGTCGTGCATAAACTGGAGAAAATCTGAGATTTTATTTTTTAATACATGCAACCAAAAGTAAAGAGAAATCTACTCTATTTTGGGCATGAAAGTAGGTTCCCTTCCAGAAAGATACCTAGGAATTCCTTTATTTGGAGGAGCGAGCAAGTCAACAATATGAAAGGATTTGATAGAATGTTGCTTAAATTGTATGGACAGTTGGAAAAGCAGGTGGTTGAGTTTGACTAGAAGGATTCTAATGTTAAAGTCTGTCATTTCAACCATTCCTATTTTCTCAATGATGTGCCTCAAAACTCCAAAAAAAATCATAAAGGTAGCTGGGCAAAGAATGAGATTTTTTTTTTGGAATGGGGCTAATGATCAAGATAAAATTCCTCTTCTTTCTTGGGAAAATATCTGTAGGGAAAAAGGGAAAGGGGGAGTGGGGTTGAGAGATTGGAGTATTATAAACGAGGCATTGGGAGCAAAATTAGTGTGGAATAGTTATTCCCAACCCTCTTAATTATGGGTATGGATCTTAAAAGCCAAGTACTCGAACTCGATGGAAAACAACAAAAATTTTACCATGTGCATTCCCTCTACAAGATCAGTGATTTGGAACTTTGTAATTTCTTGTCATTAAGAAATTGTTGATCACATCACTTGGAAGATTGGGAATGGAGAGAAGGAAAAATTCTGGGAAGATTTGTGGGAGGGATTTCCATCTTTGAAAGAGAATGATTAATTGCAAGACCTTCAACTTTGGTTCACACAACTTTGGGGGAAAAAGGTAAGTGATTACTTTGAGTTTAGTGGTGATGCTTTGGGAGGTGATTGAGGTTGGAAATCTCTCCAGGATGTTGGTTTATTAGACTAGAAACGGGCTCTTATGCAAGAGATCTTCAAATTTATAAATATTATGAGGTCTAATAAGGAAGACAAGGTGGTATGGTGTGGTTCAATGGATGGGAAGTATTCAGTAAAATTAGGCTAGCAATTTTTGGACATAGAGGTAGGGATTGAGAATCGGCCGACTATTTTATGTTAGGGGAAAGAGTGTTTACCCAAAGCAAGGGCCTTTGTATGGTTAGAAATTAGGGGTCGCATTCTAACAGGAGAAATAAGGAAACATTTAGGTTTTTGTGAACCGACTAAATGTGTGCAGATGTGGAGGAGACTAGCGACCATTTGTTTTTGCATTGCAGTATGGCAACATCACGCTAGGAAATGCTGGGGAGATCCTTGGGATGGCAAGGCCCTACCCCAGATACACTAAAGAAGGTTTTCGAGGGATGGCCTTTTCAAGAAAAAATCAACGTTTTCTTGCATATGGAAAGTCAACCCATCTTTTGTAGTGTGGGAATTATGGAAAGAAAGAAACAGGAGGATTTTTTAGACAAGGAAGGGTCATTAGAAAAACTACAATGGAGAAATAATCATGCCATAGAGGAGGTGCTCAATGCGGCAGATTCACAATATTTCAATCCAAAGGTCCCCTTTACTTTGGAGGATAAATGTATTTAGGTGCAATGGTCGAGTATTCACCTTCGACCTATTAAGGGGCCTAGCTGGGTAAAACCAGATGCTAAGGAGTTTGAGGAGGTTATTTGGGAAAAACCAATGGAAGGTTTGTGGAAAATAAATTTCGATGGTGCATTGAAAGGGAACCTTGGACCATTAGGGGCAGGATTCATTATTCGAGATTGGAAAGGGGATGTATTAGCCCTGGGGGTGAAGAACCTGGAGGATGGAACAAATAATGCAACAGAAGCCTCAACAACCTTATTGACGATTAAATTTGGTAAAAATCTAGGAGCTTCAAAAATCCATTTAGAAGGGGACTCACTAATAATTGTTCAAGTTGTGATGAAAGGAACCATTAACGCGTGGCAACTTCATAACGTAATTGAGAAAGTTAGAGAAGAATTTGCATCATGCAAAACAAATTCGGTGAGTCACATTAGAAGATTGGGAAATGTTGAAGTCGACGTCCTCTCTAAATGGGCTTTAAAATTTAGAGAAGTTGGTGAATTGAAATTTGAGGACTTAAGGAATGTGGATTTAGTAGAATGAGCTAAAAAAATTGGCGAGTACATTGCATTTAATGGGAAAGAAGGTGAATAGAGTGAAGTAGAGTTGACATGACGGGAGAAGCGTTGATAAGGCTGGCGGTGGCATCCCCAATACGAGCAAAATTAAATTGAAAGAAAGTTAATTTAGAAGATAAAATCCCTTGGCCCTTGGGTTTCGATGAATTCAATTCAAGGTGGCATGGTGCAGAAGGTTCTGAGAAGGTGTAATTGTAGTGGCGACACTATCGAAATAGAGTTCCAATGGAGGCGAACTTCACTCTCCTCTCAAAGAGACAATTAAGCCCATTTTATGGAGATGCGTCTGAGAAGAGATTAATGGGAATGTTTCTTTTTAATGACGGGATATTGGTGCAATGTGTGAGGATGATTTTGGGCAGGGATTTTGGAATTTTAAGGCATACATATAGGACAAACATGGACGCATATTCTCTAATTGTAGCATGGGGTTTATACCTGGGAGAGAAGGTGGAAACAGTTAGAGAGGTAAAGGAAATAATTGTTCATGAAGATTTTTTGGTTGGTCTAGAATCAATTCTTGAATGGGCGGTCTCAGGAGAAGGGTTAGACATTAGTGAGGGAATTGAAAATTGAAGATTTAGAAGAATCTGGGGGACTCATACCTTTTATTCATTGGCCATAGGGGAAATTTAAAGCGCGTTGCAGAGAAGAAGCGAGACTCGGCTGGCAGGCATTAAATCTCTCTATCGAGTTGATGGAAGAAGAAGCAGGCATCGCCTAGCTGAAGGAGGAAGTAGAGTGTGTGGAAAAAGAAGAGAAATGCCATCAAAAGTAGAAGATGAAATTAATCTGCAAGGTAGAAATGGAGTCAGGTAGTTCAAGCTGAAGAAATGGATGCTCTATGTTTTTTGGTTCAATTTTAACATGTTTTTACTTTAAGTTAGGTTTTTTGATGGAGGTTGAACTTGTTAGAAACCAAGATCACCTGCATGCAAATGGATACCTGTCATATGCAAAAGACATTCAGAACAAAAAAGAAGTTTTGTAAACCTCAAAGTGTAAAAATGCATTATGAGAATCTCAAATTATTACAAAGAGATCAATCCTTATGAAGGAGATCAAGAAACCCTAAAAGCGAAACCCTAAATGAAACCCTAGTGTGCACACTTAATAATTAATAAATAATTATTAATATTCCTAAGTTTAGCTTAAGCAACTAAAGGAATAAGTGACTTAATTAATTAACCAGTATGATATAATTAATTAAGCATAATAACTTATTACTCTAACACCCCCCCTTAAGATGAACTTAGGAAGAAGCTAAAACACTAGAAGAAGATACATGCAAGAAAAGATGGGTCCCAACAACTAGGCTTGATCAGGTACCCATTTACAAATGCAAGAAAGAGGTAGAGGAGGAAAACCCAGTGGGACAAAACCCCCCCACAATGATATGACATGCTGCAAAGAAGCATTGGAAGAACTCTGTAGAGTAACACTGAAACCAAAATCTGGCAAGCAAGGAAAGATACTTTTGTCTACTACTGAAACCGGATGAAAGTCACTGATTGACTCAAGGAATCATGATAAAAGCAACAGCAGACCCGATGCCCCAGAACACTTGAAAAACTCCAAACGGGAACAACCCTGGAATCTATGAAGTAGTAGTCAATTATTGAATGATGTATTATTGAAAACGAAGTGCAAAGATGCAAGGTGCACTCTCCCAACTGCCAAAACATCCAAGTAATCTCCAAAACACCCATCGGGCCAAATCTAGATTAACGATAAACCTGGGACAAATACAGAAAAAAGTGCATGGACAACAACATAGAGCTCCTCAATACCTTTCCAATGTCGCAAAGATAACAAAAATCGAAGATCATGGCAAAAAGTTATGAGCTCGAAAGAATAAAATAAACATCTGACTTCAAACAGCAATAAATTTAGTAAAACAAAAAGATATTGTAAAATAAATTGCACCACAGGAAAGTGCTCAGAACTAGCTTTTCGAGGATATCTCATTTGCCTGATTTTAATACCATATGCCCAAGTTATGCCAAAAACAAAAACAAACTGCTCTTTTAGGGAAAATTAGCGTTAGGAGGGGCAAAGAGGTCGTACGGCCGATGACGTCATGCTAACGTCAGCACTTCACTGGAAATAATTTGACAGCCATCTGGTCGTTGCCACAAAAAATCGGCCTCCCTGCAAAAAAATTGGGCCCCTGGTCACCCATGTGACCAAGGGTGCTTGGCAGGGGGCTGGGGCAAAGCCCTTGGTGCTCAATAGGACCCTGGCAACAGAGGAGGAGCCCTCAAGGGTTGGCGGTAGCCCCCAGTCCTCCATATGACTGGGGTGGAGCAGCTGAGGGGCCCGCGAGGTTGGAAGGTGGTCGACGGCACTGCAGGGTGGAGCCATCGGCGGTGGTGGCGGGTCGGTGACCACCCAGTGGCGAGCTTCTGCAACACTGGAGGCACCGGTGCAAATACCAAAAAACTCATCTTTTTTATTTTTTATTTTATTTTTGTGCCTCGAAACGCATGCTAGGGAGGCCATACGGCCTCCCTGGCAAAAAAAAATTGCCTTCCGGATCAACTTCACTAAAATCAACCAAATGACAGGCGTTCCTAAAGTTTTGAGGCGTTGCGAACACAATGGCAATGTCCGTTTGAGCCCATAGTGTCCCGAAAAATTGGATACCCCCAGATTTTGCAAAAAAGATGTCTGTGGAAACCCTTGCACTTGAAACTCACTGAGAGGCCATATCTTCATATCACAAACAGGCGGCGGTAGGTCTGGAGCTCTGATACCATGTTAGGAACCAAGATCACCTGCATGCAAACACCTGTTACATGCAAAAGACATTCAAAACAAACAAGAAGTTCAGTAAACCTCAAAGTGTAAAATGCATTATTATAATCTCAAATTATTACAAAGAGATCAATCCTTATGAAGGAGATCAAGAAACCCTAAATGAAACCCTAGTGTGCACACTTAATAATTAATAAATAATTATTAATATGCCTAAGTTTAACTTAAGCAACTAAAGGAATAAGTGACTTAATTAATTAACCAGTATGATATAATTAATTAAGCATAATAACTTATTACTCTAACAGAACTTTGTTCGAGATCATTTTTGGAAATACTGTGTAGGGTTGGGTGACTGGTAAATGGATTTTGTTATTAATGGCTAGTTAGCACAAAACATTTGAACTGTTGTAGGGTAACAGGGGTATGGCGATAGTTTTCTAGCATGTTCATGTGCCTTATGGTTGAAGCTTTATTACTACAGATGGATTTTTGGGTGGTTTGGTGATTTACTGAAGTTAACGATGTAATCTTTTTTTGTAGAAATACAAATTCTTATTATCGAGCAAAACAAAAAACTAACCTCACACATAAAAATATTTACCTCTCAAATTTTTTAGTAATCCATAGGTTTCTTCTTACAAACAACAAGAATGTTAAGGTGGTACTAATAGTACATTATTTGACACATGTTCCATTTGTTTCATGAACATTTCCCATAATACCATTCATAGCAAAATATTAATGATGATCCTTTTCTCAACAAATTTTACATGCTTTTCTATATTATATGGAGGTGCTACTTGGACTCTTATTATCTCCATGAAAGTTTCAAATATTGAAGATGGGAGACATTTTACAGGAAAACTATTAAAATTGATGAGTCAATTTGGTTATAATTTAGCCTTGTTTTTCTATACCTACTTAGCTAACATTTTGTCACATACACAAGAAATCCATCCTCGTCATAAAGGAAAATATTAAGTTAATAAAATCTAAAAATCGGGAAGAATAGTAAAAATCGAAGCATGCTAAATATTTTTTACTTCACAGATTTTTGTACACATAGATTGAGCCAATTAGCAACAAAGAAACAAATATGTGAAATAGACTCAAGGATATATTTTCATTGTAATTGGAAATCCCATTAAAAATTGTTAGCATGCCTTACAAACTTAAGTAAAAAATCCTTCTATATTTATGAAATATAAAATAAGAAAATGGTGTAATTTTTTTTGAGCTATCTACCCTAGATAGAAAATAAAACTTGGATACAACATTTGTGGAGAAAAACACGTAGATTCATTCAATTGTGGTTTTATAAAATGACAAGTATTTTTAGAAGTAACAAACCACACCATGAAGTGAGCATGTAGCCCTCCACTAATTTATAAAACTCAACACCTATAATTAACATGTTAAAAATAAATTTTCATCCCCCATAGGCATAAATGGTAAACTTCACTCAAGATGAATTCACCCTAAATATTTTTTTAGTGATTATTAGTAATTAAAAAGCATGAAATACCCACAAAAGTGGTTTTGCACAAATAGGAGAAAAAGGAAAAATAATGTTTAAATGTATAAAATCAATGAGCATTAAAAATCAACATGATTTTAATTTTGTATATATATATCAAAACAAACTAGTATATTTAAAAAAAACAAACACAAATCTCTACCACAAGCAAGGACCAATGACATTCAATTAATTAATATTGGAACTCTATATTGTTGAATATTACATTAAGTTTATGTTCAAAGTTTCTGAATGCCATTATACTACAAAGAGTTGGAAAGTCAAGAGAAGAGAGCAAAAACCCTATCAAAATTGTCTTAATTAAAATAGAGGACAATAACCAAATTCTAAGTGATAAAAAGATTTTAGAAGTTTTGTGTTTCTTTTTAGATGAAGATCTAACCCCAATGCAAGAAGGTAATAGAAGAGAAGAATCGGCTAAAGTAAGGGCAATAATAAATGAAGGTAAATGGATACAATTACAAATTAGAAAGGTGCTCATTACCAATCTAATTCCTTGAAATGCATAAACATAGAAAAAAACAATAAAAACAGGGCAAATAAAGTAATTGTAGTAGGGAATAGATTAAAAATTTGATGTCCCTTCTTAAAGTAATTCATGTGGAATAGGAGACACACTCCTTTCTCTTTAGGTAAGCCAAACTAGTAATTTCTCCTTTTGTCCTCGTGCTCCTAAGTGTTGAGTGTTTTGTTTGAGCTCCTATTCCTCATAATTATCTCAATACGATTAATCATGCTTCTCCCTAACTCCTTGACTTCTCGACTCCTATTCAATGGCACCTCGAACCCCAAATTTTGATTCTTTTTCATTTTTGCTCAATTCTCCTTATCTACTCCTCTACACTGCCTCGAGATTCCATTAATGTAGTTTTGACTTCGTGACTTGTTTTGAGGTGGTCTTTCCTACCTTAAAAATATTATTAATATTTTATTTAGAAAATTAATGGGTACTTGCAACATGAGTGATAGAATACAAACCCATTTCATTTAATACGGTAGTTGCAACCTTCCAATTATTAGAGCCATCATATATCACAACTATTGATTTGGGCATGAACCATTTTGAATAAAAATTAGGTGTTTCATTAAATTTTGACAACGTTCTAAAGGAGTCCAGGGGATCTTTTACTAAAAATCCTAATATTTACTACTTACAACACATGTTATTCAGAGTGCTTTATTTGAGGATGAAAACTCTTAGATCCGCAATGAACTAGAGGATGAAAACCATTTTAGCTCATAGACTAAGGATGGAATCCTAGGGCCAAATAAGATAACTTTTTCAAGAGATAAAAGATGGATCCACTACTACATATTTTCTTTGTGTTGCACTCAGCTCATTGGTAGGTTGTTTGTCAATGAATTTTCAAGTAAATTTTTGAGTTTCCCTCATTGTTATTGCAACTATTATACCTGCTACTATGGTGGGAATTTTTTCCTTGTATGAAATCATTAAATGTAAGACATCGACTCTATTATTGAAGTCAAGAGATTTATTAAACTTCCTCTTTGTCTTTTCTTCATCTATGTTTGGAAATTTGTGAACAACTGATTTATCAAGATTTATTAATAAATAGATATAATATTTTTAAACCAATAAAAAATCCTCAAGAATAAAATTTAGGGTTTTAAAGGATTTGTTTGCTTTAACAATTGGATTGAAAATATAAAAAACCCTAAATGATATCCCTCATAATAGTTGTTAGGAATACTATAGTGATATTAGAGAAAAATATTATACCAACCTACAAAATATCTTGATGATTGAGGATTTCATGTGACATAGAGACTAGATATCTTAGATGAGAACAAAGGAATTCAAAGGACGAGGGCGTGAACACTAAATATCTACACTAATTAGGAGAATCTATGACCGAGGGAGGTAAAGGAAAAAATAAAATGATAAATGAGGAAAGGGGGAAAATTATTCTATAAAATAATTAGGAATTTTGACCAAGACTAGAGAGAGTTGAATGACCTAATAAGTAAGCTGGTAATGTAGTTGAGCACAAAAAATCTCCAAGTGAAACCCATACAATGGTCTCAAATAGCAGAGCAACAATATATAATCTTCTAAAATCCTTGATACTAATATTTTTGCAAGAGGGAGAAGTTGAAACAACCTCCATGACTCCTTTGGAAGAATCATATGAATAAGAAGTAGATAGACTCATGGAGAAATACTAGAATAAGCTTGATGTTGTAAAGGTCACCCTGAATTTTGAAAAGTATGTTGACATGGTAAGAAAAATCACCCTTTACAAGAAAGGATTGTGGAACATATAGAATTTGTAAATCAAGGAGCTAAATATAGGTTGAACAAGATTTTTGTAGATAATTTTTATGGAAGTGTTGGGATAACAACAAGGGCTTGGTTAGTAAAGTTACAGAATTATCTTACTCTCAACCCCGCAAAGGAGAGAGATTCAATCAAATTTTCCTCCTTACATTTAGAAGGTCTTGTATATGGCTAGTGGCACCACTAGTGAATCACACAAGGTCATGATCAACTACTAACATTTGATGAGTTATGTCAGAGAGTGATTGATAGATTTGAGCTTAAATATTAAGAATAATATTATTGGGAGTTCTCAAAGATCAAGAAGTAGAATGCAGTGAGTGCTTATGTAGTTGAGTTCTATAAGATTAATATTATGGTGATAGAAATTTTACAAAAGAGAATGATTTTTATTGAAGGACTCTTGGAACCACTAAAAGGTATTGTCAAGGAATTTTCTCCCCCAACATCATGGGAATCTATCAAATAGATCTAAGTGTAGAGCCATTGATGCCGAAGAATAAATTCCCTTACCATTCTAAGGCACCCCTCTTTGGGTAGCATGAAGGAAATTTCTAGAGAAAATGACTATTAACACATCCTCAAAAGACCACTCCTCTACTCAACACAGTGAAAGTGGATGAAGAAACTCTAAATTAACTCAATAGAAAAAGGTTGTGTTTAACTTATAGATAATCATGGGCTCTAGGTCATAGGTTCCTTATCAAGGGTCAAGTGCACTACATTGAGGTGATATTGAGTAAATATTTAGACTTAGGAGAACCTGAGAATTTTTTGGATTTAGAAGACCATAAAATTGACGAAGGAGAAAAATAAATGAACAATGAAACACTTGTAGCCCTCTTATAGGCACCAAAATACCACCCTTTCAAGGAAGATGGAGTATTACTTGGATAACATATTTTAGTGCTTGTAGATACTGGAGCAACCCATGATTTCATTGATGAGGGATTAGTCATCAAAAGGGGATCGAGGATGTTTTTTTAAGGGATTCAATAAGTTATCACTAATGGATTCAAATTCATACACACCACATTAATTCAACAACTCCATCTAATTTTAGGAGATCATAAAATATATAATGATTTTTATGTTGTTGGATCAGGAGGAACAAATATGGTGTTGGTTGTGCAGTTGTTACCCTCATTGGCATACTTTTTTCAAAATTACCAATCTATGGAGCTTAAATTCAAATAACATAGGAAAAATATTATCCTCAAAGTTATCTTAATCGCACCCTGAGAGTGGTCTCAACAAATAAAATGGAAAGGGATTTTCACAAGTGTCAAGTGGCATGGGAAATAATTATTTATTTATGCCTCTAAATTATTCAACAAGTTCAGAATTCTCTCATGATTATTGATATTCATAAAATTTTGAACAATCATTGTAAGGTAGTCAATGATTTGCCCCCAAAATTACCCCTGGAAAAAGGATTCAAACATGCCATTGAATTGAAACCAAGCGTAAAACTAGTCATAACCGCCCTTATTGTAATTCAAGGGGGTATACAAAAGATAATTATAAATGTATAAAGGATATTCTAGTGTTGGAATACATAAGAATAAGTTTCATCTCCTTCACATCCCTAGTGGTTCTTGTGAAGAAGAAGGATGCAATTATGTAATTGTATATTAATTATTGGGCACCGAATAAGAAAACCATTAAGAACAAGTCTCATATACCCAATATGGATGAGCTAATAGATGAGTTACATGAAGCTATGTATTTCTCAAAGATTGACCTATGGTTTATCTACCATCATATTGAGGTAAAAGACAATGACGTGCACAAATATATATTAATATGTCACTTTGGATATTTTGAATATTAGGTTATGCCTCTTGGTCTAACAAATGCCCTAACTACTTGTGAAGAAGAAGGATGCAATTATGTAATTGTATATTAATTATTGGGCACCGAATAAGAAAACCATTAAGAACAAGTCTCATATACCCAATATGGATGAGCTAATAGATGAGTTACATGAAGCTATGTATTTCTCAAAGATTGACCTATGGTTTATAATATTGAGGTAAAAGACAATGACGTGCACAAATATATATTAATATGTCACTTTGGATATTTTGAATATTAGGTTATGCCTCTTGGTCTAACAAATGCCCTAACTACATTCTAAACTACTATGAATTATATATTTAGAAAATAATTAATAAATTTGTGTTAGTATTATTTGATGACATTCTCGTTTATAATAAAACCTGGGAAGAGCACTTGGACCATTTGCATACAGTGTTGGGGATTTTTTTAACAATAATAATATTATACAAAGAAACACAAATGTGAGTTTGGAATGATCAAGATTATGTAATTAGAGCACATCATAAGCCTCCAGGGAGTACAAGTGGATCCATAAATGATTCAAGCCATTTCATACTAGCCAAATTCTACAACATTAACACAATTGAAATGATTCCTTGGGTTTTATAGTTACTATAGGATATTTATCAAAGTGTTTTCCCAACTTGATACACCCTTACCAAATTTTATGAATAGGGAGTCTTTCAATAGATAGAGATTTCTCAAGGGACTTTTTAAAAATTTTAAAGGGTAATGAGCCTAAGTTTGGTGCTTCTATTTATGGTGTAATTTGATGCCTTTGGAGGAGGAATAAGAGTTGTTCTCACTTAGAGAAGATGCCCAATAGAATTTGAGAATAAGAAGTTAAATGAATTGGAAAGAAATGCTTCTTGTTACATATGCATCGAATAAATTCAAGTGATACCTAGTGTATGGGAAACCTATTGTAAAAATTGATCATATAATATAAAATTCTTCTTGAACAAATAGAATTCAAATAATTACCAACATAAATGGGTCATCAAGATAGAAGTCTATAATTTTAATATATAATATGTGGGGAATAAGAATATTATTGTTGATGCCCTTTCTAGGAAGCCCACAATATACTCCCTTTCATAATTGCAACTGACTATAAAATTGTTTTTTTGCAAAATATGCTAAAAACACATTGGCTACTGACATCCTCAATGAGTTGGCTAAGGATGATATGTACATGATATCAGATGGAATCATTATATATAAGAACATATTCTTCTTGGTCTTAGAAACCAACATAAAGGAGAAGATCTCGAGAGCATCTCATGGAATGCTACTAGCAAGGCATCCAAGGTATTTTAATACATATAGGAATATCAAAGAAAGTTTCTCATGGAAGGACCTAAAATGATGTCCTCAAACATATTATGGAATGCACTACGTGTTAACAAGGGAGAGAAATTTTTTCTAGTAGCCCGCTTACATCAACCTCTACCAAACCTCAATCAAAATTAGGAGAGTATACCAATGGATTTCATCATTGGCCTCCCAAAGGTATAGGATAAGGATTTTTTTATGTTTTTTAGACTAGTTAAATATATATGCACACTCCCTTGCCATTCTATCAAACATCAAGGCTCCTCAAGTGGTGCCAAATCTTGAAAATGAAGGTAAATTTGTAGCTTAAAACTTGTAAAACTATGTGATTGGAGATATAATTAAGTATTCTTTGTCACAATTATTTGTGCATGATTAATCTGTTTAGATCGGTTCTTTGTGTATTATTTATTATGTTTAAATCAATTTTATCTTTTGTAGAAATAGATAGAAGATTGTAGAATAATGTAGACAGAAAATAGAAGTGACACAACATATACGTGGAGAAATCCTTTTGGGAAAAAACTCCACCAGAACCAATATTGCTTGTATTATTTCACCTTAGAATAAGATTACAATAACATTGTATCAATCCTTGATTGATATGCTTCCTTTTTATTTAAAAATGCTTCTTCACAACCTGCAATAAACTCTCTTGAAACTCTTATGCACTCGCTGCAATATATAGACAATAATGAGCATTTTAAACTCCTGAGAGTTGACAATTACAAGAGAATAAACCTCCTCTGAAAAACCTATGCCTAGATTTGGCAAGTAGAGTTCCATGCTATAACATGAAGTTAAAACCACAGTCTCCTCAATTTAGGTGCCCAAATTGTACACTTAATTGAAAAAATCTTATAAACTCCACCTCAAATTTGGTGCCCAAGAATAGGCCCCACTTAACAAATCCTTGTAAATATCTTCTCATACAAAAGGTGTTAACTGAAAGATGCATACTTGGGCACCCAAGGTGGGTCCAAGTCAATCTTTGTTAACAAAAACATATCTCTCCATCAATTCATGCAAAATTTATGCATGATTGATCATCCCCACTTGACTAAAAGTATCCACCTGTTATCTGCCATGCAACTAGAGTCATTATTCAAGTCAAGTAGTATACAACTCAAAATAACTACATGCAATTGAAGATAACTGAACTGATTCTTAACTAATAGTGTCACTCCACTCTTGTAAATATCAATCCCTATTTTGTAGGAACGTAGACATGCATTACCGAAGTGTTATTGTTGATGCCAAAATTTGACAAGGTAACAACCTCTTGTTGGAAACTCAGTTTTAGGGGGGACCTATTGTGCCAAACTAAGTGACCTCCAGATTTCAAAGAAGTCGACTTCTTCTATAACTGGGGTTTTGAATAGGAAAAGGAAGAAAATATAAAATTAAATGATCTAACTAGGGTGATGCGCCAAGGTTTAGATATTAAGCATGGTAAATCTATCTTGAGGATAATACTTAAGGGCCTATTGATGATCTGTTGTGTTCCAGAAAGGAAAAAAAAAGATAGAATCCTAAATGATTCACTTTATATGACATAAAATAAACTTCGTACACATTTTCTAGATAGAAGAGTTCAAGACATGATCTAGACCAACAATTTGTATTGATTTATAGAAGTATGATAATGATACATCCAGTACAACAATGACACAATAAAACTTATCAAATATCGAAGAAAACAGAAAGGTCAAACAATGGAACAGTCTATAAGTTCTTTTACAATAATCTAATAAAGAAAATAAAGGCCTGGTTCTTCTATTAATTCTTTCACCGAAAAAAAAAATTAGAACTCTTGGAACTTCTAGAACTCTCTTTACTTTGAATTAAGAAGTAGTATTTATAATGGAAAACTAGCTTGATGAGCAAGCAACAGGAAATATTTTCTAATCATGAGCAATGATGTGTTAGCAATGATTTTTCCCTGGTAGTTACAACAGACTGATTCAGACCATGAACGAAGATGTCTAAAGTCCGGATGCATCCCCTGTGAATGATGGTAGTGGTCCCAACAGACCAACGCTTGGACATATTCAATTCACTTCATAATGGTAGCTACAGAACATGGCAGCTAGTGATAGTTGTCGCCTGCTTGGTTTGTCTTTGCAATGGAGCCTTCAGAAGATCACGTGGAAAATAGTCGGGACCTAACGCTAATAATTTCCCTTCAGCAATGAAAAACCTACATTGTGAAGACACATGGAGGTATTTTTCATATTGCACTAAATGGTGGGGTTCATCGAGAAATGTGCGCGAACTAATGCTATGTGGTAGGCGGTCGAGACCCGAAAGGGAAGCAACGTGAAGAGGCTCAAAATTTTGCGAACGAATCACACATAGAAACCCGATGCAAGCTTTCAAAAAGCAACAAGAGAAAAATCCTACAAATAGCGCTCGCCTGACAAGTGGCGGTACCGATACAGGTTTGTGCGAAAGAGAGCCCGACTTTACCCTTTTCTCAAAAGAGGGTGCGACCGATACTTAGGCAAAGTAAAATTACCTGAAGGGAACTTGGGAATTTCTATGTTCACAGCTTCTAGCGACTCATCAGGGGAATTTTGATAATGAAACGAGGAACCCAAAAATTTCTAGTTTTCATACCAGAGCCTTATCAATTGGGTGTTGCATTTAGAGTTTTGAGAGGGCGATTTGCAGTGGCAGCCATTCATCTTCAGATGGGGGCAACAAGTTATGCAAATTCTCTTGCGCTCCCTGTAGCTCTATCACTTCCTTGTAAGGCAGCGCTGATGACATATTGACCCATGACTCAAATTGAAAAAGGAGACAGGCAATCGGTTGAGTGATGTTCTCAAAATCTTTCATGGCAAGGGGTTAGCTAAAATTCTATAAGGTAGGCACATCCCATTGCCTTTCCCCGACCTTGCTGCAATATGCTCCATTATGGCTATTGACCCATTCTCAAGGAAAAGAGAAGGTAAACCCATTTGAGTTAGGTGGGAGAACCTGACCCTTATGTTGTTCATGGCCTGATCTAGCCTGGTGACACATTTGCTGGTATAAAGGGCAACTACGTGGTAGTGGATTATCCTGTTAGTTGTTTTAGCGATGGCCCCTTGATCTTCAATTCCCACATCTGCCAAGATCTCATATAGGACTTGATATAACCTGTTTAATAATCCTTCAGCCTTAGGAACTCTCTCCATGATGGGCTGAGGAATTTTCTCGATTGCTTCATGAACCCCTCTACTAAGATTTGTTGTCTTTGCCACAAATTGGAGTGTCGACTGTAGAGTTAGGAAGAATGCCTTCACTCTCTCCTAATATGAAATGTGTAACTATTGGGCTATTTGTAGGTCTGTATGATCGGCTAAGTGTAAGGCTGAGTCCTTTAATAGGGTGATCTCCTGATCCCTTTGCTCTATATCATGCGCGAGCTCAACAATCTTTTGGTTTGTCATGGTGAGTTTCCCTTGCAACTTTCATGACTTTGTGAGCCAGCTAGTCTCAACTCACTCTTTTTTTTTTACTTGTTGCTCTAGTGAAAACTTGAGCTCTATGATTTTTTTCTCCAATTGAGTTTGGTGGTGTTGAAAATCTGCATCTTTCTGCTGCATTTGCTACTCCACTCTGGTCAACTGGTCCCAATATTCATAATTCTTGTGTTGCAACTCAGCGACCAGATTAGGATCAACAGACTGAAGTCCTAATAACTCTTCTCGAAGCTTTGCTTCCTCTGCCTCCCTCTATTACGATAGGTGCTTAAAGTCATCCTCCATAGCCTTTTCCTTGGAGACCAAGACGTTGACTCTATCCTTCAAGTTTTTTTATCTCCTCTTCCTTTTTCCTGAGCTAGCGACTGGACTTAAGAAATTCAGTGGTCACTACCTGTTGTGTTTCCTCCATGAGTTCCACATTATCTCATGGTTGGGCCATGCTTAATTCAAGCACTACAACATACATGTTGTAGTCATCTGGCTGCATCTCCCCCTGCAGTTTGCTGACGGTTGGTAGCATTGTCGCGAAATGCAGTGACTACTGAACCTCATGAAAAATAGTGTAGTTTTTGCTCTGATGGCTTCTTGGCACCTTTTGCTCTTCTTTTTTGGGTTCTAATCGCTCGTGCATGCTTGGTTTTGTCACCTTCCAACAAGAATTCAGTCAGTGATATGATGAATCCACTTGCAAAAGGTGCACCAAGAGGAAGAGAGAAAGGAAATGAGAGGATATCAGTCCCGGGTGACTTCTTTGGAATCTTGGAAATCTGAGGCGAGAAAGGGGGAATACTCCAGTACTCAAACTGTGGACCAGGAGGGCCTGAGGAGAGTGGATTCATGATGGTATCCATTTGCTGGGAAGAGTGGATCATCTTAGATAATGCAGTAGCAGGGGATGTATCAATGAAGGTAGCATGGGCAGAGTATATGATGCTTTGGGATGTGGAGTGGGCCAAGGCGAATGGAGTGAGATTCCATGGAGGAGTTAAGGTGAATGGGACTGCATGAGAGAATTGTGCAAAACCTCTTGTGATTGTTGGAGCAGAGGTCAAAATGCATTAGTCAGTGCATGCAACAAGAGGTGTCATGGATACAACAGGGGTGACTGAGATTTGCAAAACTAGAGAAGAGGGATCGAAAGATACCTATGGTGTGGATGATTGCGATTCTTGATATGTTGTAGGCTCCTCTTCCATGTGTGGTTCTTGTGAACATTCTCTCAAAAGTGCCTCAATTCGATGTCGCTTTGCTGGTGGTGAGCTATCAACTGCTACGGTTTCAACTTGTTTTGGCAAGGTTACTAGGGTTCTCCTTGTTGTCAAGGTGTGAGTCAGTGAAGACTTTTCACTTGATATATTAACTCGTACGTTAGAGGAAACCTTAGCAGGTTTTTTAAATCCCTTTCCCCCTTGTTGTTCCATAATTTTTCAAACTCTTCATCCATCTCTAGGCTATTATAGGGAGCCTCAGTCTGCTAGATTTCTTGGCGGTATATCTAGAAGTTATTGATCTTTTCCTCCTTCCAGTCGTAATTGTTCATCAGATCATTGTGTAAGGTTGCTCTGATCCTTTTGGTTTTGTCAAACTGCCCAGTCCAGTAGTAGAACCTCAGCTAGGGCGGTCGACCATCTTTAGCGGGGATGTACGCCAAGTTGATGGTACATTCATCTGCATCTAAAACTGGATTTCAATGCTCTTCCCAGTAAGGGCGGGGATAGTGCATTACCTTGACATACTTGTTTGGTAGGTCATTGTCGGGGTTGTAGTTCCATTTGTCACAGATCCATACCAACCAAAGATGAGAAAAATTCACCTCCAATACGTCATGAGCCTTTCTCTTAGCCATGACCACAATCTTGAAGCTTATCAAAAGATAGAAAAATTCCTTCTTACATGCCTTCCCGTTGCAAAATGTGTCGTCAATTATTGAAACCTGGCAAAAAATATCTAGTGCCGGAACTCAGTCTATAAGACATGATGGAAGTCAAAAGGGCTCTCTAATGAAACTGTGCAATCGGACGAATGTGAAGCCCCTGCCCAGAAACCAATCGCACCTCGAAACAAAGTTCTGCATGAACTCAGTTTGGTCCGAGCTCAACCGTAAGATGGTGCTATCTCCTCTTAAATATTACAAAATAAGATATAAGAAATAGTCTAAAAAATCATAGTAGTCAAATGTCACCGAGAGGAGTGGATTCCATACAAAAAATGGCTTCCTATTCTATTTTTCATCAAAGATAGAGAGCTCAAAATGCATTTGAAAGAAGTCGGGGTTCTGGTATAGGAACATATACGCGAGGAAAGATGGGAACCCGAACCTCCTTTGAAGCTTGTATTCAGCTATTCGGCTGAGCATCTCCTACTTGATAAATTCAGCGAAATCATACCAGAAGAGAGAATGTTGTCTTCACAATTGAAATCCCAAACCTAGTTGAAACTCTTGGACCTCCTTGTCAGAGTCCAGTCCGCAAACGAATGCCATCATTGAGAATGCATCCCCTATATCATCATTGAAGCTCTTGTGCACGGTTGGGATCTTCATTGTCTTATTCTAAGTCTCTTTGTTGTAGAAATTCATTGCAAGGTCTCTGCTTCTCCAATAGGAATCTCCTTTTTTAGAGTGAATTGTTCCATTTTTTTCACTTTGAAGCTTTGCTCCGAGATGTAGAGCATATTCTAGATAGATGGTTTACATATGTTTATAGTTACCTCTCAGCCTTCAATGGTGTTGGTCTCTAGGTTGAAGTGTTTGATGGCTTCATCAACCAATTCAGGACAGTGGTGCACTAAACGGACCATATATTGAGGCAACCCATTGTTCTAGCATTTTTGCACCAATGAATCTAGGTTGTTATTCCTTTTCATCCTTTTGCAGGTCGCTTCCCTCAGTGACTTGGGATTATTTTCAAGAATGGGGTCATGAATGTTCTCCCATTCTTCTTTAATTCATTTCTTTTCCTTATGAAGGCTCCTTTTTTTCTGCAACTTGAGTGTTTAACTAGGTTGGCTTCTCTGGTATTCTAGGTATGGCATAAGAGACATCTTCGAAGATGTAGGTGCCTGGTGTTGCACACATGATGTTAAACAAGCTTTGTGCCCCTCGTTTTTGCAATCTCGCTTGTGAATCTTGAACGGTAGCCATCCTTTTGCAATTTTTACCCAGGAAGCACGCTGAAGTGGTATGAATAGAACATAAAACACAATGCAAGGTTCTGGATTTCAAAACCAGGCAACCTTTAGTTTTAGGTTTAATTCACACAGGGGTAGTGAATTCATTGCAATCTCCTATGCTTAACTTCTTCCACTGCAAACTGCATGATACTTGGTTCCTGAGATAGCTCCATTCCTCTTTAATTTCATCTTGCGTGTTGGAGAAGTTTTTATGTTCTATCCTACTTTTTGCATGCCACATTTGGAATTTCTTTGATTTCTTGCATTAAAAAAGGTAGGTAATGACTACCTTTTTGAATTTAATTTGGCATGTACTGCCAGCTTCCTTGCTCATACGAGATCAACTACTTACCCCTTTTGAAAATACAAGGATTCATAATTATATTGGTAATAGAATCCTTTTGGTGTGATTTTCATGGGAAATTGAGCCGCCGGTGTGATGCCTGTCATCCCCTCGTCTGCTTTAGCAATTAATATCTTTTATAGCGTGATCAAGCTGAAATCACAATGAGTACTCATAAAATATTTAAGTTCACCCTTGGGGATCGAAACGGCTTGTGTCATGCCACCTAGCCTTTGTCCATATGAGCCATCACCTGGGACTACCACCATATTGCATTGATTGATTACCATTCCTTAAGCTTGCATGCAAAAATTTGTACCTACAGACGCAACAGGGCCCTTTTGTGGGATTTTCGAGTAAGCACTCAATTAACCTCATGCTTTGTATGTTGGCTACCTCAGATATTTCTATAAATGATCCCTCATTCAACAACGAGAACATACTTAGTGGAATAGCCCTAGGTGATTGGACATGTTTGAAATTTGCATAATGATAATCTTAAGTGTTTTGAACAGAGGTTGACATAATGAATACTCCAATCTGGTTAGCGTGCAACAAGTCTCAAACGACTTTCCTGGGGGAGATCTCGAGTAGGCGCATGAAACGTATGACAAAGAATAAACATTCACTAGCTATCATAGCCATCAAGTGGGTCCTGGGTAGAGACTACATTGAGTATGAGGACAAATATCGAGTAAACACTAATATCAGTTCACACTTTGTTGCTTTTTTGCTTGATGCTCAAGCTCCAAAATCTATGATTCTTCATTTGACAATTCAAATTTTCTCGAAGGAGTACCTCGGGGGTCTTGGCGAGGTGGTAGGCAATGCGGTGTATGGCCTGGGACTTCCCGTTGCGAGTGACCTGAGGAAGCATATTGAAGAAGACGCAGTGGTGTCGTGGGTGCCATTCCTAAGTGGTTTTCGACTTCAATCACTCGCACAACATCGTGAAAAAGCCACCCGTGCATGCCATTTCATGTTGCATTGCTACAACGTCATGTTGTATTACGACATGGATTGGTATACTAATTTTAGGAACCATGTGTTCCCTCTGACGATAGTCATGGGTGTTGATGCTACTTCCACCATAGGTCCCATCGCTGCCAATAATCCTTTGGTTGCTCTCGACAATGTTACAGTTGATGAAGACAATACCCATAAAGTACAGATATGAAGTTTGATATGCTTTTTTCTTTTGTATATATACGCCTGAAAGAAGGCTCACATATATGTATGTAATAAAGCCATGTATATGGTTATACTTTTGAATATTTGGCTACAGGGCCATTTTGATAGTGTTTTATCACAACATATATATATCAAATATACTTACTTATGTTTAAACCTCTTTGTCTTCTTTCTTTTGTTTTTGCAACATGGGCTGAATCTTTCGCATCTAAATTTTAATTTTGCAACCTGCGTGGCATGATTTTTCTCTGTTGTTGTAATAATGGGCCTCATGCAATTTTACCTGCTCGTCATGTAACTGTGAAAAATGAGATAAAAGAACCGACTGACAAAACACGAAAAGGAAAACTAATTACATTTTTACAAATTTACACTTGCATAAAATAATTGTAGCCTAATTGAACAATTTTAAGTGAATTTTGTTGACCAGAATCCCAAGTGGCTCTTGTTCCATATTTTCTAATTCAAATGCATTGTTCTGTTTGCACTGAATTATTTTGAAAGGGCCTTCCCACAACTTGTCAAATTTTCCATGTTGTCCAGGTTTTTCGGCTCTTTCATTGTACTTTAGTACCAGGTCTCCGCATTTTAGACCTTGGTTCGAAGTTTTTTTGTCAAACCATTTCTTAACCACCTACTAGCGTTTAGTCATGGCTATTAGGGATTTCTCCCTTTTTTATTGCACCTCTAGTAATTCAGCTAACCAAACCTCCATTGCTCCATTCTCTTCAATCTCTAAGGACTTGAGTAATTGCAGTGCAGGTATCTCGATAGAGATAGGCAACGACACTTCTTTTCCGTATACTAGCTCATATGGTGAAGTCTTCAGGGCTTGCTTAGGATTTATGTGGTCCACCCATAATGTTGTTCAGAGATGCTTATGAAATTCATTCTCATGATTGGACCCGATACTATTGATGAGTTGGACTAAATTCTTATTAGTTGACTCAGCCAGGTCATTCCCTTGTGGGTGTGAACAAAAAAACCTTAGAGCCTAGGAATGCTTTGGAATTTTTTGAGATGATGGTCTTTGGTGGGCCGAACCTTGTTACTATACCTTCAAGAAAATCCATTATTTTTGCTTTGGTTGCATTCCTTAGGGGTACGACTTATGTCCATCTTGTAAAATAATTTGTAGCTGTGAGAATCCACTTATGGCTGGTGGTAGAAGCTGGGTTGATCATTCCTATGAATTCTAGTCCCCATTGTGTGAATGGTTCATCTGATACTATCAGATTAAGAGGCATAGCCAAAATTTTCCTCCTTCTTGCGTAGAATTGGCATTCCTTGCAGGTCTTTATCATTTTGTAGGAATCATTGAACAACATGGGCCAAAAGTACCTAGCGCGCAAGATTTTGATGGTGGTAGTTTTTGCAGAGAAGTTTCCCCCTTTGAGGCTGTTGTGGAATGTGTCAAGAATCTTCCTTGCTTGCTCCATAGCGACACATCGTAGCAGGATGCCATTAAAATTTCTCCTGAAGAGAACCCCTTCAATGAGCACATACCTATTATTTTTTAATTCAGTAGAACCTTCTTTTCTACAAAGGGAGGCCTAATGGATATTTTCTAGTGTGCATAAATCTTGCCCTGTCCATTAGCCAACATCCCTCAGGTTTTGACTCATTCATCAGGATTTGTTCCGCTTGCTCTGTTTTTGTTTCTGCTTCTTCGTTGTGTGCCAAATGTTAACACAACCCTCTTCCTTTGACGGTCTTTCTAGGTTTGACTTCAATGTCATATTCTAGGATCTTAGTGATCCAGTTAGCTCTCTTTTCGGTGATTTCTCCCTCCATAATATATTCATGCACCCTAGAGTGTGCCACATAAACGATCACTTTGTTGCAACATATCAGATGTCAAATTTTTTTGAGTCCCTTTACTATTGCGAACGCTTGTCTTTCGACGAAGTTGTAGTTCGCCTCATATTCCTTCAAGGTCCGAGAGTGAAATACTATTGGGTATTCTCCCTTTCCTTCGTTGTCCTTCTGGGTTAGGATAGTAGCGATGCTTGTCTTGCTACTAAAAACATACATCATGAAGTCTTCGGACAAATCCGGATTTACCAACACATGGGCTAAGGAAATATCATCTTTTACCTTCTCGAAGGCTTCTTTTGCTTCCTTTGTCCACTTGAATAATTGGTCCTTCTTTAGCATCAAAGTGATTGGCCTAATTATTCCTGCAAAATCAGAGAGGAATTTGCTTACGAAATTTAATTTTCCCAAGAAGGACTAAACTCCCTTTTTGTTAGTTGGAAGGGGAAGTTCTCTAATTTCTTTTACCCTTTAAGGATCAATAAAAATCCCATCTTTGGACACCACATGCCCTAGTAGCTTGCCTTGTGGTATGTTGAAAACACATTTTCTGGGGTTCAAGGATACCTCGAACTCTTGGAACCTTTTGAAAACCATTTTTAGATGATCAAAATGGTCATATTTTGACTTGGAAAATACAGTTAGGTCATCTAAATAGATGAGGATGATCTTATTGATTAGTTCACTGAAGGCGATGTCCATTGCCCGCTAAAAGGTAGCTCCCACATTTGATAGGTCGAAGGGCATTTTAACATATGTGAATGTTCCCCATTTAGTGGTGGACGTAGTTTTATATTGATCTTCTTCTTTGACTCGGACCTGATTATAGCCCGAGAAGCCATCTAGTAGATAAAACATTTCTGAACCTGTCACGATTTGCATAATGGATTCCATGGAAGGCAACAAATAATGATCTTTTAGTGATTCTTTGTTCAAGTCACGGAAGTCAACACAGAGATGAATGTCTCCATTCTTTTTTTGGACTGGCACAAGGTTAGACACCCAAGTGTTGTGTTTGATTGGAAATATGATCCTTGACTGGATCAACTTTCCTAGCTCTCGTGCCATCAAGGCTTCAATCTTCAGATTGATAGACCTTTGTTTTGTCGAACAAGTTTAGCACCCTCTGTGAGTTCAATGGTATGCTAGATAATGCTAGGATCATACCCTCTGAGGTCATCATAAGACCAGGCTATTACCCCTTCATATGTTTTGCAGAGGTGGATCAGTTTATCCTTGTCATGCTATGGGACCTCTTTCCCGAGTTTCAGTTTTCTTTCGCTTTCGACCTCAAGGTCGACGTAGTCTGCTTGGTTCACCACAAACTTCCTCCTATTATTTCTTACTTCATCACAGTAAAAAATATTCTCAATTGTGACCAACCCTTTTGAAGTTTGTTTGACCTCAACTGAATGATATGTCCTTCGTAGGCTTCTTCTATCTTCGGCTGGAGCTGATCGACAAACTTACCTAATTGCTGAATGAACGAGGCAATGTGTTCGTCACTTTCAAACACTTGCCAGCTTTGATCGTTGTCTAGAATGGATGGTCGAACGATTACTCGTACTGAGTGTACATTTTGCATTAAGTCATAAATAGGATCAAATTGAGATCCTATCATTGCCCTGCGATCCGTGACTGAATTATGCTCCCTTGACAGCGCGTGGATATTAAAGGCTTCAGAATTTTCAATGAGGTCCCATACTCTATGTCTATAAGATCGCATGGGAAATTTTTTTGTAACAAAAGCATTTCTAACCTAGTTGATTATGAGTTTGGAATCTTCAAACACTTTTATTTGCTTGATACCCATGCGCTCAACAAGGCTTAGTCCTTGCACAAGACCCTCATATTCAACCTCATTGTTTGACAAGGCAAACTGAAAGCGGAAGGATTTGAGAATCTTCTCATCGTTTGGGGGCGTTAGGCATATCCCAGCACCAGCGCCAAGTTTACATCTTGCACCGTCAAAGTGCAACGTCCATGGCTATGAGGTTTGACCGACTGCGAAATCCCTTGCTATCCTCGACAACTCTTAATATTCATCATAGATGATGTAGGTGCCCAATCATGTAGCATGATAGTTTTCGAAAAGGTTGGTATCTGCATTTTTTCTTAAAAAGACTTCTTTGGAAGTGGCTTTGTCTTCGGTCGCCTTATCTTTTGTCTTTGGCTTGCTACCAACAACCTCTTCTTTTGTATAAGAGGTTTTGATGACTTTGATTTCTTCTCTTTTGGGAGTAACATGAGTAGCCTCGTAGTTGATCATGGCTTCATTGGTCACATGCTCTGAATGTAAGGATTCTGATACAATATTCACCTAAGATCCGTGCTTGATCCGTAGAATTAGGTGAGACCAATCCAAAGAAAGGTATCCACCTATCTTTGTTGTAAATTCTCGTGATAGGCAAAGGCTAAACATGGGGGGAACATCAATTATCATAGTATCTTGCAGTACTGTGATGCTAGGACAGGAAAACAAGGTTAAAGGGAGGTCTTTAATGAGGCCTAATGTTTCGACTTTGTTTCCATCCAGCTGCATGAATCCCCTTTTTAGGGGTTCGTAGCTAAGTCCTAAGGCTTTAGCTATCTACTTGGGAATGACTGTGGTACTACCACCAGAGTCAATCATGGAGTTGTGCAATAATTTCTTCCCAACAATGAGAGTTAGGAAGAAGGGTCTAGGTTTTGGCTTCTCCTCTTTTCCATTTGTCGAAACTTCTTCTGCAATGTTCGCAAGGACTTTGGTTGGAGCTGATGCATCGATGGCTCTTTCAAAAGCTTGTTCTATTGGTTGTTCCATCATATCTTTCTACAGGGCTTCCTATAGAAATGATTTTTGTTTTGGAATAGCTAAGATATCCCACAGGGACACATTAGTGAAAGATTTCTTCAATTGTTCCACCATGTTGATGGGTGATGAATTTGGAGGATTTTGTTCTTTCGCCTTGGTAGCAATAACTTCCTTTCATTCTTGAGGCTCTAGAGAAATTGGAGAAGGGCTAGGGAGTTGGTTCAAATTACTTATGGGTTGTTGAGTGATCGAATCGCCTGTAAATCTTCTCTTTGATCGGGTGTTATAATCGGACTACATCTTCGGGGTCGCCATTATGGATGCTTCGTAAGTGAACACTGCTTTGTCCCCTTCCATCTAGGAAAGGAGAGCATGGTCATGAGCAATGTCACCTTCTTGCTCTAGGGACATTCCTTGCATCTGTGAGGTGAGAACCACATATTCTAATGCAGAATAGGTGTATACATACCCTCCCAAATTTGTCATTGCACCTTGCCTACGTTATTCAACAATTTTCTATTGCAAATTGCCAAGTGGACAATTTCGAGGCATATGAGTGTCACCGCAAGGATAGCACCAAGTGCTGAAATCTTTGGTGATGTTCTATTTGACAGTCAGTTCCCTTCTCATACTTGTATGAGTAGTTCCCAATGGAGTTGGTACTGGTACTATTTGGTTGTTTGTTTGATTCAGCGTAGTTGTGCGTGCAACCCCTTGATATTGGTTTTGTTGGTAAGAGGGTCTATTACCTTAATAATTTTGATAGGTTGGTCTCAAACGAGCAACCTAATTGCATTTGATAGTGGTTACTTCATTTTTCAAGTTTCACAACATCTCCCTTATGTCGCTCATCTCATCTTTCAGAGTGTCAGACGTAGAAGCAACATTTGGTTGCGCGCTTGAATATGTGTACATGGATGGTGGCGGAAACGTGGTTGTACTAGTAGATGGAATCTCTTGATTAGAAGCTGATATTTCAGGGAGGCAACTTCTTAGCGTCGATCAAATTATTCTTTGCTTTCACCATTGTATAGTAAGCATTTGGTAATGTGGCTTTGTCGAGTGACTGGATCATCATGGAAATGTCGACGTTGATGGAATTTAGGTAGAACATGAATGCTAACTCAATCAGTGGTCGGATGACATTCTGAATTCTCTGTCAGGTTGTATGAAATTGGGCATTGAAATCTGTCATGGCTTTGGATGGGGCTCACTTTATTGTAGATAACTAGTGATATAGCGAAGATTTATCTTCGTCATTGGAAAATCTCTCCTAAAAGGGGTCTCCGAGCTCATCCCAAGTGCCGATGGTATTGGCAGGCAGAGTGCGGTACCAATCTAGCACTCTTCCTCTGAAAGAAGCTGCAAGCAATCTCAGTGCTATGTTATGATTTGTTACTCCATGCACTAGACACACGTTTGCAACGTCTTGTAGATGTTCAGACGATGTTCTCGAGCCATCTTCTGTAAAATTTGGAATAGCTTTAAGATCAGAGACCGAGATGGGGGCCCATATAGCAGGTACTACTAGGGAAATAAGAGGACTTCCAACGTCCCAAGCCACATAATTCTAGTTTGCGATTAATATTATGGCTCACACACCCTTTTGATTTGGTTATGTTTTAGGTCCCACTAGGCGTGCCAAGAAAAGAAAAAACTGTTGATGCTAAAATTTGACAAGGTAACAACCTCTTGTGGGAAAATCAATTTTAAGGGGGACTTATTGCGTCAAACTGAGTGACCTCCAGATTTTAAAGAAATCAGATTCTTCTATAATTGGGGTTTTGAATGGGAAAATGAAGCAAATATAAAATCAAATGATCTAACTAGGGTGATGCGCCAAGGTTTGGATATTAAGCATGATAAATATATCTCGAGGATAAGACTTAAAGGCCCGTTGATGGTCTGTTGTGTTCCAGAAAGGCAAAACAAAGATAGAATCCTGCATGATTCACTTTATATGACATAAAATAAACTTCGTACATATTTGCTAAATAGAAGAGTTCAAGACATGATCTAGACCAGTAATTTGTATTGATTTATATAAATCTGAGAATGATACATCCAGTACAACAATGGCACAGTAAAACTTATCAAATATCGAAGAAAAAAGAAAGGTCGAACAATGGCACAGTCTGTAAGTTCTTTTACAATAATCTAATAAAGCAAATAAAGGCCTGGTTCTTCTATTAATTCTTTCGTCGAAAATAAAAGTTAGAACTCTTGGAACTCTCTTTGCTTCAAATTAACAAGTAGTATTTATAATGGGAAACTAGCTTGATGAGCAAGCAATAGGAAATATTCTCTGATCATGAGCAATGATTTTTCCCTGGCCATTACAATAGAAAGATTCAAACCATGAATGAGGACGTCTAAAGGCCAAATGCATCCTCTGCGAATGATGGTAGTGGTCCCAATAGACCAACGCTTGGACATGTGCAATTCACTTCATAACGACAATTATAGAACATGGCAGTTGGTGATAGTTTTCGCCTTCTTGGTTTGTGTTCGCAATGGAGCCTTCAAAAGATCACGTGGCAAATAGTCAGATCTGACACTAATCATTTCCCTTGAGCGATGAAAAGCTTGCGTTTTGATGACACGTGGAGGTCCTTTGCATATTGTGTTGAATGGTGGGGTCCGTCGAGAAATGTGTGCAAACTAATGCTATGTGGCAGGAAATTGGGACCCGAAAGGGAAGCGATGTGAAGAGGCTCAAAAGTTTTTGAATGGATGACACGTGGAAACCCATTGCAATATTTTGAAAAGCAGGTAGAGAAAAATCTTCTGAATAGCACTCGACTGACAAGTGGCGGTACCGGTACAGGTTTGTGCGAAAGAGAGCCCAACTTTAACCTTTTCTCAAAAGAGGGTGCAAAAAATACTTAGGCAAAATAAAATTACTCGAAGGGAGCTTGGGAATTTCTATGTTCACAACTATAAATCCTCCAAAAAATTAACTGAAACAAGGTGGGCTCCACCTTCCATGTGGGCGCCCCATGTGCTCCTATTATTTAGGAACTCATATTGGATGCCCTCATATGTTCCTATTATTTAGTAATAATTACAAATGTCAATTTACATGTTCATTTCATTCGAAATTAATCTCTTTCTAATCCTAGTGTTGGGGAACACTTTCCAAGGACTTAGGAGATACATGAAATATGTTTAGGATTGAAATTAAATGACATCCTATTCCCAATAGGATATATTGTTCAAGAAGGTGTTTAGACTGCATGGGTTGCTAAAAAATATGGTTAGTGACATGGACAAAATATTATCAAGTTTGTTTTGAAAATAATTATTTCAGTTGGCAAGCATGAAGATCACCCCTAACATAAGCTATCACCCATAAACAAATGGGAAAATGGATCAAGAGGTACTTGAAAAATTACATTTTAAGCTAGTCTAGTCAACATGGGTCAAGTGGCTACACTTAGGAGAGTACTACTACAATACCTCTTACCATATGTACATTAATATGATCCCTTTTAAATTTTTATATGGATATGTTGCTCTAGGGTTTTTTGATCTCATAGTCACAAAAAATAAGATATTGTGGTCAAATGAAATTGCACTCTTTTAAAATTGGTTCAACATTCCAATGACACAATGGAAATGGCCTCAATGTGTGAGAACCTTATAGTTTAAATCAGACCTCCAAAGAAGGCCAACTTCCTTTCTAATCCATATGTAGAGTGTTGATCCAAATGAACATTGAATAAACCTACAAACTATACCTATTCCAATAGCTTGTAAAGGAAAATATAGAGATAAATTCAAAATATTGAGATGGTGGTGATGTACCGAGATTAAATGAGTTTCTTCATGCCCACTACAACATAGTGAACTAACTAGACTGCTAGATGAACTCGCGTAGTTCTCTATTATACCAACTCCTATAGGTTTTTATGGAGGTTAGGGTTTGACAAACACTGAGAGGGAAATAGTGAAGATCCATATTTATCTCTTTCAAACAAGTTTAACACAACATAAAAACATAAAAAATAGTAAAACATTCATTTGAACATGAAAGTAAGAAGATTTTACAAAACATACCAGAATTGAGAAGAGGTAAGATAATAGTTTCCATTAATAAAAAAAAAGACCAAGTTTGTAGTTGTTTAAAATGTAAAAATATATGTCTCTTCTAGAGAAATAAAGGAAAGACCCTTTACAAATGGGTACAAAGCTCTTCTTAAACCATCAAAAGAGTGTAGGATAAATAAAACATGTGGAAGGGCATGAAACCATAGCCATAAACCTATCAATCGTATGCAAACATGTGTACTTTGAAATCTTAAGTCGGAGGTGTGGGAAAACATTTTTGATACCATAGTCATGCCTCAACATTGATGAGTCTAAGGATTGAAGTGTAAAAACCCCTAATGAAATTCACTAAAAAATCATGACCAAGGATGGAATTTTGATGAAAGGAGTTTGTAATTTAATAAATGAAGAATGGGTATCATTTATCCCCTTGGAATGCATGAAAATGCATTTAAAATCCTTTTTATAACTCCACAGATCAAGATCTAGTAGTTGTATGATTTGTTGCAACATTAATGGAAGTTTTTAGGTTGAAGGACATGTGGGGGGCGAAAGGAGTCAAAAGGAACTTGGAACCAAGAATTTTTGTTCCAAGTTCCTATCGAGGCCTGAGGTCCAATAGAAACCTAAGGTGGTGGGATTTGGAAGGGAAAAGGAACTTGGAATCAAGAAATTTGGTTCGAAGTTCATGTTGGGGCTTGAGGTTCGACAAGGACTTAAAGGAAGTAAAGAGTGACAGGAAAAAGGAACTTGGAACTAAGAAATATGGTTCAAAGTTCTTGTTGGGGCCCAAGGTTTGATAGGGACTTGAAGGAGAAAATACCCTGGACTTAACCAACTTTTTGGTATTTTTTCATATTGTTATTTGATTGAAGTTTGGGAAAGGGAAACCACTACCACTAGAGGTATATTTGAGCATGATTAACCCATTTAGATTTCCTAAATTGGTTATAATTGATGGGAAATGCAAGGGGATACAAAGTGACAATAAGTACCAACACCTCATGACTTTATTGATCAAATCCAAGAGATTTTGAGGTCACTCAATGATAACCTACAATGAGCTTAACAAAATATTTTTTTATGCATACATAATCCATATAGAGAGGTCCTTTGAGGTTGGGGATTTAGTCTATATAAGATTACTTTATAAACAGTCTTCCCTAAAAAAAGTGGGGCTTAAAAATTCAAACTAAAGTTTTATGGACCCTACAAGATCATGAAGTGGCCTAGGTGTTGGAGCTCCCATAAAGTAGTAGGATCCATAATGTATATCATGTCTCTTTCTTGAAAAGAGATATTATCTTTCATATTGTTCCTTCAATAGATCTACCACAATTAAACAAGGGTAGGTTAATTTTTGAGCTTGAATAAGAGATGGATATAAGGGTGAAAAGCTTAAGGGGGAGAAGTATCATAAAATACTGAGTTTGTTAGAAGAACCTACTTGTTGAAGACGTCACTTGGAAAGGATATAAAATATTATAACAACCCAATTTTCATTTCTTATGGTCAAGCAATATAGGGAAGTTTAGACTTGTGATATCTCCTTCTTAAAATAATTCATGTAGAAAAAGAGATTTATTCCTTTCTCTTTTGGTAAGTCAAATTGGTTGATTTTCCTCTTTTTGTCCCTATCTTCTTAAGTGTTGAGTGTTTTGTCTGATTTCTTATGCTTAACTCCTTCTGTTGAGGTTTTAGACTTCTCTTGATAGGCATGTCTCTCCCATACTCCCTAGCTTCCCTATTCCCAATTGGCGGCACCCCAACCCCTAAAATATGATGCTCCCACCTTTTTGTTAGTTATCCCTACCTATCGCTTTGCGCGAACCTAGGATACCGTTAATGAAATTTTTAATTTCTAACTTCTTTTGAGGTGGTCTTTGTTACATGTGAAAGCATCATTAATTTTAATTTCACATATTAATGTGTACTTGCAATATGAGTGGTAAAATATGAAACTATTTCATTTATTGTGGTAGTTGTGGCTCTATGATTCTTGGAGCCACCACATATCATAGTTGTCGATTTAGGCGAGAACCTTGTTGATTTTAGATTTTATGTTTCATCAAAACTTGGTGGAATTTTGGAGGAATTCAAGGAATCTATTACTATAAATCCTAATCTTTACTACTAAAAACATGTGAGCTATTTAGAGTGCTTGATCTAAGAATGAAAACCCTTAGATTCATAATGAACAAGAGGACAAAACCCTTATGGTTCAAAAAATCAGGATGAGATCTTATGACTTAACAAATGTAATTTTTCTAGGAGATAAAAGATGAATCTATTGCTACTTATTTCCTTCGTGTTGCATTTGATGCATTGGTAGCTTGTTGTCAATGATTTGTCAGGCGAATTTTAGAGTTTCCCTCACTGTTATTGCAACCATTGTACTTGTTGGTATGGTGGCTATTGTTTCTCCTTGTATAAAATAATCAAATATAACATATTGACTCTATTATTGAGGTGAAGAGATTTTTTTAACTTTCTCTTTGTCTTTTTTGCAAACATGTCTAAAAACATGCAAACTTGTGATTTATTGATAAATGAAAGTAATATTTCTAAACCAACAATAAATCCTTAAGAACAAATTTAGTGTGTTAAAGGAAATTTTATTGGTTTGTTAATTTTAATTGAAAAGAAAAGAAAATCCTAAATGATATTCCCTCACAATAGCAATTAGGGCTATTAAAAAAAACATGGGTAAAAAGAGGTGAGGATTTTTCCTTGAGTATTTGACTCAAAGTTAAATAGCAAGTAGTCACCCCTAGGAACATCTAAAATTATTGTGTTGGGGCCTTGGGTTAGGGAGAGTTGTAGAAGGAAGAGACATATAATATGTCTCATAAAAACTCACGATCCTGATGGTTGCAAGTATCCTAATTTCAAAGGATATATGGAGATTGTAATTTGGAGATGCAATGAGAAATGGAAAAGGCTATGATGGCATAAAAATTTTAGTATGCGAAACTCAAGGAATAAATATTCAATTGAAAAAATAAGACACATAAGAATTATAGCTTGCTATTTTTCTCTTTAGGCCTACAAAATCTGAAAAAGGGGCAAATTCTCAATGTCTAGAAGTCCTTCTATAGGATATTTCAATGCTAGGATGACAAATGAGCAAATTATAATTTTAGGCAACAAGGAGGATAATAATCCTTTATGGTTTATTGAAGAGGAAAAACACCAATCCTCAAGATGTTTAAAGGATAATGTGGGTATTAAATATTTTGGAAAATAATTATTAACTTCATGTGGAACTTATGGTTTGATTATTTACAATGGTATGGGTAGGTGGAATAAATCTAGAGATTATACATACAAAACATATAATAGAGAAAATGTTTTTGATTATGTCATTTGATCTTAAAGCTCTATTGAAAGGATAATACAGGTTGTGATTGGAGGTCTTGTTATGAAATTAAAATCAAACCATGGCTCGATCTATATAATAATGTTTTTGATGGAAATAAATTGACATATGCTAAAGAGAAACCCAACCACTACCCTTAACAAAGGGGAAAAATATTATAACCCAAGAAAAAATATTCTTTCTTAAACGAAACACTAAAGCACCTCTATAGCCATAAATATGGTTGTGGATGTTGATGTTGATTTTGGTTTACAAACTATAAAGGGAGGGGGCGAATACCAAAGAATTCTAAAGGAGGAAAAACAATATAATGTTTCAAAATCAATGAGATAAAACACATAACTCAATAGGTATTTTATAGATATAAAAGAGCAAACAATAAGAAGGAAAATAAGTTTTTTTTGCTGAATGATTGGTTTGATGAGGATTACAAAGTTGTAAGGAGAGTTCTCAATGAGCCAAGGAAAGAGGAGGCAATTAGAAATTTGTACAAGTATATTGTAAATATAAAAAAAGGGAGTTCATGAGCACAAGGAGAGAAGATATAATATATTAAGGGAAGAATAAACCAAAAATATTTTGGAGGGAACTTCAACAAAGAAAGGAGCAAACATATAATATCATAATCATCCAATAGATTAAATATACAAAATAATTATATGAGAAAGAATCAAAGGCTAAGGTCTATCCCATGGTTAACATGAAAACAAAATTATTCACTTTAGGGACATTAAGGAATGTATCAAAAAGATGGGTTTAGGAATTGACATGGTAAAGCCACTTGTAGAATATACATTTAATGGGGGATTACAATCCTTGTTCCTCACATTAGTAAAATATTTAACAAAATCATTCAACATAGGTTTCCAAGAGTTTGGACAACCGACCTCACAATACCTCTTTTAAGAGTGGTTATGTTAGCAATCCTTCCAATTACAAGATACTCATGATCAATCCTTTGTATGCAAGGTCGTTTGTTAACGTGGTTGAACATAAAATGAACAAACAAGTTTAAGAAAAATATAAGAGAGCAAAAGGAGAAGTATGTTTTAGGCCAAACCATTAAATATTAGATCTTGGAATTACTTTAAGACATATTGTTAAAAAAATTTAGGATGAAAAAGATGAAGCTTATTACAATTTCATTAACATTGAAAAGGATTTCAACATGGTTCTCAAGAATAATCTAAGGCATTGAGTGGAGGATTTTGTTATCCTAGAGCAATATAGAATGATTGCCTATAGGTTTCATGAAGAGATTCAAAGAAAAAATAGAACTCAAGTAGGCCTTTCAATTTTTTTAGGATGAAAAGCGGATTTAAGTAAAGATGCCCTTTATTCTCTACTCTTTTTGGCTTATATATCAACAAACTTGAAGAATAGTTAATTTTGCAAAGTGGAGATGACATTCTTTTTTGAGGGAATGTTGTGAGGCTTCTTTTGTATGTTGATGTTTTATTTTTTATTGCTAGGTCCACTTGAGAGTTATAAGATCACTTATATGCCCTTGAGCACTTTTGCAAAGAAGTGGGCATGCAAGTTAGCAACATTAGGTAGGTCATGGTATTCTCTAAAAAAAGAAAAAAAATAGGTTACCTTTTATTTTGAAGGAGTATTCAAAAAGAAGTAGCAAAGTACAAATAACTTAGAATTGACTTCAATGACAAACTCCATCGAGAAAGTTGCTTAAGGAAGATAATTTTGAGAGGTTGGAGACCACTTTATGCTTTCTAAAATGGAAGCAAAGAAGCAAAGATGCATAGTTATAGGATTGGAAAACTATCCAAATTCTATTTGGGTTATTAGTAATTCCAATGGTGCTCTATAGGTGCAAATTTTGGGCTAGCAACACCCTACACTTAAAATAGAAGTAAATAGAGGATCTAAAAATGCATGATCACAAGCAAACTTAAACTAAAAGCTTTAGTCCCTCGTGAGATTCTTCTAGTTAAAACAAGTACATTTCCTATTAAAGTGATTGGTATATTTGAATAGATGTCCTAAGGTTATCATCAATGAAATTGAATGAAAGAAAGTGTCTTAGTATATTTGAAAAATTGAATAGATGTCCTAAGGTTATCATCAATGAAACTGAATGAAAGAAAAAAGTCCTAGATGAAACAAAACTTAAATGCATGTCCTAATAATAGTAAATGAATAAATACTTTTGTTATAGATAAATTTCACAAGTCTATGTGGGAAAAAACATTAGCCATCTCAAAAGAAGAAATATGACTTTCAAAAATTCAAACCCACTTATGATCATCAACATAGAGTCTACCATAAGAATAAATATCCCTCGAAAGCAAAGACTCTCACAATAATTCACTTTATTTTAGAATGTGAAGCTTACAATGACATTTGAACTAATTAGTTAAGTACTTTACAATAACTTCCTTAAAAGATTTGTGAAAAAAAAAAACTATTGAGAAAAAACAAAAACTCATCATTAAATTAAATAGCAAAAAGGCCAACAGTTAAAAAAAAACAAAGTCTACAACAAATTTATGGGAAAACACTCATTCAAAATATTATATTTACAAATTTAGATAAATTAAAATGACAAAACTTGGCGCGAAAAAGCCTCTGTCCGTAAGCTGATGATATTCGAGAGAGTTGCTATACCATTAGTTTTCCCATGACAGCCTTAAATTGACGGATCTTCTCCACACATTCTTGGTTGCCATAGCAGGTAATATTTTACTTTTAATTGTACTCTCCCTGGTTTCGTTTGCCCTGGTTTCATTTGCCCTCGTTTCTCAGCCTCTACACGGCTTCAGCTTATTTCTTCTGTTTGCGCAGGTTGGAATCCGTCGGTTTGCCCTTCTTAGTATTGCTCCTGCAGAATCTTGCGGTAAGTTTAAGCTCGACCCCCTTTGCATCTGCAACTTCAAAAAAAATTCATCGTCCCTTATTGCTTTGAGAACTGTCTGTGCGCTGCTACATAGTTTCCATTTTGCATAGGCGATGAGGATGGTGGAAAATCTGTTGGTTGAAAGCTTATAAACCCTTTTCAACACATATATCTTGTGCAAATCTCTAGTCATTCGCTCTATGGGTTGACGTCTCCACACTAAATCCATAAATTGTTGCACTGACCCCCAAATTTTAGTTAATATTCAAATTAAAAAGCACTTGGAAGTCGGGCCATAGTATTTTGAAGGCTGCAGGGAGAGGGCCGAATCATGATAGGAAACCTTATGAATAATAGGGTCATTGCCGCGACCCTGCAAGCCGCAATCAGGAGGAACTAAGTTCTGCAGTCCTTGAATTGCTGAGTGGGGCTGAGCTGCTGGTGGATGTTATGTAAGTGTTCTTCAAATCTCCAAATTAGTACAATAGAAACCAAATTCAGGGGATCACAAGTGGCACAGTAGCTTTCTAGTCTTCAGTTCCAGAAGAATAAGATTGTGCACCATGTAACCTAACAATTTACCACTTTGCCATCTTACTTTACCTTCCATTCACATGAAATTGTAAGTCACCTTATAATAGGAGAGCCCTCCTCAGATTACACCGTTGGATTTGAATGCTATTTTTTGCTTCAAACACTGCATGCTGTGAATCATCACTTTGTTCCAAGCTAATAGGAACTAAATTTCAACAAGGCCCAACAATCATGAAGTCTGAGTTTGTCCAGTTAATGTCAATGAAAAGTATCATACATGAAAAATCCCAGAAATCTTCAATTTCTAAAGCCTCTGTGCTAAAATCACATCCTTGGCTTCAACTAGACAAATCACCACATAACTTTTCTGTGCCCGAAACGGTAAAGACTCTGTGCTAAAGTGAAACTAAATAATTATCTCAATGTCACAGTGGAGTCATTTTTTGATGAACTTAACTGTTTCTGCAACATTAACATTCTGATCAAAACAAAAGGAAACATATGACCTTGGCCACAAGTACAAATGATCAATGATACTATATAGGAAAGAATGAATATTTGAGTGAGGAGTAACGCTTCATTCAGATGATGATACTATCATAACATTTTCACAATTTAACGTTAATCATGCAACTTCATTTCTAGATTAAAGAGTTAATTCAAATACGAGCATCTTTAATCATCACTCTGTTATGCATCAACGAGGTACGGATGTGGTAGATATGTAGTATCTACATATTAACTAGAGAAATAGAATATAGTAATACTAAGTAGATAAAATGGTGTGATGCGTTATATATATGAATCAAGGGACACTTATGATAGGTACTTTCTATAATGAGGTGATAGATTACATCTATTTATAGCAACTGATGGCGACTAATGATCTTTAATCAGATATATTACACACAGAGAAATATAATGCAACCATTTATTTGTTTCTATATAAATTTTTTATTATGCTTAGAACCAAATGCTTGTGAATTCCAGCACATAAAGAAGATCAAATGGGAAAAACCAACTTGTTAAGATTTTGTACTATATCAACTGGAGTAACAGATACATGTAAACATTGTAAAGCCTATATAAATAAAGGCATAAGATAAGAACTCAGAACCAACTACTCACTGGTTAAAGATTTTGCACTGTAATAGCTGGTGTAAGACATATAAACTGCATAGGCACAGGATTAGAACTCAGAACCAAATACTTATAAAATTGACCCAATACTGATATAACCTTGTACCATATGACAGGTAGATTCAAATCTCACTTTGTCATCAATATGCTACAGGCAAACACAGAGCTCTGCTCCCTCTAACAGGGCCTGCTCATTACATTGCCCAAACAATATACTACTAGCAGGGTGGAACTCTGTAATTTGAATGGTGGGTGTTTACGTATGTTTGGATTGAATCAAATAAAGAACAGAGTTACCTATATTGGGATTGAACTAGCAGGATGGAACTCTGTAATTTGAATGGTGGGTGTTACTTTTATTGGGATTGAATCAAATAAAGAACAGAGCTCCCTATATTGGGTATTGGGATTGAGGCAACAAAGAATAGATAAATTGGGTATTGGGACTGAGGCAAATAGAGAATATTAAAATTGGGTATTGGGATTGAAGCCAAGGAAGAAGAAGAAGAAGGAGGCGGTTACAGTCTACAGGGCAGAATGAGGCATGGTGGGGTTGATTACAGGGGTGCTGTTGAAAGTGGGGGAAAGATTCCTGACACATAGGATACCAACACATGTATATATAAGTATATCATAGTTTTTTTGTTTCAAATATCTTAATCAATGGAATTTCTTGTATGCAAAATTAATTAAAAATACATAGATTGGATATCAATTACAGGCATTCTGGCTGCAGCTTCTATACAAGGCAATGCACAGATACAATTCAGAAATACCATGCATTTTTGCATTGTTTTCTGTATACTTGTAATATCTCCGGCAATTCGTATCATTCGCAATGTATCCTCCTCAAAATTTCTACTCCATATGAACAGATGTTTCTATAGTTATGTAATTATGACACACAAATTTGTATGCATAGTTATTAAAGGGCTGGAACAAAATCCTCTGTAAACTTATAATGCTCTGAATAACACATATTTGTTTCTGGACAGCATTTTCAATCTCAGCTTTTTCAGTACCTTTCTTCCTAGTTGGACCATCAATGATTTCAAATTATTGTTATTCTAATTCATATCAATATCGTTGCTCAGCAATTATGGTAGATCATTTAGCAATTATGCATTCACTTACAAGGACTGAAACACAACTGAAATCAAACTTTTGAATTAAGAAGATATTAAGATTCCATTATCAATTTTTTTTGTGCAGAGATACTTTTAGCCAAATGTAATGGGAAAATAAAAATTAAAGATATTCTAGTTTGATAATGAATTTAGTCCATGGCGGATAAAAAATCTATAAGAGCTTAGGCAAAATACTTACTGCCACAGCCTATAATTTGATATGACGTTTGTTACAAATTAGATAGAGATTTGATGTGCTATAATATTCAAGGCCATGGCTTAAAGATCAGCAAAACAAAATAGTGAATATTAAACTAAACACTACATTCTGCAAACTTTCCTCATTGTTCTTGTCCTTCACATGTACCACCACATCGATGCCCAGAGAGCTTTCGGTTACACCTATAGAAAAGTATATGTAAATATATTTTTGCATCTTTTGCTTACAACTTTTAGAAAGCAGTCATGCTGCAGATATTCTAACAGAGATTGCTATGTCCAATATCTCCCTGAAGCTCAATGAGTTACCCGTGGAATGCAATACTGTCTCCAAATTCCCTCTGGCCATGAACTCTGAAACCAATAACTTTCTGTCCAAATTCTAAACAGAAGGATATGATTTGCAAAAAAATACCAAAAACTCTCCCTAATTGACCTTCCACAACTCTTCGGCGTAGTCATTGCACACCAAGGTGCCATTGCTAGTTACAAATTTAGATAAATTAAAATGACAAAACTTGGTGTGAAAAAGCCTCTGTACGTAAGCTGATGATATTCCAGAGAGTTGCTATACCATTGTTTTCCCATGACATCCTTTTGATGGATCTTCTCCACATATTCTTGGTTGCCATAGCAGGTAATATTTTACTTTTAATTGTGCTCTATTAGTTGCTATACTTTTCTTTTTGATTTGAATGAGAATTTTACAGTGGGACTTTTCTGCAAATTCTTTTCTTCTTTTTCGCTGCTAATTAAATTGATTCAGATTTGGAAATAGGAGCTGTATTTTATGAATGGTTTTGTTTTTCTTTCTGCTAAAAAACATTTTAATTTTTCTTATACAATTTGTGAGGAAAATGTCTATAGGGTTTATGCTGTAAAGGTAATGGCGGACACTATTACAAGTGTATAACAAATATACGGCACCACCTAGAGTGACTTAGGTTTAATGGGGTACATTGAGAATTTATCTTAAAAATGTGACAAAAGCTTATCCCACACAAGAATGTGGCTCAAGCTTACTCTGCATCACTTATCCTGAATGTGACAAAGAAAATCACAAGACCACTAACCAAAAAAACCAAAAATATTTGAACGGGGCCTTCTGAAGAAAGTAGCTAAGCAGCTGGATGGAACCCTGCTGAAATATTGCTGAATAGAAAGAGGGTTATTTATTTCTGCCATTCATCTGTGCACTCAACTTGGTGCGGGTCAAACTTTTTAAGAGATTTGCCTATGTTCAGTTCTCTTCCGAGCATCAAACAATTGCAGTCTTGCAATAGGTAGCGGTGTTCTGAAACATTTAAAGTTTGTTTATTGTTGTAATGATTTTTGAACACTTCTTTTTCTTCATTCATAGTGGCATGGTTGCCTGAAAAGCGAGCAATTTAGTCCCCTAGTCATTGACCTCAACCTTGTGGCCAGGCAGATCTGTGCTGCAGCACAGGATTGACGACTTTAGGGCTGGGGCCAGAACCAATCTCTATGATGCCTTAGACAAGTCAGATTTAGGGTCTGATTTATATTGTTGGCTTTAGAGTCACGCACTTGGGGTTGAATGCATTTAAGTGCTTTGGTGCCATGTTGGTAAATAATAAAAATTCATTAAAACTTGTAAATAAGAGATTTGGAAATTGATTACTTTGGCTAACAAGGAGGAAGAGCCTAAGTTGAAGCCTGAAATAGGTATGTTACGTACAAAAAATAAAGCTTTGCAGGCTTATCTGTAAAATTTCATTGAAAAAAAGCTTTCTTGTCTTGCTGGCTTGTGTCTAAATTTAGTCTATTAGGGTACATTGAATTATCATGTGTTGTCTGATTACAGAGTATTTTTGTGTTCACACAAGGGCAAAGAACTTTATGTTGGAATTTTTTTGTTTGATTACTAGACAGCTTTTGGGGGAGTTTTGCAATTTAACTTAATTTAGTCAGAGATTTTGGGTACTTACGTTAGTACTATGTTCAAAGCTGCTTCATAAATTATCTTTTTTCTTTGCGAGGTTGCAGTAATTGAGTTGGAAAAAGAAGGTATTTATCTGGGTTCAGATTTCAACAATAAATTGCAGGAATCTAATGTTCTATACTAGAGAAGCAGTTTATATTGCCACTCATGGGGCAATCAGACTGAATATAACAAGGTAAAACTAAAGTCAGCCACTTACAAACGAGATTGCTAGATTATAAAATCACAATAACTATAGAACTTGTAACTTATAACTTAGATTTTTTTTTTAATATAAGCTCCAAGACAGAATTTATGACTCAACCCGAAGTTTACAATACACAGTAAAATAAGATAATCTTTTCCTTTACAATACATGGTAAGTGTTATAAAGTTTTCCGTATCTGGAAATCTGGATCTATCTCACAAGTGCTTGCGAAGTCATCTGCAAGAGGGAGAGCATCACCAGATTAGCGATCCCTTACACACCTTCCATTTGGAAGTGGCCCTACCCTTCACGAAGACTATAAACAAAGGAAACCAACAAATACTAGCCATTTGAGTTCTAGTGTTGTGTCCTACATAACCAATCGACCATACAACTTTAAACAACTTCTAACTAAGTATGACCAATCTAGTTGGATTATGCAATTTGGAATATTGTGAACCGACTAATGCAAACAAACACTTCTCCATTACTTTGGCCAAAGTTGCAAAATAAAATGAACACTTCCATAGGAAATGTAGTCTTGAGTTCACACACTCTAACTCAACTTGGAAACGACCTTTCACCTAAGGTTTAACACATGGTTGACTTGTTTGATTGTTTGTCTAAATTTTCACAAGGATTTAAGATAAAACATGTATTACTTTCTATGGTCGGTAAACAACTAAGGTTATGGAAACAAATTCCTGACAATGAACATCCGTATTGCGTACTTGCAATATCTTGGACCTTGGCTACTGCCACTTGCTCATATGTTTTTGCATTTATTTCGAAGAGTGAAATACTCTCCTTTTTTCATACAAAATACTTATAAAATTCTTGTACAAGTTATAGTATTTTCGAATAATGACACCGACTCATGACTCTTTATCTGTCACTTGAGTTCTTGTCAACTCGTAACATAAGAAAAAATAAGAGTTTCATTCACTAATATCAAAATGCTTCTTCATAAGTAATTCTGATATTTCTATGTTTACCTCTTCTTTCATCATACAAGTGTTGGCTTTGTGGCATTGATTTGTCATTGATGTCAAAGGCTTTCACAGTTTGGTTTGGTCCTCATGCAAAGCTTGAGTAAGTTGCTTCATTCTTTACATGGTGTTGTGCATTACATGACTTGCAGAGAAGGGAAGCTCATGTTTGTAATCAGAGATAATGCACAAAGAGTTTGATGCAGTCAGAAGTATGATGTTTATGTTGCTGCAAGTTAAATTGATTATGTTAGTGATGCATGCTATTGAATACCAAAGTTGGGTCAGGAGTTCCTTCATGTTTCATTTGGTTCAGTCATGTTATCCATGCTTCATAAGGGTTCATGAATCTTAGTAACAGGTTCTTGATGATGATACGATAATGAGGAGTTAATGTTGCCTTTATCAGTCAGTGGTCATCAGGAATTCGCTACAAGTCTATGAAAGGTGGTTTATGAGAGTCCATGCATTAGGGTTTGTAACCTAAAACCCTAAATGATCTTTCTTATGCACTAGGTCCCAACCGTCATAAGACTAATGCATTTTTTTCTAATTCTTTGATGACTTACTATCACAAGTCAGCTTCACTTAAGTGACCTTTTGAAGGGTTTTCAAACATATAAAAACCAGCCTCTTTATCTAGTGCTTACTGATTCATCCGGTGAGGTCTTCTTTTATCGGGTGCCCAAAAATGGTCAAAGGTTGTTATTAAAAGCTATCTTAGCACAAAGACACATATCAATGGCGATTATTCAATTGAGTTTGAATCTTAACGGGCATACGTTGAAGAAAAAATTGACAGGTGTATGAAAGTCATAAGCCCTAACTGCTTCCATTTACACTGTAACTGTCATTGAAGGAGGTTCTTTTTCTTAATGCTATCAATAAGCATTTTTGTGGATGGACTCGGTTAGTTGAAGGGTGTAATCTTCAGGTTGTCTATGCACAAGAGATATGCAGGTTTAAAGGGCTGAGAGTGATAGTTTATACAATGTGAAAGACATGGAATGTGAGATCCATTTTCATTACAGATATAGGAGGATCCAATTGGATGTCAGTAAGGTAATTTTTTATATATTGTTTTGTACTCAGAGTGACATTATGCAGAGTTCAATGATATTGTTTATGGCATGAAATTTGGAGGGATATAGAATGTTGTGATGCTTTGTTCATGACAAAGACATGATGACTTGAAGACAGGGATATTTCATATTGATGCAAGTTCAGATTGAATATAAATTTCTTATACAGATGTCTGAGGTGATGTTCAAATATTTATCTTGATGTTATTTATTCATAGATGTTTGATATCTTCTTGTAATGTTGCAAATTGGTTTTTGATTGATTATTCCATGGTGTATTGTGGAGTAAGGTTGGAGACAAAAGGAGATATAAGGTGGTGAATTTGTTTGCAGAAAAGATTGACATGTATATGTGGTGATGAAGCTTAAGTCAGTTGATTAGTAGAGAATCAGGGCAACCCCTTGAATTGAATTTTTTTCTCATATGTTCAAGCTTTGCCTGTGAGGCATTTTGTTGCCAGTGAGGCATTTTGTAGCTAGTGAGGCTTGTGTTGCCAGTGAGGCATTTTGTAGCCAGCGAGGCTCTGCTAGTGAGGTATTTTTGATTAAGCCAGTGAGGCATTTTTCAAGTGGTTTTTCATCCCTATGAGGGTTTTCCACTAATGAAAAACATGTGTTATGGTTCATGTTGTTTATCTTTATGTGTGTGCCCTAACGTTTTTTCTTTGAGGTCTTGATCACAATGTTTATAATCATACTTGTGCATATGTATTTGATAAATCTTTGAAGTCTCTCTCATCCTCTATCCTGTGAGTTGAAGGGTGCAAAAGATTTGTAAAAGTTTATGGACACCCCCCCCCCCACTCTCAGTGGTCCTGTACTCCAACAAGTGGTATCAGAGCATAGGTTCCCTATAGAAGTCTAACAGGCTTGGGTAGGTCTTGATAGTGGAGTACCATGGGAAAGTGTAGAAGAAATAGAGAAAAGAATGATGCCAAGCAAAAGGTTGTACAACAAACTCTAGTCAAGTTGTGTAATGAGTTGTTGCATGAGTCATTCCTGAATATTGATACAAAGTGTGATCAGAAGAATGATCTCGCAATTGAGGGTTTTGATAAAAAGGAAGACTTCATTGCAAGTGTAGATGAACAAGATGTTTTTGTTGTTGAGATGATGAAGAAAGAGATCTCTTTGTGGATGCAGATGACTACGAACAGGACTCTGATGAACAAGAGTGTGAAGTTGATACAGAAGGAAAAATCTTATGTGCTCTAGATGTGATCAAGCAACTTAGAAAGGAGAGTAAGAGATTAGAAGACCAACTTTAACAAGAAAAAGATTCCAAAGACAAGGCATGTTCAGATTTTGCAAAAGTTTCTATAGAACTTGAAGAGGCAAGAAACCTGATTGTGAACTTAAAGAATCAAGTTGATGAATCTGACAAATTGATTATCAGTCTAAAGAATGAGATAGAAGAAGCCAAAAGAGTAGTTGATTTTACAAAATCTGGTCTTGAAGTCAAAACTAATGAATGTCTAAAACTAGATTTAGAAATAGTCTCTTTGAGAAAGGAGCTAGAAGAAGCATCCTCTAAATTGCACAAGAATTTTCAGTTTGAAAAGAGTACTGATTGCTTGAATGACATATTGAGTAAGCAAAAGCATCACAAAGACATTACTGGTCTAGGTTATGAAGAAGGACAATGTTCTACTTCTAAAGCCAGAAATACTCCTAAAAAGAAGATAGACCTGAATTATCACTCTGCTGCCACTGATGAAGTCAAGAAGAAATCAAAAGACAAAGTTGCTGATGTTGAAAGAGATAGAAGGACAAGTAGATTCTCAAGATCTTCACCTATCAGGTAATATCATTCAACAAGGTACAACTACTCTCAGTTTCATGGTTATTAACTTATTGCCATTCATGTCATGTTTATGGACATAAAGCTAGAGACCGTAGAACTTATTCAAGAAATAGTTTTGAATGGAATAAGGATAAGAGTTCTGATAGTTTGTTAAATCAGAACTATAACAATGTTTGTTATAACTGTAATAAAGTTGGTCATATAGCAAGAAATTGTTGGATACATGGAAGATATAATTATGGAAGCACTTTTGGTCTAGATAGCAATATCATATGCTATAGGTGTAAAAATCTTGGACACACAGCACATTATTGCAGAAGAAATCCTGTGAAACCACCTGACCACATTAAGAAGGCAAATATGTTAAACAAGCAAAAGAAGGAGCCTATGAAAATCTGGAAGGAAAAAACAAGATCAGGACAAGAAGGATCCTGAACTTGTGCATGTTGCACAAGACACATCACCAGTTGTTTGAGAAGTAACATGAAGTCAGGGGGAGTTGTCAAATGTTTTATCTCTTAACCCCAAGAAATCCTAGGAGGTTTGGCAGGTTGCATGGTCAGATAGGGAGTCTAGTTGGTTTGGTACCTATACTTCAAGTTGTGAACATACTTCATTCAGGATCATCTGTTTCAATAGATGTTGCACAGCATTCACGGTGATGATAGACAGTGTTGATGGTTTATGTTTATGATCTTTCATACACAATGAAGTGACTCGTATGTTCTAGTTTGATGTTTCTTCTTGAGATAGTGAATGAGTTTATTTCAGTTGATTGGTCATATGATGATAAAACTTTCAGCCTTCAGCGGTATTGCCAAAGTCTTATAATCTGCTCATTGTTGCTTAGTTGCAAGAGATTGATATAATGACATTCTTGACACATTGACAGTATTATACAGTGCTTCTTCTGCTCTCTGTTTTGTTCAGATAGTGAGATGTCAGATGGTGTTGCGTTGAGGTTGTTTGTTCTTGGAACAATGTGTTAATGACTACTGTACCTCAAAGGAATAGATAGCACAAAATTGGTGGTGGTCTATTAAATTCTTTTGCATGATGGATAAGTACATTGGTATCTTAGTGACATTGGCATTTTGCTCTGTAACAGTTTATGTATGTATGAAGATGAATACCTAACAGAGATAATGGAGGCAGTGAATCTGTGTGGTACCAATAATGGATGCAGTGGAATCAATGTGTTTCAATCTGTGTTTTCCTTTCACTCTACTCTTTTGACAGTGCTCTTTAAGGACAGTGCAGCTTAACATATTGATGTCTTGTAGGACAGTATTTTATTTTTCTTATAAATGTAGTGGCAATGAAAGGCAATGATCTTCAATTATGACATTTAGGATCTAGTAGTTTCTTGACAAAGAAATAGGTGCAATGTTGAACGAAGTATATGAGGTAGTTGAAATAGATGATTTGGTGAATGATGAAGTTCTCAGTCAGCCATTGAATGCAGATAATGACAGTGTTATCCAACATTGACAGTTTTATGATCATCCCTATCATTTCTCATTATCAGTGATATTAGTGATTTTATTAGTTGGATCAGACATTAGTCAGTATTTGGATCAGGATCAGTAGACAACTGTGCCAGTCTTGCTCTCTTGACAACATTTGAATCAGGCTATACTGGTACATTTAGTACAAATTATCTATCATCTAATTTGCATATTTGCAAATATATCTTAGTGTTGACATCAGTGTTGGCATCAATGGTGCAATCACACTGTACAGTGACAATGTGTAAGTATGTGAAAAGAGAACGAGGGTACACATGTGCAGTGCTTAGAGAATGAGAGAACAGTGCATTATGTACACAATAAAATAAGGCAAATAAGATAGTCTACAGGGCAAGTAAGTGACACAGTGTACACATCAGAATGCTCACGCAGCAGTTTATTGGCCTGTTTTACAGTGCAATCATAAAATGAAATCAGTTTGAATAAACAGTGACACCACTGTGGTCATAAGTTGTGTTATCAAGAGATTGATGGCTAGATCACTGATGCCTGGATGCCAAGAGAGATCATTCATGCAGTGTCAAATTGATTGATCATATCATAGCATTCATAGAATAAGGTGAATGGTTGGTCTACTATGCCTTGATGGTGATAGGGTGCAGTTCTCAGTTTGTTGGTGGTGCTCTGAGGAGCATTATTATTTTGCATTTTGGTCAGATGCACAATGTTTTATGATAGTACCATTCTGAGAATGATGACTGTATGTTTATGCATGGTTATTTAAGAATTCTTTTGCAGAGATATGATGATAGTAAGCAGCTCTTTTGTGATGACAGCTTTATAGTGTTTGTTATAACAAGTGCTCTATGATTCAGTTGCTTTGTGAAATTCTGCTTGCAGGATATTATGTCAGTCTTGATCACATTGGACCAATAGTATTTGATGTCTCGAAGGGAAGGTTTTGATAAGAGCATGAGAAGATTTGATATCAAGCAGTTGGGACAGACTTTTTCAAAAGGGTTTTATTGCTATCAAAGTCATGCTCTAAGGTAACAGTGCTTTGAAGACATTCTCTTAGACAATATAGAAGGTTAGAAGGAGTTCAAATGAAGAAAACTTCAAGTTTTTGCATGCTCTAGACTGTGTTTTCTTGCAAGAACTGCTATTGTATGGGAACAAGTCTGTATCAAACAAGACCAACCGATTCTATGACAAGCTCTTCATGGAATGCCTATCAAGAAGCACCAAAATGACTAAATGACTGTTTGAAGTGATTGATTGGTTCAAGAATATTAGTGAGTCAAATGTGTTGGGGGTATTTAAACACTGTTGTTCCCACTGTTCCATGCTGCTCTTTCCTTGTTAGTGTGTTTGTTCTTTCCTTGGACTCTGATCTTTTAATACTTGGACTTTGATCTTTGGCTCTTTCTTTGGAGCTCTTTGCTCTTTGGAAGTGAAAGACAGTGAAACATAACCTTGTATGCCTTGGACAGTGTGAGGTTGACTGTATGCTTTGACAGTGGCTTTGATAGCCCTCTGTGATGAAATCTTATATCTTGTTGCAAGAAATGATGGCAGGGGGAGTAATTGTTCTTAGTGGTGTTTGCAGTATTTCATAAGCACAAAGTCATGCATATAATATCATAGTGACAAAGTATTTTTTGATTCTTCTTTCACATGTCATTTAGTGGATTCTTTCTCAAAGAGGAGTATTTTTTTTTAATTCTGCTGGTCAGTGATATTGGTTGGTTGGCATATAACAATGCCAATGGACGGTGGCCTTCGTTCATGGGGGAGTAAGTGCTCCTTTGTCATTTGATGTCAAAGGGGGAGATGAAGTGCAATGGTGCAGGTTCAATGAGGTGTGAATTGGTTTGACATCAATGCCAAAGGGGGAGTTTGTTGGCTTTGTGGCATTGATTTGTCATTGATGTCAAAGGTTTTCACAGTTTGGTTTGTCCTCATGCAAAGCTTGAGTAAGTTGCTTCATTCTTTACATGGTGTTGTGCATTACATGACTTGCAGAGAATGGAAGCTCATGTTTGTAATCAGAGATAATGCACAAAGAGTTTGATGCAGTCAGAAGTATGATGTTTATGTTGCTGCAAGTAAAATTGTTAATGTTAGTGATGCATGCTATTGAATACCAAAGTTGGGTCAGGAGTTCCTTCATGTTTCATTTGGTTCAGTCATGTTATCCATGCTTCATAAGGGTTCATGAATCTTAGTAACAGGTTCTTGATGATGATACGATAATCAGGAGTTAATGTTGCCTTTATCAGTCAGTGGTCATCAGGAATTTGCTACAAGTCTATGAAAGGTGGTTTATGAGATTTCATGCATTAGGGTTTGTAACCTAAAACCCTAAATGATCTTTCTTATGCTCTAGGTCCCAACTGTCATAAGACTAATGCATTTTTTTTCTAATTCTTCGATGACTTACTATCACAAGTCAGCTTCACTTAAATGACCTTTTGAAGGGTTTTCAAACATATAAAAACCGGCCTCTTTATCTAGTGCTTACTGATTCATCCGGTGAGGTCTTCTTTTATCGGGTGCCCAAAAATGGTCAAAGGTTGTTATTAAAAGCTAGCTTAGTGTGAAGACACATATCAATGGCGATTATTCAATTGAGTTTGAATCTTAACGGGCATAAGTTGAAGAAAAAATTGACAGGTGTATGAAAGTCATAAGCCCTAACTGCTTCCTTTTACACTGTAACTGTCATCGAAGGAGGTTCTTTTTCTTAATGCTATCAATAAGCTTTTTTGTGGATGGACTTGGTTAGTTGAAGGGTGTAATCTTCAGGTTGTCTATGCACAAGAGATATGCAGGTTTAAAGGGCTGAGAGTGATAGTTTATGCAATGTGAAAGACATATGGAATGTGAGATCCATTTTCATTACAGATACAGGAGGATCCATTCGGATGTCAGCAAGGTAATTTTTTGTATATTGTTTTGTACTCAGAGTGACATTATGCAGAGTTCAATGATATTGTTTATGGCATGAAATTTGGAGGGATATAGAATGTTGTGATGCTTTGTTCATGACAAAGACATGATGACTTGAAGACATGGATAGTTCATATTGATGCAAGTTCAGATTGAACAGAAATTTCTTATACAAATGTCTGAGGTGACGTTCAAATATTTATCTTGATGTTATTTATTGACAGAAGTTTGATATCTTCTTGTAATGTTGCAAATTGGTTTTTGATCGATTATTCCATGGTGTATTGTGGAGTAAGGTTGGAGACAAAAGGAGATATAAGGTGGTGAATTTGTTTGCAGAAAAGATTGACATGTATATGTGGTGATGAAGCTTAAGTCAATTGATTAGTAGAGAATCAGGTCAACCCTCTGAATTGAATTTTTCTTTCATATGTTCAAGCTTTGCCTGTGAGGCATTTTGTTGCCAGTGAGGCTTGTGTTGCCAGTGAGGCATTTTGTAGCTAGTGAGGCTTGTGTTGCCAGTGAGGCATTTTGTAGCCAGCGAGGCTCTGCCAGTGAGGTATTTTTGATTAAGCCAGCGAGGCATTTTTCGATTGGTTTTTCATCCCTATGAGGGTTTTCCATTCATGAAAAACATGTGTTATGGTTCATGTTGTTTATCTTTGTGTGTGCCCTAACGTTTTTTCTTTGAGGTCTTGATCACAATGTTTATAATCATACTTGTGCATATGTATTTGATAAATCTTTGAAGTCTCTCTCATCCTCTATCCTGTGAGTTGAAAGGTGCAAAAGATATGTAAAAGTTTATGGACCACTGATTCATCCCCCCCCTCTCAGTGGTCCTGTACTCCAACAACAAGAACACATTTTATAATGTTGATATATGTACAACATATTGCCAAATTCTTCTGCAAGAATAAGTACATAATTATGGTATTTAAACCTTATTTGATCAAAACCATTATAGGGTAGATGGTTATTTTTTATGAACACTGTAGTATTCTGTAAAAATATGATTATCAATTATTTTTTCTATAGCTGTTGAATTAATAGTTTTAATGTAAGAGTGTGGTATTAATTTTATTATAAATGTTGTAATGTTGGCTATAACTGGTTTTTTGATCTTTTCAAATGGATTTTTTATAAATAGTTATAATTTGTTCCAAATACATTAAAATTGTAATTGTTCATTTGGACTTTTACAGGAGATCTATGAAAATTGTTAGATACAGCAATGGCAGGCCAGTCTGATCCTCAACTGTCGCTTTTCTCTGCTGGAGAGGCAAGCTCTCCACTTCCTATGTAGAAATCTGCCGTTTTATTTTTGTAGCTTGAAGTATTTTAGCTAATTATATGTAGTCTTTACAAGCACAATTATTAAAAAAAATTAATGAGGGTTTTGTTGGTGATTAAGTGCAGGTTGAATTTCTTGCAGAGGATGAGATGACAAATATTATTCCTAATGTTCGGATGGATGCTTTGAATATGATTTGTGTATCTTCATTGCCCATTGGTTCTAATTACTTTACAATGACTGAAACTTAGTTTATATCATTCTTCTTTGGATTTTGTGTATTCCACTTATTGTAGTTTCCTTGATTAAATAATTTAACTTTCAGTTATAGGAGAAGCTTTAGTACTGACCAAATGCATGTGCAGGGAGATTTTGGTCCTTTTCGCCCACAAATACCTGTCAAAGTTCCACTATGGCTGGCCATTGCACTAAAGAAACGTGGCAAGTGTAGACTACAACCACCAGATTGGATGTGTGTTGGTAGGCCTAGCCAACCTTTGCTCTTGTTAGAGAAAATATATACTTCAATAATGCACAGCACAAATATGAAATTCAATTTTGTTTCTACTTGCTTAAAAACATTTTAGTTTGTTAATTGTTCGACAACAAAATGCCTGCAATGAATTATTCATAATCTAATGGCCTACTTGAATTTCACAAATTATGCAAAGTGATGTTCTTTCACTAACTTCTATTTTCAGTATGGGTCCCTTATGTGTGGAGGCTACAGTATTTAAGTTTTATGTAGTTATTAAAAACAGCACAAATGGATGAAAAAATAATGTTTGGTGTGATTAGATCTTGTGTACTATTCCCTTTAACATTTTTCTTGGGCAAAGATAGGGCTCTAGGTGGCAATTAACCTTTGATTTATGCAGTAGATATAAATAGGTAAGGAGATGAGTGATTTGCAAAGTAGGAACCTTTAATTATTTGGTCCCATAAGAAAGTGGACCAATAAAAACCAATGCTAGGCTTCATCTTAGTTTAAGACAGTATGCAAATTCATTGGTGTCTAGAAATGAGTTCCAACTTCTATAGAATGCAAAGTCTCTTTGAACAGCTTCATGATAATTTTCGGACCATGTGAGATATGGGAGCTTGAGGATAACGTAGGATCAATTATTTAATTATAAATACATGAATTTTGTTAGAGAAAAAACATAAGAATTTAGGAGAAGAGGAAGTTCAATACGTTCCAGGAATTGTTGATGAACTCATGAGTCTGTCTTTATACATGGTGAGATTAGGGGTGCCCAAACGAAATAAGTTAACATAAACTGAGCGCTTGGAGAGGGAAAATGATTGTCACAACCTGCAGTTTGAGAATGTGTACACTGTTTATAAGAGAGTATTTGTATACTGATGTAAAGTACCAAGAAAACTGGCAAACAAAAGCCTAAAAGAAAGCACTTCATTTGGCAAAAGTCAAATTACTGTTAAGTTATAAAATTAAAAAATCTCATATCAATAACTTTAAATTGTTTAATATTCATCGCATCTTCAGAATGGGCAGATGAAGGAGCTGGCTGTTGATGTTAGCAGCGTCGGGCTGTGATGAGCCCTGCTGGCTCTCAGCTCAAAACCCTTAATTTCTTAAGTCTTTAGATGTTTTCTTAGCTTTTTTAGAGAATTCTTAATAGACAGAAGAGAAGGGGCGCAGCATATTTTTGCTTGTAATTTGAAATTTAAAGCAAAAACTCACAAAATGGAAATGCAGTAGTGCTAATTATACTGAAACAATAAGATCATGCATGACAAACATACCCGAAAATCTCCAGTTATTTTAAATAAAGAAATTGCCAGATCTACAGCTGGAAATGATGAAATCAAGCATGAAGGCACGCCAAGACTCCAGAAGTGGTTTCTCCTGCTCAGGAAACTGGTCACAATGCTCTGAAATAACTAGGCGCCAATAATAGAAGCCAAAACCCACACAAAAGGAAGGCGTTTCAATTTATTTCTTCACACGCCTTTTTCAATGCACAATTCCCAATGAAGGCTGTACGGCCAAGAAAGGAAGAAGTAGAATCTCTGATAGAAGTCTCTGTAGCTGTGGAATGATGCGCCACCAGTAGAAACCCTCAATTATTGTAAGCAAATAACAATCTCAAAATAAATAAACTCTGTAGAATCTGTAGAACCTCTGGCTGAAGCTCTCAACATGCACTGATTCGACTGATATTCCACAATCTCAAGAGTGCTCACACTGAAGAGGTATCGTTCTTCAATGGCAGTTTGTTCAAACCCTGATCACAGGAGAATGCACAGGCAAAATGCTCAAGGCAAAGAGAAATAGTCAAAAGATATGAGTTTCAATTGCCAGGGGATGCTTTATACCTAATTGGCACGCATTTCAAGAAGGTACGGCCTTTTGCATCATTTAAATCTTTTTAATTTTTAATTAAGTCTTCTCCATAGTTTAAGACTTAATTCTTTGAGCGCACTTTTTAATATTTTAAGACCCCTTTTTGAACATTTTTAAGTGATATAAAATATTATTAAAGTCAATGTGACTTTAATAAAAGGCATTTAAGTTAAATAATTAACTTAATCACTTAATAATTCACAACTTGCTCAAAACTCTGAATAATCCCGTGCCGTCAGAAGCTGTGAACTCCTGGAATGCCAACGCTCGCTGTGATCCAATCACTGTCCACTGAAAACAAGAACAATCAAACTCTCCAGAATGCATCACTGACCCTCTATCCAAACTGGCTAGCCCACAAGGGTCCGATAAAGGGCTAACACACTGTTCCCGAGAACTGACTAGCGAGGGGACATCACAGTCCGCCCTCCCCGAATTTGCTTGTCCACAAGCAAACTCAAAGCCGGATGCTGAAGAACACTGTCACTCTCCCACGTCGCATCCTCTGCCGGTAGATCCCTCCACTTAACCAAGTATTCTCTGATGACCCGCCTCCGAAGATGACGCTCTCTGGAGTCCAGAATGGCCTCAGGTATCAAAACTAATTTCCCCTCATCATCCAGGGGTGGCAAATCAATAGAAGGAATTACGTGTTGTCCCAACGCCTTTTTGAGGCGCGACACATGGAACACGTTGTGAACCCTACTGTCCACCGGAAGATCCAGCTCATAAGCCACTTGACCCACACGTCTGACAACTCTGAAAGGCCCATAGTATCGCGGCTTAAGTTTCTCGGAGCCCTTCTTGCGAAGGGTAGACTGCCTATAAGGCTGAAGCATCAGGTACACCAAATCGCCGATCTCGAAAGACCGCTCAACTCGTCTCTGATTAGCATATTGCTTTTGCTGATTTTGGGCTTTCTGTATATTTTCCCTAAGTGCTCTCATAATATCCTGGTTCTCCTGTAATAAATCACCAGCATTGGGAACTCTACTGTCACTCAACAATAAGTCAAGAAAGCTCGGAGCGTCATATCCATATAACGCTCGATATGGTGTCATCTGGATGCTCATGTGATGGGTGGTGTTGTAACAGTACTCACATAGGTATAACCACCTCACCCATGCCTTCTGCTGCCCTGAACTATAGTTACGCAAGTACCCTTCCACCCATTTGTTGACGATCTCCGTCTGCCCATCTGTCTGGGGGTGGTAGCTGGTACTAGGGGTGAGCTCTGTCCCACAAAGCTTGAATAACTCCTACCAGAAGTTACTCATAAATCTGCTGTCCCTGTCGCTAACTATACTACGAGGTAAACCGTGCAGCCTGAATACCTCTCGGAAGAACAAATCTGCCACCTGAGTAGCCGTGTGTGTAGTAGTGATTGCGAAAAAGTGTGCATATTTCGTCAATCGATCTACCACCACGAAAATACTGTCCTTCCCTTGAGCTTTTGGCAAGCCCGTGACGAAGTCCATGGATAAACAATCCCACTTCCTCTCAGGAATAGGAAGCGGCTGTAGTAGACCTGCAGGGTATGTGTGCTCTTGCTTGTTCTGCTGACAAACAAGACATTCCCTGACATACTGGAGAACATAGGACTTGAGACCCTTCCAAGAGAATCTCTCCCGTACCTGCCTATAGGTCTTATAGTACCCGGGGTGTCCTGCCATGGGTGAATCATGTAATGACCTCAAAACCTTGTCCCTCATCTCAGAACTTGGGACCAATAAAATCCTCCCTTTGTAGATGATAAGGTCATCTACAAGTGAATACCTGTCATCCAATACTGATCCATCTACTATGCTAGAGACCCATGGGTCCTTAGCATACTCTGCTACTATCAGATGTCTCCAGTCCTCTGAAACCAGTGTAATAGAACTCAAGTGAGGACGGCAAGATAAAGCATCAGCAACCACATTCTGAGTGCCCTTGACATAGGCAATGTCAAAATCATAGGACTGAAGTTTGCTGACCCATTTCTGTTGCCTTTCGTTCAAATCTCGCTGTCCAAGAAAATGTTTCAGACTATTGTGATCGGTTTTAACACTGAATTTACTACCAATCAAGTATTGCCTGAATTTGGCCATGGCATGCATGATGGCCAACATTTCCTTATCATAGATACTGAAACTCCGTTCAAGACCTCTGAGCTTCCTGCTCTCAAAAGCTATAGGGTGTAGATCCTGCATAATAACTGCACCAATACCCTCACCACTGGCATCACAATGTAACTCAAATGGTCTGGCGAAATTAGGCAAAGCCAATACTGGACAAGTAGTCATAAGAAGTTTGAACTTCTCAAAGCATGCCTGTGCAAGAGGTGTCCACACAAAGGCTCCCTTCTTAGTCAAATTAGTTAGTGGCGCAGCATGTCGCGAGAATCCACTAACGAACCGACGATAGAAGGCACACAATCCTACAAATCCCCTAAGCTGTGTCAACGTCTCAGGTGTAGGCCAATCAATGATAGCTCAAATTTTCTCTGGATCCATGCTAACTCCCTCTCTACTGATAATGTGACCCAGATACAAAAGCTCAGCCATGCCCAAAGCACACTTGGACTCCTTGGCGTACAAGGACTCCCTGTCAAGTATACCCAATACCTCATCTAAGTGAACCATGTGTTCCTCCCATGATTTGCTGTAAACCAGGATGTCGTCGAAGAACACCAAAACAAATTTCCTCAAGAGAGGATGGAAAACCCTGTTCATAGTAGACTGAAATGTAGCTGGTGCATTGGTTAAGCCGAATGGCATAACCAAGAAATCATAATGTCCACAGTGACACCTGAATGCGGTTTTCTCAATATCCTCCTCTCTGACCCTGATCTGATGGTAACCAGTCCTCAAATCAATCTTCGAGAAATAGCAAGCTCCATGAAGCTCGTCTATCAACTCATCTATCCGCGGAATAGGATACCTGTTCTTAATAGTCTTCCTATTAAGCATCCTGTAGTCAATACACATCCTAAGTGTACCATCCTTTTTCTTCACCAAAACAACTGATGAAGCAAAGGGTGACTTACTCGGCCTAATGTGCCCCATAGCTAAAAGTTCCTTAATGGTTTTCTCAATTTCATCTTTTAAACGTTTGGGGTGCCGGTAAGGAGTGATCATAATAGGTTTCGTGCCCTCATCCAACTCAATGATGTGCTCAATACCTCTATCAGGAGGTCTACCTGGTGGAATAGCACTGAAAACCTTTGCATGTTTGATTCGGAGTTCCTGTACATCCGGATGGTAAGGAGAAGCTTGCTGCTCTAACTGTGAAGGCATTAACTTGCACTCAGCAGCCCATTCTAGCATATCATGTTGAATCAAACGTTCCATTCTTCGGAGTGAAATTTCTTTTAGATTGCTGTCCTTGATAGCTTTAAGAACATGATTCGTGCCATCAATTTTGAATTTCATCTCCATATCACGCAAATTAAGTGTGAACTCTCCTATAGCATGAAGCCACTTCATGCCAAGAACTATATCCGTTCCTCCCATGTTCACAACATAAAAATCTGCCTTAAACTCAAAATTGTTGAGTTTCAATGGTAAATCAGGAATCATCCTCTCACAAGTCAGAGTGTGTCCATCTGCAACCTTCACACGAATGCCTTCAAACTGCTGCGTTTGAATTCCCCTTTTCTCCACCAACCGTGAATCAATAAAATTGTGGGTTGCACCTGTGTCCAAAAGAGATATGACTCTTTGACCCGCTAAAACCCCACGGAGCCTGAAAGAACCCTCTCTCTGCATGCTGGACATATGAGCCTCCTGTAGCTCACTTTCTACCTCAATCTCTGCCTCATTTTCTGACTTTTCTTCATCCGTGTCATAGATAGCAGCTTGCTGATCAGAAAAATCAGTCAATGTTTCTCCCTCATAAAACCATTCCATGTTCCTGTTTTGCCCTTTAGGCTTGAGGGGACAATCATGATTGAAGTCATATGGACCTTTACAGTAAAAACATAACTTCCTTCTACGTAGATCATTCATTGTATCCCGATCTAATGGAGCTGCAAATCTTTTCTTTTGATTAGTATTATCAGCCTTCTTTGGATCAGATTTGTTCTCAGTGTAGGAGGAAGAAGGTTTGGTGCCAAATTGCTTACGAGGTGTAGTGAGCTCCATACTGCGAGCTTTCCTCATGGTCTCTTGTAGGGTAGGTGGATCAAATGCCTTTATCCATCCTTTCATGGGCTCAAAAAGACCCTCAATAAACAATATGATCGGCCTTCTCTCTGAAATGCCTGTCACCATTACAGATAGTCTTTGGAACTCTCCAATGTACGATTCCAAGCTACCCAATTGTTTTAACTGTGCCAGATCCCTGAAGAACAGTTCGGGATCACGTTTATCAAACCTTTCTACCAATCTATCAGTAAACTCCTGGTATGAGGTAATCTGGTCATGGTGAAGAGTAGCCATGCCATGAATCCACCAGTCATGTGCTACGCCATCAAGGTGTAGGGCTGCAAATCTAATAGCATCTTCCTCTGGCATAGGACGTAGTGTCAGGAATGTATCCAATTTACTCACCCAGGCACGTGCTGTAACTCTGCCACTGCCATCATAGTTCGCTAAGGTAAGCTTATTGGTAGCCTGTCGTAGATCATTATGTTTGTATCTAGGCCTCCTGTCATTCCTGTTTCTGGTGTGTTCTCTTTTCTGACTCATAAAACGATCAAAGTTAAGGTGATCCTTAACTCGTGGAGGCATTGCATCCCATTCATCATGCATAGCTAGGATGTTGTTAGCAAAGTTTCCATCACCACCTTCTTCCACTTCCTCTTCCTCCTCAGCGTCATTTCTGACAAAAGTAGGGCGTGTGGCTCTCTCAAAAGTGCGTGCTGGAGCAATATACCTATGATGCTCTCCATGTATGCTACCTTCTTGATCTTGATCAATATTCGGCCTCCTCTGAACTGTCAAGTTTTGCACATTGGTGCTAAGTTGCTGAAGGATGTTTGCCACCTGTTCTTGACCGGCCACCATTCCCCTCAATACTTCTCTAGCATCCCTGTCTTCGTCATTAAGACGAGCATCATCATTCCTTTCAGCCATATTATCAAAATCAAAATCCTCCTCCTGTTCGTACAATGGAGGTGCCTGAAAAGGTGCAAAAGTATCTCGCTGAATTCCAGGGCCCCTGCGTGTGTAGTGCCTGTCAAACCTGTTCTGATGTGGCCGCATAGAATTGTGTTTCCCACAAGCTGGCAGGATTAATATGCTCTGATACCACTGTGATGAGCCCTGCTGGCTCTCAGCTCAAAACCCTTAATTTCTTAAGTCTTTAGATGTTTTCTTAGTTTTTTTAGAGAATTCTTAATAGATAGAAGAGAAGGGGCGCAGCATATTTTTGCTTGTAATTTGAAATTTAAAGCAAAAACTCACAAAATGGAAATGCAGTAGTGCTAATTATACTGAAACAATAAGATCATGCATGACAAACATACCCGAAAATCTCCAGTTATTTTAAATAAAGAAATTGCCAGATCTACAGCTGGAAATGATGAAATCAAGCATGAAGGCACGCCAAGACTCCAGAAGTGGTTTCTCCTGCTCAGGAAACTGGTCACAATGCTCTGAAATAACTAGGCGCCAATGATAGAAGCCAAAACCCACACAAAAGGAAGGCGTTTCAATTTATTTCTTCACACGCCTTTTTCAATGCACAATTCCCAATGAAGGCTGTACGGCCAAGAAAGGAAGAAGTAGAATCTCTGATAGAAGTCTCTGTAGCTGTGGAATGATGCGCCACCAGTAGAAACCCTCAATTATTGTAAGCAAATAACAATCTCAAAATAAATAAACTCTGTAGAATCTGTAGAACCTCTGGCTGAAGCTCTCAACATGCACTGATTCGACTGATATTCCACAATCTCAAGAGTGCTCACACTGAAGAGGTATCGTTCTTCAATGGCAGTTTGTTCAAACCCTGATCACAGGAGAATGCACAGGCAAAATGCTCAAGGCAAAGAGAAATAGTCAAAAGATATGAGTTTCAATTGCCAGGGGATGCTTTATACCTAATTGGCACGCATTTCAAGAAGGTACGGCCTTTTGCATCATTTAAATCTTTTTAATTTTTAATTAAGTCTTCTCCATAGTTTAAGACTTAATTCTTTGAGCGCACTTTTTAATATTTTAAGACATTAAAATATTAAAATCCCTTTTTGAACATTTTTAAGTGATATAAAATATTATTAAAGTCAATGTGACTTTAATAAAAGGCATTTAAGTTAAATAATTAATTTAATCACTTAATAATTCACAACTTGCTCAAAACTCTGAATAATCCCGTGCCGTCAGAAGCTGTGAACTCCTGGAATGCCAACGCTCGCTGTGATCCAATCACTGTCCACTGAAAACAAGAACAATCAATCTCTCCAGAATGCATCACTGACCCTCTATCCAAACTGGCTAGCCCACAAGGGTCCGATAAAGGGCTAACACACTGTTCTCGAGAACTGACTAGCGAGGGGACATCACACGGGCTGCATCTTCCACTCATGCGCTTCAGGAAGATTGAAGAATATTAAATAGTAGCCTTATGGCTATTTAATATTGTGGCCGACTTTCCTTAAGATCATATTGCATTTAATATTGTAGCCGACTTTATTATTATTGTCTTGTTTCTCAAGATGGGCCGACCTACTTCAAGGTTGATCACAATATGTATTTATAGAAGGTCGAATGTGCTCATCAAATCCATCCTATTCAAGCAAGTTCGCTATTAAAGAGCAGAGCAGAATTCGCATCTTCATAGCAGCAGATCCGATTTCAAGGAAGAACATATTCATTTGTATCTTGTGCATCTAGGAGAGGTGCGACTTCATTGTATTCATTATTGGCCATTACTGGGCCTGAGTTGTAAGCAGATTTCTGCTCTTGTGCTACATTATATAAGAGATTCATTTGCTGGGTTTTTCTCCTTCAGGAGGAGGGTTTTCCCAGGGTATCTGATTGTGTTCATTGTCTCATGTGTTGCATTTTCTGATTGCTTTCATTTTTGTATATCTGTTCATTAAAACAACATGGTATCAGAGCGGGTTCGTAAAAGTTCTGATCAGATATGTCAAGAAACGAAGCAAGTTAAGTATCAGGAGGAGTTGTAGATTGCTAAGGGAGTCGGTATGTTAAAGTGATGAATTTCTCAGGAGATTCTTGACTGCTAGCCACTGCCGATGAAGTGCCGCTGAATAATCTTTACAGTGATGAAGTTGGTATTCTGAAAAAATACATTACCATCACTATTTGATAATTGTGGGAGTATTATCGGGTCTATATGAGTCACTAAAGATCAAGGGACGACAATAAGTTGAGTTGTCATTTCCAGCAATAGCATAAATTGCTTTATGAAGAAATTAAGAATAATCGGGCCCATGAAATCTTTTAGTGATTAGTTCTATCGGGCATACTAAGAGAAACGCGACCAATACAATGAAAGGATTTCAGGAAGAAAATCAATCGAAGTTTCAATACAAATGACGCCGCTAGTACTCAGTTAAAGACAAAGGAATAGAAGACGTGGCAATACAAGGTAAAGTCGTCTAATGAATTAAATTTGATTCAAGCCGATAATTATCTAGAGCTTTCACCAGGTTGGGAGACTTCAAGATTATCCCATGTGGATTGGTCGATGTCACATTAAGTTGTCGCTTCTTAATAATCAGGGATATATTTGAATAAATCGACATATTATTCCTTCGAGGCTACTGAAGCATTATTGAGTTCGGGGAATTTAATAATGTATTCCTCTAAATTATAAGGCACCGCTTAAATTAGCAGGCAGACAACTTACAAGGCTATAAAGGAAGTCCAAGGATTCAGAATGTGTTAAATTCCACCGCTCATGGCACACAATTGTGGTTTCTACCAGGATCGACACCATCAGGGCACAAGGCCGGGTCTGCCTTGGACAAGTTTGCTTCAGCTGTGTGGAAGTCATCATCGTGACATTATATTCTTGGAATTGCTTGCTGGAGGTGCCAACACGTTTCTGAAGCTACAGGTCGTGATCATATTTGCTTAGTGTAGTCTCCGAGGACAAAAGTCAGAATAAGATTTGAATGGTCTTTTTTGACCACATTCAAATATTAAGGATATCGCTTCTTCCTACTGTCAGAAGGATAAGTCAGCAAATCTTAGCGTATGTTCAGTGGAGAAAAGGCTAGGAGAAATCTCTATTGAAGGAAAGGTTGTTTTCACATTCCTCCTGCATCATTTTCGGCAATCCAGAGAAGGGCGATTTGCCTCTAATTACAATGATGATCATCGGACCAGATAAAGAGAGAATGTCTATTCAATATTGATTTCACCATATAAATCTAGGAAGCTTTGGTGCCTTGATTATTTGGAGATATTTGCCACCTATGTTTGGAGATGATCTGTGGATCACTACAAACTCCGAGAAGTGGTTTCTTGTTAGGTGTAAATCATGGCATCACTGAAGGTGGCCAAGATGGAACACTGCCACCGATCCAGCTTTATGGTGTACCATCAATTTAAGAGATAAGTATTCCTTGTTTTTGATTGTATTCACCATTCTAGGCTAAAATTCAATTTGTTGAGTTGTTAAAATCTGACATTATTTACTTAGGATTATGTGTGACCAGTAAATAGTGATCACTGTGATAAGATTCTTTAGATTTGTTCATTGCAAGTAGTATCATGCTAAATTGTGAAGATTGTCTTTTGAGATTAGCTCTTCTGAGAAATTGAAAGAAAGACATGTCATGATTGATGAATTAATTATCTATTACTCAAGAGTTTTTTTTTTAAGTATTGCATGGTTGAATAATGTTCATGAATTGTTTTGTGGCTACTAATTCATGCTATTGAGATAGTCAATCATGTATGCTCCTAGTTATGGTATGTCTATTTGAGATAGTTGAGTTCCATGAACTATGAGTAATCTCTTGTTAATGATTTTAGGATAAATCAGAAGCGTAAGAGATTGCTTTCAAGAAGAGCGTGATGCATCCTATAGGTTGAAGGATGGAGACTCTACCTGCAGCCTTGAGACTAAATAATTAGCTGAAGTCATCTTTTGGAAAAAGAAGAATTAACCTTAAGAGGGAGTTCTATGACAACCCTGAATCTCTACAGAGGTGTGCATTGGAAACCATTTCTCTAAAGGCAAGCGTTGCAGGCAATGAGGTCAAGTGGTTGATGCAAGAGATTGAAGATTTAGAGGGAGCCTAGTGAATCTAAAGAAGATGGTTGTGCTGTTTCAGTTGAGGCCTGCGATGATATCCTGGTTCAATAGGAAGCAGTCTTTTGTGGGATTGAGTATAGCAGAGGCTGAGTACATTACAGATTGTGTGGCAGCTCGTGGCTTCGAAAGTTCCTTGCAGGATTGGTTGAACAAGTATTGAAGCCAACTGTCATCCTTTGTGTTAATCAAATCTTTGAGAAGCCTTCTGTCTTTCCATGGGTTTCATGATAAAGTAAGCATACCACTATATCAGAGATATGGTATTCAGTTGAGGTATATCAACACTGATGAGCAGATGGTAGTCATTCTCATCAAGTTTTTTTTGGGATAATGGTTGTGTACCTTCGAGACAAGCTTGATATGGTGGAGAATGAAGTCCTTGCTGAGAGGGAGTCTCAGTATCAGTGTTCCTTTGTTTAATGAGTTCTTCTTTGAGAGAAGTTCGAGGTGAAATCCCTTGATAATGCATTTCTCTATTGAGAGAGATTTGAGGTGCAAGCCCTTGATAATGCATTTCTCTATTGAGAGAGATTTGAGGTGAAAGCCCTTGTTTCCACCCTCTGGGAGAGCCATGGTGGATGTCATGTGTGTGACTCCATGACAACATCACGTGAGGGAGTCCGTGATGATTTTCTCGTTCTAACCATCCATGGAGGTAGCCATGATGGTTGATATCACGATGAGGTGATATCCGATATCACAGTGAGGTGATATTTTATTGTGCTTTCACGATGAGGTGATAAGCTCTTTTATCATATTGAGATGATGTGTGTTGCTTGTGCAGGTGGAAGTTCATCCCTAGCTGAGAGGGAGTGTTGATGTTAGCAACGTCGGGCTGCATCTTCCACTCATGCGCTTCAAGAAGATTGAAGAATATTAAATAGTAGCCTTATGGCTATTTAATATTGTGGCCGACTTTCCTTAAGATCATATTGCATTTAATATTGTAGCCGACTTTATTATTATTGTCTTGTTTCTCAAGATGGGCCGACCTACTTCAAGGCTGATCACAATATATATTTATAGAAGGTCGAATGTGCTCATCAAATCCATCCTATTCAAGCAAGTTCGCTATTAAAGAGCAGAGCAGAATTCGCATCTTCATAGCAGCAGATCCGATTTCAAGGAAGAACATATTCATTTGTATCTTGTGCATCTAGGAGAGGTGCGACTTCATTGTATTCATTATTGGCCATTACTGGGCCTGAGTTGTAAGCAAATTTCTGCTCTTGTGCTACATTATATAAGAGATTCATTTGCTGGGTTTTTCTCCCTCAGTAGGAGGGTTTTCCTAGGGTATCTGATTGTGTTCATTGTCTCATGTGTTGCATTTTCTGATTGCTTTCATTTCTGTATATCTGTTCATTAAAACAACAATACTGGCTTCAGTACTCAGAATAAGCTTTAAACTCTGCAAGAAAGGAAGATTGTAAAGCTTTCTTTTTAATTGGAATGACAACACATGCTAAGTGTTTTGCATCATCAATGCTATATAGCCTTTGAATTTTATATTGTTCATCATTTTTCTAACGTCGTTAATTTGTCAAAGATATCTTTTTGTCTGTACTTCATCAACATTCACAAGTAAACCTCAGTTTATGTTCAGATTGCTGAAAATGGAGATTGCTATCCTTCTAACCACGGTGGAGATGTAGTGGAATTGCAAACTGTGGGCCCAACAGGAAACAAAAGAGCTCTTTGTCCAATATTACCATTGAAATTAAATGGCTCAAAGACTGATTTTCTCATACCTGAATGAGCATTTATCGTCTGTTTTTGGTGCTGTAACTCAGCAGGAGGTTAATCATCTTTGGGAGGCTTGGCATATGAACCTGTTTCCTTTCCGTTAATATCTCTGCCACAACCAGACACGTTAGTATTCAAAAAATAGTTTTGAATCTTCTTCAAAAACCTGCAAAGCAATTATCAAAATTGTAACTTCTCCAGAGAAATCTGTAATCTCTGTAACTTTACTTTTTGTATACTTAGGGTACCTTTACCTTAGTACTTCTCTGTTATAATTGAATGTCCTCTTCAAGCTTCACCTATCTACTTTTGGCGAAGTTGCTTGTTTGGTTTTGGATTCAGTGGTTCCCCTTTTTTTTCCCAGGTTCAGTATGGCTGGTTTTGGCGTACTATATATATATATATCAACATTACCCATGTCACAAGGCTCATGCTTATGTTTGAGTTTGGCAGAGAAAAAGTTCAGAACAAATTCGTCAACTAATAAAATTCTAGAAAAAATCATGATTGAACTTGAAGCATATAAATCTACATTTTTCTATTTTTTCATTTTCAACCTAAAAAATAAATTTAAAATAGATATATTGCTAAATGCTAACTACTATTTATAATTTATAACTAGTATTTTTTTTGATAATGTTTTATTGGGATATTAAAATACCGATTAATTAAGCCCCCGAGGGTCAGCTTGTTTGGTTAGGCTACCTGCTCTAAGTGTGGTGTGGCTGAGCACCCCGAATTTGAAACTCAATTCAAATGCTGCACAGGGGTGTGGGGCCTTCCTAGGCATGGCCAGGAGTTTATAAGGTTTTTGCCTTGTGGTTTGAGTGCCAACTGTGTGTTCAAATTGCCATTGGTGTATGGCTGCTTTGGGGTGTCGATTCCTCTTGTATCAAAAAATAAATATTAATGAAATGATCATAATATTAAATGTTTATAAATATTTACAAACATTCAATATTAATACATAAAGTTAAATTGTTAAAATATTAAACTATTAAATTGTTAAAATATTAAATGTAATATTAATGGTCATCTTAGCTTTAGTTAGTGTTTAGTAACTTTAGTTACGCTTTAGTTGTTTTATTATCTTTTAGCTTTCTGTTTTAGTTAGCTTTAGTTAACATCGTCCTATAAATTTATTTATAAGGAGCTTTCGTCTCCTTTTGTAAACGCACAATTATGAATATCAATTATCTTTTCATGGTATTAGAGTTCAGGCTTGAACCTGATTAGCTTTAGCTGATTTAAAAAATAAATAAAAAATCGAAGAAATTTTTGAAAAATCGTGAAGAATTTTTGAGGGTTTTTTGAAGGGCGAAATTGCAGAAGATTTCAAGAGTATTTTGAGTACTTGCAAATCTTGGGTTCTTAGAGAAATTTTTCATGGTTTTTTTTGAGAAGAAGAATTGCTTTTTTTTTTTGCTGAGATTTTTGGCGGTTGTTTTTCTGGTTTAGGTCTTTTTCATCATAGCAGATCGTGGCCCTTTCTAGGTAAAAATTGCGTGGTATTTTTTGCTTAGTTCATGAAGATTCTCTGAGACCTTTTTCATGGTTTTTTGGTCTGATTTTTGCGGCCCCCGTTGGAGAATTTTGTTGGGTATTTTCTGGTTCATGGGTATGTGCATTGTGCTGGATCAACACCTAGAAATTTTTTGTGCCTAGTTTGCGGTGATTTTCTGAAGTTTCATGGCAGCGTGAAGGGTTGTTTTTTGAGCCAGTTTTTGACAGATTTTTTTTGGGCAAAATAAAAACTTTTGCAAAGAGTTTTTTCGATTTTTGTTTTGAAAAAATTTACGAATTGTTTTTTATGAAGAGTTTTTTGACGATTTTTTCCTATCTAAAGAATCGTGGGTTGCTGTTGGTGTTTGCAAACCAGTTTTTTGGGCAATTTTTTTCTCAACAAAAAATCGTGCACCTAAAGATTTTAAAGAGTTTTTGAAAATCTTTTGTAGTTTTTGGAGGATTTTTTCTGAAAAAGTGTTGCTTTTTCAAAGTGCTTTTGAAAGATTTTTAAAAATCTTTTTCTCAAAGTTGTTTCTAAAAAAATCTTGCTTTTTTAGAGGTTTTTGAAGGTTTTTTTTTGAAAAAATCTTGTTTTTTTAGAGGTTATTGAAGGTTTTTTTTGGAAAAATCTTGCTGTTCTTGAGCCTCTTTTTAGACATTTTTTAATCGTGGGAGTTGTGCCAGCTGATTGTCCAGGGTTTGTGCTAGCTGATCACAGTCTTACCTCATTTTTGGAAAATGGGAGGGATGGTTGCTTTGTCCAACGTCATGTTGGAAAGTACACAGAGGTTCAATGGGAAGAGTCATACTACTTGGAAGCAGAGAATGCTCATTGTTTTCGAGTGCCGTTGTTTAAATTTGATTGTTTTGCAGGAAAGGACCAGTAATCGCAAGGCGATTATGCTTCTCCAGTTATCAGTCACTGATGATATGTTTCCAAAAGAATATGGGTAGACTAAGTTTATGTTTGTACGATGACCATTAAGGGAGGGTATTAAAATATTAATTGTATTATTAATGGTCATCTTAGCTTTAGTTAGTGTTTAGTAACTTTAGTTATGCTTTAGTTGTTTTAGTATCTTTTAGCTTTCTGCTTTAGTTAGCTTTAGTTAACAATTGTTTCTTTTTAGAAACATCGTCTTATCATCTTATCGTCTTGTAAATTTCTTTATAAGGAGCTTTCGTCTCCTTTTGTAAACACACAATTATGAATGTCAATTATCTTTACAAACATTCAATATTAATACATAAAGTTAAATTGTTAAAATATTAGACTATTAAATGGTAAGACTTCATTTGTTGTGATTCTGGCCTCCACTCTTCACTCTCTATGAAAATTATCATGCAATATGTGATGGATTTTCCAGATCAACAACATGGTGATCATTTCAAATTGCCACATTTCCTCACCCCTTACACAATTTGTCACCTTGTTGCAGCCAATGCACGTGCCTCCTATTGTGATGGTTCTCAAAGTTGTAAAATCACAAATCCTTAAAGCTAGGTTGTTTTTTAGTGCTAGTGATGTCAAACTTATGGCAAAAGATCTATAATTCATGCTTAGGTAGAGACAACAATGTACCAATTTGCTAAGGTGGGGAATGTTTTCTTTGGCTTTAGGCTCTATTAGGCCAAGGGGGGTATTCCTTGATGTGCTGCATTAAAAGTAACTACAAGGAATGAAAATAAACATTGAAACAAACCATACCCATTGCATCAAACTCTCCTAATTGTCTCTCACTAAGTGCTTATATGATGGTTTGACAATACAAGGGCTTTACACATTCTTAAAGTAGATGAATTGATGAACCATGTAAAGAGTTTGAAAATGTTGCTTTTGTAACCCCTAATGATATTGCACACATCTAGACATGGGAGTAAAGATAATAAAAGAACTTAGTAAAAAAGAAATATTTTTTGTTATTTTGAGTGTGTTGATGAGATGGGAGGTTGAGCACAAAGTAGATGGGTGACTTTATCCAGTAGGGGCTGTATAGTCTCAAGTTTTATGAACCAAAGGTGAACATTGATTAAAATCCACTCCATGGTACCTTAATGAAGGTAACAATAAGGAATATACTTCTCAATTCTACACATAAGTTAGGCTGTATGCATGCAAACAAGTAGGTGAATGAAATTGCAAAACATCCAGCTGAATATATCTTAGTTCTCCATGAACAAACCTATCCATTTTTGTGTTATTTTGATAAGATGCCTTGCAAAAGCTCTGCAAGGAATTTTATTGCCTTCTAGTTGACAAACTAGTCAAACTAACACTCAAGTCAGCAAATGTGAGCAAGAAGATCCATAAAATCTTTAGACATACCTACAATGTTCATGGAGACATTCAAAAGGTGCCAAATCTGCACATTAAAATGTTGCTTTACGATTACGATGTGGTATCATACCCTTTGAGAGAAAACCTAGAAAATTATAGTGCAAAAACTCCCTAAACCCATTATTGGAAGGAAGCCCTATGGTTTGTAACCCTTTATCTTTTTTCAATTGAAAACCTGCATATATATGTCTTTCAACACCATCACACGATCTTGGGAGAAGAATTGGGGTTGTTTGCAATTGCATAGGCTGTTCATATTTGCTTGCATCATCTTCTCATGGCCATACACTTGAAATCATGCCCTTTACATCAGCAATCATATGCTTTTGTACACAAATCATGTATTTGAGAGGTCCACAAGTACCAAGAGGCATTTGGAAGTCTTCCCTTGTCTAATCACATCCACTCCAAAACCATTAATGGCATCCTGGGTTGTGTAGGGAGGTAGGTAGTTCTACCTAGTTGCTTATGGGAATTTGATGGAGAACTAGAGATCATAAATGTGCAAGAAAAGCAAAATCCCATGAAATCCATGAGAGGGACATTTTGGAATAATCATGAGCAGCATTGGCAGTTGGAACTCAACCATTGCATTCATCTTCCACCTTTGAAATTGAAAGAAACTTTGTGTCCATGGGAAGGACAATGGTTTTTAGGTGGGGAAAATCTCTTGGGACAATTGTAGGGGTCAAATTTGGTAAGTGATGGAGGCAATCTAGAAGAAATGCATAACTTTGACGCAAGATGGGAGGTCAAGATAGGAGATGTGAGGTTTCACCTCGAGACAAGAGATTGAGATTGGACATGGGAATGGAAGTCTAGAATTCAATTGAATCTTCACAAATGGACAAAAATGAGTGAGTTGGGGATACAAGAAAACATGCGGGGAAAGGATGTCGAATTGGAGGTAGGAACATCTTGAGCTCCAAAGGAACTTTGTATGATGGGAGGAAATGAGTAGCAAAGCTATTGGGAAACTTTGTGGGAATTCAATGTAAAACTAGTGGAGGCAAAAAATTTTGAAAGTGCGCAAGAAAAGAATCAAAGGAATGTGGGAAAATCATGTGGAATTGGTGAAGGGAAGTGGAAGTAAAATTGGAAGAAATTCGTAGGTTTGAAAGTGCAACGAGATTCCACAAAAAGGGAACAAGATGGAATGTAGGAAATGATTTGAGAACTCGAGATCGATATGTTTGGAGGTGAAAATGGATGAAGGAAGATGTCTATTTGAACTTCATAAGTCCACATAGCAAGGAAATTGGGAACGAAGGCAATGCAATGGGAGAATGTGGGGTTGTAGAAGGTGATGAGAGATTTGGATGCAAAAATATGAAACAAAAGAAGTTTGGATGAACCTTGCAAGTCCACAAAAGGGAAATCAGGAAGGGATCGAGGTTTGTAGGAATCAAGAGTGGACAAGGATAGGAGGTTAGAAGGAAGAAGGGAACAAAAGAAATGCAAATGAACCCTACAAGTTTGCAAAGCACATTAAACTTGACTAAAAGTTGGGAATGGGAGAATGTGGGGATATGGAAGAGGATTGGAGGTTGGGACAAAGAAGTACAAATGTCCATCAAAAACTTGCAAAAGGTAGAAGCAAAGGAAAATGAAGAGCGGAAGGGACTCAATAGACTTAGTGGAACTTCTATGTGGGAGTGGAGGTTAGCATGGGAGGTAGAATGACCAAAAGGAGTCTATTACTCCACTAAAACTCCACAACTTTGTAGAAACTGAGGAAAATGACCAAAACTTTCGCAAACATGACTTCTTGAATTTCTAAAACTTCCAACATTAGATAGGAACATGGGGATGATGAGGGAGAACATTTAAGCAATTGGACCAAGGGAATACCCAATTGAAGATTTCTCAATTTTTTTATATATGATGGGCAAAATGGGTCAATTGCACAAGGGAGGTGGGACTCAAGCAAATTTTTGCATTGTCAAATTGAGTCCCAACACTTTGAAAGTTGAATGCCACAACCCATGTTGGAATTTCATTCAATGTACGTCAACCAACTCACAAGCATAGAATTGATAGGGATAAAAACTCACATGCAGTACTGTAGCACAATAATGGATGCCTTACAAATGCATACAACATGACAAGCACCATCGAATGAGATGGAGCACATGGGTTTCTTTTGAAGTCATATTTGGAGATGAAAAATAACTAACCATTAAGTGAAAGCCCTTTTTTAACATATTGGAAGTGTTCTTTTAAAAAAAAATGACGAATGGGTGAATAGAAATGATTTTTGAGGATTTATATTTATGTTTGTTAGATTTCAATTATTTGGATGAAATCTAGTGAATTGTAACTTAGAAAAGAACCATAATTTGCACAAAATGTACAAAATTAAATATAAACACAAGTACTAATTAATATTTCAATGTCAATTGTTAAGTGTTAAAAGCTTAAAAATAAACCAAAATGGTTTATATTAGTCCTCCCTAAGGATGTGTCCCTTGCCCAAAATGATCTCATCCCTTATAGGGGACGCTTTGGGGACACGAGGATGGGTAGGAAATGTCCTTAACCATCCTCTTTAAAGTCAAAATTTAGGAAACCTCCTTGGGATGTCAAAAACTCTACAAGGTATGTTAGGGTATTTTAGTTACTTAAAAGAAAAAGCTTACAAACCTTTCAATGCTTGTTGGTTGATGACATGCCCATCTAGGATTTACAAAAAAGTATGAAAAATGGTGTGTGCCTTGTAGGGTTATGTGGTTTTGTAGGTGTCAATTTGGGCTTGGTGGCGTTGCTCTTAGACCCTCACGATGGATGCCACCCCTTGACTTTGTTGGGGGCATTGCCCCCAAACCTCCATCAAATTACAACTCTAAACAAATAATAGACCAATGATGAATCATGATCACAAAATATACAAAATACATACCCCTTGTTGCAAATCTCTAGATCTTCATGATCAAAGCCACAATCAAGGACTATCTTGTTTCATATATTGGACAACTTGTTTAGTATACAAGGACTGCCATAGACAAAATTGACATGCTACAACCATTATAATATTGAATACAAGTTAAGTCATAGTTGGCAGGAAACACCATTTTCATAATGCAAAAATGTGTCAATCATGCCTTGCATAGACAACTCATAGAACAATCCCATCTATTAATATCCTAGCTAAGGTCAAATTGGAACATAAACTAATTTTATTTTTACTTAATTGTTCCTCTTTGTTAATGAGTTTGACAACAAGACATGTAGTCTTGAAGGCTTTAGGAAAACTTTAATAATAAATCCCTTCCTTGAATACACACAACAATCAACCATATCCTTATTAATTCATGTTCATAGGTATACATTAAGAACATCATATTTCCTAATCCATTACCCATGCTCACAAAGGTTTTATAATGTCTATAATGAATTCTTTATCGATGTTATCATATGAATATTTGAAATTTCCTCTTTTTTTAATAGCTGTCCCTTGTTATCCCCTAAAAACTGACCAAAACAAATCCCCATACCGAAAACACGCCTCACCATCCCCTACCATCCTCGTCCTAGAAACTTGGGGGAGCATAGGCTTATATTGGTGCAAGTGCACATGGAAAATCAATACAAACCATCATATTGCTCTTCATTGAAAGTACTGATGTCATCATCTAGGTCATTACAACCACAAGCAATGGCAGTGTCACTCCAACTAGTTGCTTTTGTTTTGTGTGTTGTTAGTGACTTATAAGTTAGTTTTTAGGGTTAGTTAGGGTCTTTAAATATTAATATTTTTCCTTTTTTAGTTTAAAAATTTGAATTTTTTACATAATTCCACAAAGTTTTTTGACGTGGGGATGCGGGGATGTGGGGACGGGGGGACCAAGGGCCTAAGTTTGAGGACGGTAGGGGGATGGTGGCGGAGTGATGGCGGGGGGCGGCTTTGAAATACATATAGTACTTGAAAAAATAGTTATAAAAAGATGTATAAGTAAAAGAATTACAAATGGAAGTTTGGAAAACTAGTTTTAAACATTTGAATTTTGAAGTGAACATTAACTTGATGTCACTCCTCTTCTTGCTCTTCTTCTTACTCCTCAACCCTTGTGCTCTTCATTCTCACTCTTTCACCTTATACTTGCAACACTCACACTCACACTCACACTCACTTGTTGATTTTTTGTGAATTGATTATTAAAATGAGGATAGGAGGCAATTGTATAGAGTTTGTTGGGTTTGGGTGGAGCCCATAGGCCATTAGGGTTCATCCTTGGGCACAAAGCTCCAAGAAAAAAATGTTTTTTGGTTGTTTGGTTGGAGGAGACTCTTGGTCATCCTTGAGATGGTCAAGAGACTCCTAGGATTGCCCTAGACATCTTGGCAATGTTTTAGATACTACGATAATGTTGGTGGTAGGGTGGTGGGGGGCATCCCCCCAAGTCCCCAAGTCTTTAAGACGTCCCTGTCTCGAAAACATGAGGTTTTTTGGGGGGGGGATGCGTCCTCGTGGAACATTGATTTTTTATATTTTGTTCTGCAAGTCTCTTGTGTTCACCTAAAGTCTAAAGTTAAGCTATGGTTTTTCCCCAAGCTTGTTGGTTCGACCAAGGTATGACCATACACTTGGGCCAAATTCACAAGCCTAGGGGGGAACCTTGGTCAAACTTGGGCTTGCCCCAAATTACCTAGATTGGGATTTGTATTTGGTCCAAATTGGTATGCACTTAGTTGGGGTTATGGTTGAACCTAGTGTTGGGTCCCAAAAGCGATGCTCCACAATCCTAAACTATTGTTCCACCTTCCCTTCCACCTTCAAGGCCAAGGGATGTCATGAAGAAGGTAAAACAAGGGATCATCAACATAGTGAGGAGGGTTAAAGTTCAATTGACAAGAGTAGGTAGTCTCTTGCACTTCGAGTTTAGCATATACAAGGGAGGGTATTCCCAAAGGTGTCCTTTATAGGGCCAATACAAATGTAACATGAATGTAACGACCAACAACTATACCCAAATGTATACCTGACTCCTATATTTGTCATTAGGTTAAGATCAACAAGTTGCATAAGACCTCTAATATAGTTGATTACAACACCTTGCACATGCACTTATAGATACTGACCTCATTATAATCCCCATGGATGATCTTTTTTTACATTACATAGATAGTGGCAAGGTGCACACATACTGGCCATGACTTTATGAACATGTATAAACCCTAATCTCCTCCTACAACTGACTAAGGTGGAGGTTGTTTTAATGAGAAGTTCGATCCTTAACCAATATGGACCAATGCCTACTCCATTGGGCAACATAGTCATAAACCACAAAGAGGAAGAGAACACATTCAATAAAGAATCAATAGAACTAGATTTACATTCATATGAAAATCAAAGATTATGTTTCATTCAGTGTACTTAATAATCCATAACTAAAATTGCAATGACCCACATGGAATGAAGGAATGCCCACTGCAAAAGCTTTGCGATGTATTAAATTTTGTCACACATACATCAAACCCTCATTACATTTGTGCTAGCAAATGTCGCAAAGAGGAAATACATAATTGTGATTAAACTACTCCCTCGAATCATTGCAAACAACCATGGAGATATATCGTTACAAAAAATGTGCATTATAAACCCTTATTACAATTTACAAGATGTATCCCTTCATTTATTGTTCCATTGTGCAACATTTGATACCCTAGAATATGTTTGGAGCACAATAGACTTAGAAAATTGGTTGAGCGAGAAACTATTTGTATGAAGAATGGATGGGTCTTTAAAGCGATTTGAAATTTGTGTCCTACCCGCCCACCAAAATCAGTTTCAAGTCTAGGCATTTCAAAAATATCTATCGCATTGATGGTGGTTTGCACAAGAGAACACCATTTGTTGTCTAAAAAATGCTTATGGAAATACATCTAGAAGAATGAGTCACATTTTTGGGTGGGAAAACAACTTTGGAATGTTGTAGAGGTCCATTTGGGGCCTTAATGGCGATTTGGAAGTTGTTGGGGTAGGTGGATGAGTGAATTGTGTGAAATGCGAGATGTGTTGAAGTTTAGGGGGTTGGGGATACCTCATGATAGGTATGCAGGTATAAGGTGGTTGAAAGATGGAAAGGGCATCGGGGATGACAAGGAACATGCACTCGAGGAAAGGGGTGTGAAGAAAGCTAAATTGGGTGTCAAGGTTTGGGGATGCTTAGGAAGAGTACTTGAGTAAGGGATTGAGTGAAAGTCTGTGAAGGCAAAGAACAAGTGAGGGGGATGCAAGGATGGAGAAGCTCAAAAGTCCGATTGGGACCAAGGAAAAGTCGGATTTGGGAGGGAAGGCATGATTGGAGGAGGAACTCCAAAAAGATGCATAGAAAGGAACATTGAAATTCGGGGATCGGGGGCAAGGCATATGGGTACCAGGTTAGAAGAAAGACGACGACTTTGACTTTGGTAAAGTAAATGAAAATCTGAGTTAGAAGTTAGGGAGAAGGCATATTAGGTATGCCCAGGGAGAGGGATAGTTGAAAGTTTGGTGGAAAAGGGAAAGTATAAGTCGAAGTTTTGGAGATTAGGGGGATGAGGAAACAATACTCGGGGAAGGTGAACTTTGAAACTCTAGCTGAAGAACAAGCTTAAGGTAAATGGTCAAGGTTTTGAGTGTCAAGGGTGAAAGGGAAACGGTACTTGAGGAAGGGAAACTTCGATAGCCCGAAACTCTAAGGACTTGAACACAAAGCAACCAACACTTAGAAATTTTCTTGGATTTTTATAACTTCCAACACATGAGGGGACCTACTTGGAACTTCTCAGGTTGGTAATCAATGGTGGGTAAAATAGGGCAAGGGCAACAAAGGGGAAGGGACTAAACGAAAATTTGGCACTATGGGATTAAGTCCCAACACCGGGTAACAGAGACTATTGGTCATTTGTGGACACACACATATATATATATATTATTCCTTGTCTTCAAGATGAGCCATGATGGCTCTGTAAACTATGGCAACTGAATTTGGATACGACTTTAGAAAGACCAACAATAGGGCATGTGGCCTGTCCGCATGGTCAAATTCAAAGAATAAATGCTGAATTGATTCAGGTAGTGGCACTAAATTTCCTTAAAATTGTAATTCATTATTTTAATTAGTAAACCTTCATTCAATTTGAGAACTAATATATCCTCATGACTCCGTTTCTCAACTTATAAGGAAAAGGCTTAAAAATTGGAGTGATCCTGCATTGACACTCTTTAGGTAAGATTTAGATGTAGATTGTTTTTGAATATTCTTCTGTATAGGATCAGAAGGTAATGCGTTTATTTTATCCTTCAACTTTATTTGAGCAATTTAACTCTCCATCAAATTTGGATTTGACACGATTGTTCTACACAATCACAAGTTGTTTAAAAATGAAGATTAGATTCTCTTAGGATTGTAAGAAGGCTTGAATCAGCTGTTTTGCTGGTTCAGTTTCGTATGCCTTGGGATTTTTGAACCAGTCAAACTCTGGTGAGGTGTCAGCAAAAGTGCATGGAGTGGGTAGCCATGGATGGAACTGGAGGCCAAGGGTAGGGCAAGGTTATTTTGGAAGGAGTTAGCAGGTTAAGGACAACCACAATTAAGGGAGAGGCATATTAAGAGTGACAGTACCTTGGTGGGTGGAAGATTGAACATTAGTTGATATGGGGGAGATGGCTGGTGTGTATGGCAGGAAGGCTGGTTTAGAGAAATGTTGTGGTCGTTTCTGAGCCAAAATGAATGGCAACTTCCTGATTTAAATGATGTCCAACGTGATTTTTTTAGCAGTAATGATGGAAGATGGGTGAGAGTGACGTGTTACTGGGGAAGCAGTGGCAAGTTCTTTATCTTGCACAAAATGGCCTGGGCAGGGCTGGCAATATGCTCTGCATGGTCTCTTCATGCTGGCTCTTTTCTTTTTTGTAATATGCTACATGCATTTAATGCTGATTGATTATATGCCATCTGGTTATCCCTGGTTCTACCTTGGGTCTGATATACAGAACTATTTGAGGTTCTGGTACCTCTCATAAGGTTCAATTTTTTTTGAAAAAGTAAAGGTTTTATTTAGTCAGAACGTATAATACAAAGATTAGAACTGCACCTGAAGGAAAAGAACTATGGATCAGAATAATGAATCCTCCACAGCAAGGGGAGGACAATCATCTGCATTAGTCTTGTTTTCCACAGGGACATTCCTGTCCTTGGATTGCTCCTAACAGTGCCAGCGTGCTGATTAATGTATTTGACATGAGGGTTATGTGCACTTTTATTTCTGATCTTTCTTACACATGCTGAAGACGGGTTCAAAATAATGTCTTAAATGTCCTTTTTATAAGCAAGATGGTTCAACTTTCTAGGAATGTGCTGCCAATTAATCTGATTAAAACTTAGCAAAATCTTGGTAACTTGATTTAGCAAAAGTTGAGTCTGGATAGACTCAACCACCTGTTACTAGAGAAGCATTGGATTATCAGTTTGGAGTCCCCTTACAGAGAGAGTTTTAGCTATTTTTAGTTTTCCTTTAGCCACTAGTAGAAGTCCAAGTATAGCTGCTGGCATTAGAAGTATTCTAAAAGATTCGAGCTTTGGAGGAGATGTAGTTCAGCTTTGACATACACATTCTGATTTCATTTCCATTCAAATTTCAAAGTGAGCTTTGACATTTTCAATGATGGCATATTGAATCTTGTTTAACAAAACATTTTTTGAGTAGCTTTGTTTGCAGTTCTTGTCTGTCCATATAAACTTTGTCTTTTAGAGGGCTGCTGTAGTGTTTGTTCCAATGCTAAGTGCATGTTTCTAAATTCAATCTATATTTGAAGGGGACTCCAAAGTTAAGAGCAAGAGAGTTCCAGACCAAGGAAGCTTCTTCACTTTTTTTTTTAGACTGCAGGAATCGCTCGGGTATCCGCCCCCCTATAAACTACAGTACGCCCGGTAAACTTTTTTCACGTGATCGGTGACGTTGGTGCGACACACCCTTTGGTACCACAGGTTTGGGGGGAGACTAGACCTTGTGACCACTTGCCTGCAACAGGATGCTTTAGCCAATCGAGCTAGGCCCCCCGCCCCAAAGCTTCTTCACATTCAAAAAGCAGTTAGGCTTGAGTTTTACAATCTGTAAAACATCTGAAACAAATGTGAGGTCTCAAGATGCTTCTTTGGATAAGATTTCACTTGCAAGAGTCTGCCGGATTAACCACTAGAACACTTTTATTTTAGGAGTAATACTGTGGCCCCAGATACTATTCAGATCTCAGCAAGAGATTCACCTTTGTGGATATAATGGGTTCCAACCCTAATAGTGTAGCTGCTGGTGGAGCAGTTGGAATAATGCCTATAAATTGCATCTGGACCAAAGATGTGGGCAAGAGAAGATCCCTAGGCATGTAAAGGTTTAAGGGCTTGTTGGGCAAGAGTAGGCTCTTCCTAACATCTGATGTTTCATCCATTTCTTGAGTACCAAGAGATAATTATCTTTAATTATCCCAGTAGACTTGACAATTGACAACGAAACAACCAATATCTGGTGAATGACATTGAAAAAAGTCATGCCTTGATTGCCTTCACCATACTTATCAGAAGAAGCTGCTTCCAAAGGTTTACTGGAGGTTTATCAAAGTCCAAACAAGCTTAGCCCCAAGAGCATTACTCATGGTGATAGTAGATCAGATGTCCAGATCCCCTTGAGACCTCTCTTTAGGCACTTGACTCCAGCTGACAAGTTGGAATTTCTTCCTGATTGGTTACCTCCTTGCCTTAAAATTTTCCTGATTCTCATATCTAATTCTTGAAGAATTGAGACATGAGCATGGTAAATCATTAGCCGGTAAATAAGGAGGCTAGCAGATTTTATCAGAATCAATTTACCAGCAAGATTGAGCCATCCATTGCTGAAACTTAGAAATTGCTTATCAATCTTTTCCATCAATTTTGACCAAAAATTAGAGCTCTCTGATTTCAAACTCATAAGAACCTCTAGATATTTGAAAAGACCAAAGACTTTATGTTGAAACTGGAGAATTTGAGAAAAGCTTGAAGAGGTGTTTATAGTATAAAATCTGCACTTGTTGATGTTGATTGCAGCTTTTGAAACATTATGGAATGAATCTAAGCAACACTTTATCCTTCTGACATTGTGTTTAGTGGCTTCTCCCATCAATTTTGTGTCATCAGCGATTTGTGCATGGGTGGCTAATCTCCCTAATCGCATTGACAATTTTGATTCTAGTTATGTTCTTGGCTCTCCTTTTAGCTGAGAGGGCTCTTCTCAAAGTGTTGGCTAAATAACATATAGATATGAAGATAAGGGGCACCCTTGGCATAAACATTTGGAAGCCTTAAAGGACTTGGTTAGGGACCCATTGACAATAAGGACCACTCAAAGATTCATGATGCAACCAAAGATCCACTTCAAGAAGAGTAGAGGGAATCTGAAGGCTTACAAGACCTGAGCGAAAAATTCTAAATTAACTCTGTCAAAGCCATTAGCTATCTCAAGCTCTATAGCAATATTTTTCTTTGCTTCTCTATTGCTGGTATGCAATGCTTCATGAACAATCAGTATGTTGTATATGTGTTTCCTTGGTATGAAGCCTTCCTGCTCATCTAATATTAGAAGGCCAAAATACTTTTTAATTTTCTTTGCTATGCTTGCTTTCATGAACTTGTATGAAGAATTGCACAATGAAATTCGCCTGAACCTGGTGAAGGATACAACCTTTTTCTCCATTGGAATCAAAATTAAAAAAGTAGAGTTAATAGCACAAATGAGCTTACTTTTTTTAATCAACTTCCTCAATCAGATAGAGAACAGCGGCAATTAAGTCAAAGAATTGGTAGTAGAATGAGTTTGAGAAACCATCAAGGCTGGGGGCTTTATCCTTTACTGAGCTAGAAACATATTTGTGTACTTCCATTGTGACCACTTGGTAAGAGATTTTTTTTTATTTCCTCAATTATGACCTTTGGAATTTTTTGTAGAAACAAGGTCTGGGAAGAATAGTCTCCATCAGATTTTTGATAGAGAGCTTCATAATGACCATATGCCACATCTTTGATATCTGTCAAGTTTGAGGCTTTGTCACTGTTGAGTATTATTTCCTTGAGCACGTTTCTTTGATCTCACTGATGAGGCTTGAGGTGAAAAAACCTGCTGTTGGTGTCTCCTTTGTGAAGCTGACTCATATGCAATTTGAGCCTCCAGATTTGCTCTTCCTGTTTGACATTTTTATGTATTCTCTCTCATATATGAGAGCTTTATTGGGAGATTCACACTATGAGATCTCTTTAATTTCTCCAAGCCCGTGCAAGTGGAATAGTTTTGATCTGTCAGAATTGAGATGTAATTTGATCCAATTTCTAATATCAGTTTTCAGTCTGGAAATTTCAACCTTCCATTTGTCTTTAACATTACAAGAGGGATGCTAGGCTTTCCAGCTGCATTCAACTTCTGCTGTAAATCCATTCAAGTGAACCCACTCAGGGTTGTATTTGGAGGGGTTATTTTTACTGCTTAAGCTGTCCAAAAGATTTGGCTTGTGATCTGAAGTGCTGAAAGCTGTCGACAATTGAGAGGAAAGAGGTGAGAATATCTTCTTGGACTAGAAATCTGTCAAGTCTCTCAGAAATGAAGTGATACCCTGCTGTTCTCTCAGACCATGCATTTTTTTCTTTAGTGGGTTTGATATCTCGGAGTCCAACCAGAGACATAATATCCTCAATGTGCTCATTGCAGGTCTCTTATTCTAGAGCCACCTCTTTTTTTAGAAGGGAAAGGAACAAGAATGCAATCGATTGCTAAGATCATATTGGATGGTTTGTTTTCCTCAATGAAGCATAAGAGCCAACATTGTTTTTTGGCCACAAGAGAGTTTGAGGCATAGACATTCAAATAGGTGAATGTAAGTCCTCTAGCATGAAAGATCAGTGAGAGTCATTGCTCACTTTGATGTCCTTCAATCTTGGTGAGAACATGTCCCAAGCAATTAGAAGGCTTGAGAAGCCCACCAGAGGCTCCCCTGGTATTGATGACTTCAATTCAGATTTGTTCTAAATAAATTTCCTGGTATTAGTATCACCCTTTTGATTTAACAGTCTCTTGAATTCGTATTATGTAAGGGCATTGATCGTTTATGAGATCCTTGAGGTAGTTTCTTTTAAGGGCATCTCCCAGGCCCCGACAATTTCATCAAAGCAATATCAATTTTGGAGGATTTCTTACCTTCGGAAAAACCCTCCAGAATTGATTGTCTTGGCTTCTACATTTTTCTGTGCTTCTTCAAAACTGTTTTTTTGGTTTGTTTTCCTGCCCAGTTTAGGGGATGATCTGGTGAGAATAGGACCAGGGTTTGTTCCAAGATTAAAGATGTTTTCAACCAGTTCAACCTGACTCATTCTGTCAGCTTCATCATATGGTTCTTCAAGATGACCTTCCTGTAGAGTATGATTGACTAGCTTAACTTCTTAAGAGGCTTGATCATGTCTTTCCTGTTCAGGTTCAGATTCAGGTTGGATATCTTTTTCTTGGTCAGAAAATAGAGCATTAAATCTGTTTGAGTTCTTAAGAGGTTTTGGGTTTAAAGACCTGGGTTTCTACTCCCAGACCTTTTATTCCTCTTCTTGTTTTGGACTTTTTTGAAATCCATCATTTTCAGGTCGAACCTTCCTAGTTTAGGTTTCTTGATTGTGAGGGCAATCTCTGGGAAAGTGACCATATTCATGACAGGATGGACATTTAAAAGGCAAGTATTCATAATCCGACACCTGGGTGTGGATCCAATCCAAAACCTTCATGCTAATGGCTTCGGGGAAACCTTTTTTGAGGTTTACTTGTACACTAATGCGAGCATAGGCAGCATTGAGAGATTTAGAAGGAATCCTATCAAGAAATTTCCCAATTTTATTCCAGTAAGTTCTATAGAAGTTTTATTCTAGAGATGTAAGGGAAGCCTTACCTAGACCAGCACTTTGATGGGCACAGCCATTTCTGGATCGAAATGAGCAGACCAAAAATTCATGTATAGGGATTGAGAGCCCATAAACCAAGGACTACCTCAGAGGATGGCATCACACCCGTCTTTGGACTTGAAAATCACTAGGAAATACCTGCCTCCACACAACAATAGTTCATACGCAGAGATTTAGGCCCATAAACCAAGATCTGTTCTTACAGGGTGGCAGGACTTGACCAAAGCCATATAAATCTTCCAAGCAAAGGTTGGTCAGTCAGCATAGCAAGGAATGGAGGTGTTCTGAGTTTGCAGAGGAAGCACATTTAACTGCACCAAAAGTAGTCAAAGTCTTCAGTGGCAGTTTATGCATGGGAAGATCCAAGGTCATTTAATCAGACAATGGCAGTGGAGAGGTGGAAAAGGAGGGTGCACTGGGGCAGACTAGGGATGCAAAAACCGAACCTGACATATCAGAAGTGCCTTCAAATTCGTTATTCATCCCAACTACTTTCTCCTGAGACTCATTGCAGCAGCAAAAATGAGATTTACAGAATAAGGTAGGTGGGGAAACAAATGACAAATCCTTAGCAATCCACTGCAAGTTGTAGAAATTGAGAGCTGGGAATAGATGAAAACTGTTAAAATTTGTTGATGAAATGGGTGTTTGACAGTTTTGTAACTTAGAGCATGTAGAAATTGAATGGAGATAGGGCATAGAATTGCTTTTTGAGAGGTGCTCATGCAATTAGCTTGCCGATGTCAAGCAGCTTTGGATTCCTGGCCAATAAATAAATTATCAAGCCTCTGCTTCATTGGCTTTCAATTCATTTGAAGACTGCTTGAGGAGAGGTAAATAAAGAAATATTTCAATATGCTGTCTGATTTTTCTTTGGGTGTGTAATGAATGGATGATCTCCTGAATTTCTCTAATATAATCTAAAATTTGATGCCCTGGGACAAAAGCAGATTGAGAAGAAAATACGATCATTGGCAAGATCTCTTTTATACATGAGGCAATGACTTTGGATTTTGTAAATCAAGTTTACAAAATTGGGTTGATTTAGTTACAAGACAAGATCTTCATTTTTAATTCTTTTAGCAAGATCTGATTTTTCTTGGATTTTTAAACTGCTAACATAGATCCTATTTAACAGTTTACCCAAAAAATTTGATAAAAAAAGAGAAACGAAACCTCTAGTCCCAGCAATCTGTTAGGGCGAAAAGGGAACAATATGTTTATAAGTTCATTCTAAGAAATTGGAGTGTACTTTCTGACTATGTGCAACCCCAATAAGTTTGGGGCAATTTTGAAGGAGATAATCTTGAGCATTATGCACAACTATAACATCTGGTGAAGCTATAAGCATAGCCTTGTAGAAATCAGCGGCATAATTTCTTAGGATGAATTTAGAGATGTATTGTTCCCTTGTCACAAGATCAGACAACAACCAGTGGAGTCAGTGGTGACAAGGGAACAATACATTTCTAAATTCATCCTAAGAAATTGGAGTGTAATTTCTGATTATGTGCAACCCCAATATGTTTGGGGTTGTTCTAAAGGAAATAATCTTGAGCATTATGCACATCTATATCATTTGGTGGAGCTATACACTTAGCCTTGTAGAAATCAACAGCATAATTTCTGATTGCTGTCTGATCTTGCAACAGATGGCGATCAGTAATAAGTATGGTGTTGATGTGTTTCCATTGAGAGCTGAAGCTTAAACTTTTCATGTATTGTAATCTCCCAGTTATCCAAGCACCTATAGATTTTTGTTTCCATTATATGGTCTCATGATGTTAGGCAATTGCCAATTGATGTATCCAATTCTGTTCTCATTCAAGTAGAGGAATGGGGCCTTGATCTGTGATTGTTGTTTGAAAATTCGTGAGCTGATCCTTAGCTGTACTGAATTGAGGGAAAATATGAGCAAAAGTAGTTTTATTCCAAAATCAGTTTTTCTTTTGCATGTTTTTAGGTAGTAGAAAATTTGTATATATCACATTCTTGTATGTCAGGAGCTGATTGCACCCACTTGTTTATATTAGGGTAGAAATCCATAAGTCGCTGGTTTGGGTATGGTATGGGTACGGCGGTATGACAATTTTTTTTACCCTTGGGTATGGGTATGGGAATATATATATATATGTAAGACAAATGATAAACATAATTGCCAATAAATAGAATGTTTAAATACCTCATATAATCATATTCATAATTTGCAAAAATGTAAATACTCAAGTCTCAAAATGTCATTACACATTGAAAATTCAAATTGCAATCAATATTTAAATTAGTAGTCTTCAAATTCGTCTTCATCAAAAGCATCAAGGTCTTGGTCAACACTTTGTTCAATTTCATTTGAACCACAATCAATTGGATTGCCACTCCCATTAGGTGCGTCAAGTGCAGCAATTGCCTCATTGTCATCTATAGAAGCTAAGACAAGTTGTGCAACTGTAGCATCTAAATCAGCACACTTAGGGATTAGATCCCAATTCTTTGTCACACCTTCGTTGTATTCAGGTTTCTTATGTGACAAGAGACGAAGGTTGGAGTTTACATAGACCAAATCCTCTACTTTTTTTGCACCCAAACGGTTGCACTTGACCAAGTGGATGAAGGAGTATGTACTCCAATTCCGCGCAGCTGAAGAAGAACTTGCAACCTGTTGAGTTTGCATACGACATTTAGTAAATTTAATTTTACTTGCCAATAATATATATCATAATAGCATCAGATGCAAAACAAAACAAAATAAAATAAAAAGATACATACTTGGGAGAGTATTTTAATTGCAAGACGCTGCAAGTAATTGGAGCCTTGACCATGTAGATACCATCACTCATCAGCATTTTTCCTATATTTGTCTAGAAGAGTGGAAACATCATGATGTTTTGAAGATATGAATTAGCCAAACTTGCTCAGGACAATACTTTGGATATCTTCATCTGAAAATATCTTTCTAAATGCAGCCTTATAGCCAGCAGGAACCTCCCCATCCCTATATGGTGCCACCCTCCTCGGCAATGAAAGTACCTCTTTGCTATAATACTTTGGTGACAAAGCAAATTCTAAGAGATGTAAAGGGGTGGTCATCTTGTTCCAACGGTCAAAAATAATCTTTTGCACAGTTTTGAAAAATGTTTTCGTTGGGTCATGTTCCCAGGCATCTATTATTGATCTTATTTTCTCCACCATGGAATCCATGTCATCATAAATTTCACCCAAACATGGGCGATCAGCATCAACATACTTAATCATGCTCATATGGGCTCGATGAAATTTAAAACATAGTACACACGAGCCCACCACTCATCATCTAAGATAAATGCTTTTACTTTTTGGGCTCTTTTTGTGCTTGATTGCCTCCATACACTCCACAAGTTGTTGATGACCATAGAACTCAAGGCCTCTCCCACCTTCACAAGTTGTCTTAAGACGATTGTGTGAGATGTAAGTCGAGTTTCAACAACCTAACATGGTATAAAAAATACATGTCACAAATCAACAATGAAAAATTAAAAAAATAAAAATAAAAATTATATTAAAAAATCAAATTTAAATTACCTTAAACAACTTCAACTTAAAGAAGGTCTTGAAGATGGCTTGTGACATATGATGATTAGTCACAAACATTTGGATCTCCTCGCCCTCCGTGTAGATTTGTTTGACCCACTCAATTTGTGTGCCAATCTTTTGCAATATCAAATTGAGTGAGTGGATTGCACATGGTGTCCAAAAAATGTGACTATATGTAGCCTCCACTACAGACCCAACTGCCCTACAATTTTTAGCATTGTCTATTATGATTTGGACAACACTTTCAGACCCCACCATTTCAATGGCTTCTATGAGGATATTGGCAATAAAACTTGCATCTTTTATTTGCCCTCAAAAACATCGCCCCTTTAGGGGACATTGCTATAACATTGATCAATGGTCTATTTTTGCTATCTTTCCATCCATCAGAAATGATGGACACACTTGTTTCAGACCATGTATCCTTGATTACTCTCAATGCTGCCTCTATTGAGGATTTCTCCTTTGCCAATAAGGTGGTTCACACCTTTTCATAACCAGGACTAACATAGTCGGAAGTTATATTGGAAATGGTTGTCACCATTTCCTGTGAATAAGGTGATCTAACAAGGTTGAAAGGAAACCCATTGCCATAAATGCAACGGGCAATGCTTTGGTCTGCAATCTCCCTTCAATTTTGAAGGCATTTTCCAATGGGCCTCTTTTTTCGTGTAACCGAAGCATTATCTCCTTTGGAAGATGGTGCCATTTGCATGAAAGGATGTGGGCCAGCTAGTTGTGATGAGCCACAAGGAGGTCTTTGCAACCTTCTCTTGGCAAGAGGATGTGCCATAAACTTTGACTTTTTACATGCCATGTCAGCCTCCTCTTGTTCTTTAATATAAGCCAATATTTGGTGTTTTGGCAACCCTTTTTTGTTTGGCCTGGGGCAAACTTTAATTCCTTGTAAAGGAATAGCGCAAAAATGAGCTTTCACTTGAAAGTACGAGCTCTTAAATATAGTTCCACATTGGCTACAACGCCAAACATAACCCCCACCATCGAGAATTTGTTGAATCAATGTTGTATGTTGCCAAAGAGGTGATGATGCATCATATTTCAATTGACTCTTTGCATCTATGCCAACTGAATCAGAACTACCAGCCATTTTGTATGACGTTATGAACCTAAAATAAATAAAAAACATTACAAATTAACAACACAACAACTTATTTTTTTTAGAAAAAATTGACATTATAACCCCTTATTATGCATAAAAAGTTCTTAAAAGAATTCAAAACTTACTAAAAAAAACTTGAAAAAAGGAAAGATTCATTCACCTTCGGCGGTTAGATCTTCTTAGTGCAGCTATTTCTCCCTTGTTTCTGTAGGTTGAACTCCTTGGTAGCTCTCACCTTCGAAAAAAAAGACAAAACCTTCAAAAACCAACAATGGCAGCTTGGAGGCAAAAATGGTGTTTTTGGCCTTTTGTGTTTGTGAAATGACTTTGATTAGGTCAGTCAAGGCATAAGAGGTCTTTTTTCCTTGTCCAGTCTTGAGTTTGAAAAATTCATCTAATGTTTTAGTGATTGCACTGAGTACACCTCTGCAAAAAATCCAGCTTCAGGAGGGATGTGTGTCTCAAGATAGCTGAGAGCCTCAGCTGTTCCAATGTTGTTTCTTGCGCTGCCTTTTGTTTCTTCTGGTTGGCAGATGATGTTGAAGTATACATTATGATCAAGTGTTCAGGAAGAGCAAAGGAAACCCAGTCCGAGGGATTATTGAGAATTTGGATCTGGCGATTGTCAAAATATTTACACGTTTTTCTGTTAAACATCAGTGCAGGTGCGACTGATTTCTTTCGGTGCATGGTCATGAAAATGTCTCCTTGAGGTAGCACATGATTTTACTGACTTCTGGACTCATCTCTCTGGCTGGTAATTTTAATCCTTATTCTCTCTCCTCTCATCCTGATGATGGATCACGGAGTGTGATCCAAAACGTTGATGTAAAAAATTGGCACACAATCAAATCCAGAAATTCACTTAGCAAAAACATGATGGATTGTGGAAACTTGATATCATTAATTTAAATCCTATTTACTTAAAGCTATAGGTTAGTGCTAACCGACACTACTTTTACCTTGCAAGTCCTTAGTTTGTTGTATGTAGTAATATCATATAATATTTAGTATAATCATGGTTAGTCCTCTTGCAAGTGTCGAAATTTTTTATTACTTGGGAAATTCCTTTTGGGTAAGGTCATGTTTTAATATTTTTTTAAGCTTGCTCTTATCTATTTTTATATGCGAGCTTGAAGCATTCAGAGATGCTTTTGTTGTAAATTGTGTAAAGGTGTTTAAATATTGATCAACTTACTAATTTATTGCTTGTATAGAGAGGTTGACACAAGTTCTAGATTCTGAACGTGAAGCCCCCCGAGAATTTGAACCATTGCCATTCCATTACGTGGAAATATCAAGACTGCTTTTTGACTAGTATGTATTACGAGTAACACTCATTATGCAATTTTTTAGTTACCTAGTCGCTTGTTTCAATTCAAGAAATAATGTGGAGGCACTAGTCTGTCCAATCTTTTTTGTTTGTGTCGTTTATTACTAAACAATTTGCTTTCATATTGGTTTTAGTGCACGCGATGACATACCGGATATCTACCTGGTAAGTTCTTTGACTAAAATTTTTACACCACCTTTTAAACAGAATAATCTGTTTCAAATTACAAAATTCAGACGGAGTTATCAATGCAACTGTTCGGAATTTCTACATGGTTGCAGGTCAGGTCATTGATAGAAGATATTAGGGATGTAAGATTTCACAAGGTTGAGACTGGTTTAGAGTTAATTAATTCAAGAAATCATGGAATGAAGGTAATGCATTGTATTTCTATGTGCTTGAAATATTCCAAATGAGAAAATCAAAATAAATGCTTTCCACTTTATTTCACCCTTAAATTAAACCTTGGAAACATTGGCAGTTAAAAAACCTTTCTGCAATGGAGGTAAATCTAGTACGCCCGTTTATGGTGAGAGCTTTTCAAGCTTTCGATAAACACGATTCTGGGGATCAACAAAGCTTAGATGGAAATAGCCAACCTACATCTACAGACCGGGGTAAAAGAGTAAGTATACTTGTGCATATATATTGCATGAGGTGGACAGACAATAGCATTTTTGGGTTTTGAAGTGCTCATTTTGAGATTTAGAATTAAGATTTAACTGGTTAAACTTTTTATTGAATAGTATATATTTTGTGTTCATAAACAATTTATATTTGTATCTAAAATTTTGATGTGGTTTGTTCAGCGTATGCTTCGACCTCGCTAGACACTCCAGATGTTACTGCTAACCAACATATTCTCTCAGGTAGAAGATTCAAGAATGACTACAGTTTGTACCATTGTAGATGCCACTGTTGCTCTCGTAACATATTTAATTTGAAAAATCTTACAACGTTAATAATACGCATTTCGAGCAAGCAGATGTAACAGTATTTTCTCTCGGTGAAAGTTGCCCTGTATACTATGAAAGTTAACAGTTTGGTAGTGCACCCTTTTTTAATAGTGGCTTGTGTTTAAATTTTCGTTTTTATGGTTTTATGTATTTTTCCATAACATTTTATTTACCTTTGCATGTTCAGCCTATTTCAAGAACGCCATCTAAATGGCATTCGTTTTTCTTTAACCTGATTAAATTTCTTCTAGGACTAATAAGTTTATGGACTGTACATTTATAAATGGTAAAGAGCTGTTTTGAATTGTGATACTTAAAGAATTCAAAAACGTGTTCTTTGATTTTTGGTATTGGACTAAAAGGAAGTCGACGATTCATGTATTCAGGCCAAAAATATTGAGATGTGTATCTTCCCCCCACAAAAAAATTTGTATTGCATATTTTGTTGCTACATTTCTCTGCATAATGTGGTGGATATGGATTAACCATAAAAGCAATATGTTCCGTTTTCTAATCCAGACAACTCAGAGACTTGTATTATTTTGGTTAGTTTAAATTTTGTTTTGTTTTCAAGGTTTTCAATAGCTCAACTTGGGCCTTTGGTGGTTTATCATTTTCTGAACGTTTTATGATTCAATTTTCACAAGAGCAATTTTTAAAAACCATCTTTCGGTATTAAACTATTATATAATTCAGTGTTTGTTTTTGTCATCAAGCATTTCCATAATTTTGATGTTGTCTTCAGTCGATTTTATATTTATTGAAATCCTTACTATCAAGCATTTCCACAAAACCGCGGGCTGCCATGACCGTGACCGGGAGCCCTTGTAAAGGTACGCAGGAGGCGGAGGTTGCGGCAGGGAAGGAACCGTAGCAGGCAAGAACCGGCGCAGGCAGGGAAGGAACCGTAGCAGGCAAGGAATCGACGCAGGCAGGCAGGTGGTCAGGAACCAGGAATCTCAAACGGAAGGCAAGCAAGAATTTCAAGCGGCAGCGGTTTCCTAGGGGGCAATATTCTCTAGTCACAGGAAGGTGTGGTTTTGTTGCGAAAAGTGGACCCAAAAAGACAAAGCAAAGACAGGGACAAAAAAGTCAAAGCAGTTGAGTGGGGTTGCATTTTAAACAGGTCTTCCGGTCCCTTTACTTGTTTTTTCTGTTTTTCTTTACATTTAATATGATTGTTTGGTTTCCTTTCTTCATAACAGGGCAAAACTGGCATACCCGCATAACTTTGAAAGCTCACAACAAACAAATATTTTATTCAACATATGAGAGTTAAACAAGAAGCAATGGAGGAAAACCCAAGTCTAGTATGTCAGAGTGTCACGACAGGGGGACCACAAACTTTGAATGCAAACTCAGTTTCAATGCAAATGGGGGTATTAGAGTGCATTTTGGGTAACAACAAAATGACAAACAAACCTCCTGTACAATTGAATGACCTCCTGAATCTTCTAGGTCATGAAGGTCTAAGATTTCCAAGATCTCACATGCTCCAATGGTCAAATGGGTGGACCAATTTCCAAAATGGGGGTTTAGCAAACTTTTTGGCATCTTTGCTAGCAAGATCGCCTTTGTCAAGTATTATGAACCTTGTAAACGCAGAAGAAAGGCTGATCTTTGTAAACGCAAAATAGTACAATGGGATTTTAAGGCGTAAGTTAGCTAATAAATGGAAGCTAAAACAAAACCAAAAGAAAAAATTCACTTTGATTTTGCCAAAGGTTTGTAACAGCAAGGCAGATATGTCTAGAGTGGTACCTCAGAAAGAAGAGCAAACAAACCAAACTGAGCATAAAGGTATTGTTAAGAAAATAGATGGCACAGTGAACCCAGAGCCAAACATGGATAAGTTGGATGAGATCATGGGCAAAACAAATGAGTTCATTGCAAACAAAAATGTTAATGAAAAGACATCTCAGGAACTCTACAACCCTACATCCTCACCACTATTATGGTCATCAAAGTTATATGTTGAAGAGCTCATGAGAATGAAAAGTAGGATCAATGTTTTAGAAACAAAGGGGTTGTACAAAGACAACAGGTTTAAAATAGTTACCGAGGCAAACTACAGGTTGGAAAACGACAATAAAAAGTTGCAAGAACAAATTTTAAAGCTGCAAGTTAATTTGGAGAGGGGACAACATGAATTGGTCACTCTAAAACAAGAGTTAGACCAAATAAAAACAACAAAAAATGAGAAATCGAAAGTGGTGGGAGGAGAAAACATAACGGAGCTAAAGATGATACAATCAACATTAACAAACTTGAAGATAAAAGAGAACCGGTTAAGAGATTAGATAGAAGAGGCCAAGTCATGGTCACAAGTGGTGAGTGGCCCCTCAAACGAGCATAAATGAATCATTGAAAAACAAGTTAAAAGACAACTAAGGGAAGAAAAAGATAAACAAAGCAAGGTTGCAAACATTATTATTAAAGGTTTGAGACTTTGGAGAGAAAGAGAGAATCGACATTTTGGCAAGGGACTTCCTTAAAGATAAGTTGAAGTGGACAGGGCATATTCAACAAGCTAATAGAATTGGAAAAAAGATAGATGGAGGAAGAGATAGTCACGTAAGAGTCATCTTGAAAAATCTAGAAGATAAGAATAAGATTCTAAAAAACAGGGGGTTACTTAGAGGCACACATATTTATCTAGATGAGGATTTGACCTTTGAGCAGCAAGAAGAACAAAGGAAAGAATGAGAGAAGGTGAAGACAACAAGGAATGAAGGTAAGTGGGCTTGGTTGAAGAACGGGAAAGCTCAAATCAGAGATCGTTTTTCAAACATGAAATAGGAAATAGGGGCCCCACAGGAATATCTACATATTGTAAGTTGGAATTGTAGAGGTTATCCATGGAGAAGAGGACCTGGATTGAGGCCCATAGCAAATGAGAAGGATATTATTATTCTTACTGAAACACATGAACACAATGACTGCAAAGTTCTAGATTTCGAGGGGCATAAGAAAGTCTCGGTTTGGAATGAAGGGAATGAAACAGGCAAAGGTCGTGGAGGGGTTACAATGCTAATAGATGAAAAGTGGCAAGGAATTGTTGAATTTGTAAAAGAAGATGAAAATAAACAATACATTTGGTTGCAAATAATTGAGAATGGGGTAACTTTTAGTTTAGCTGCTTGCTACTTTGCTCCAAAAAGTTCTAAATTCTATAAGAAGCGAAATTTAGATAATGAAGACCCATATGCATCACTAAAAAAAGATATCTCTATTTTCAACATGCTTGGAAATGTAGTTTTAATGGGTGACTTTAACATAAGGACAACTAATAATCAGTCTCTTTAGTTGAGCAACGAAGCTAAAGGGGAGAACAATCCTTTGTGGTTAGAGGAAGGGGGTAGTATTCATTGGGAACGTACATCTCAAGATGGTAATGACACTGTGAACTCGTTTGGGACATAATTACTCGGTCTTTGTAGTCTATTCGACATGCTTATCTGCAATGGTATGAAAGAGTGGCCGAAGTCAGGGGTATCATTTGCAAAACTTATAATGGTTAAAGTGTGGTGGACTACATGGTTTGCTCTCAGAGTTTTAGCTATAGGTTGGTGGAGTTTGATATTGAGGATTGCCCTATTGAGATGAAATCTGACCACTTACCTTTTCGGGTTAAGCTACACATTTCTCCAATTAGCCAACACAATAAACAGGTTCAACACATGCAAAAAAATGCCATTCCCAAGGGTAAAATCCTCATAATTTAGGAAAATAGGGAAATATTTAGTGCTGCTCTTAAGTATCATGTCCATAATTTGGAAAATAACGGAGAATTTAAAGCAACAAATGAGGTAGATGTCCACATTCACAACAATTTGTTGATCCCAATAATCCACAAGGCTTTAAATACATGCAAAAGGTCCCATCCCAAGGTAGGGACAACAAACACCTTTTTGGCAAATCCATGGTATGATGAAGAATGTAAGGTAGCCAAGAGATCGCTAAAGGAGAGTGGAATGGACAAAGAATATAAGAAAAAATATGAAAAATTAGTGCAGTCCAAAAAAGTAGACTTTTGGAGGGAATTGCAACAAAAGAAAAAGAAGTTGGAAAACAATATTATAGATGTCCAATGGTTAGAGTATGCTAGACTTTTCTATGAGCAAGTCCACGAGAAAGACTACCCTCCAGTTGTTAACACTTCAATGAAGCTATTCGATGTGGATGATATTAAGCAAGGAATAAAAAACTTAGCAAGTGGTAAAGCACATGACATAAATGGGCTACAAGATGAATTTTTAAAATGGGGGATTAAAACACTTGCTCCTCACATAAAAAGAATTTTCAACAATGTTAATCGGGAAGGTTTTCCTATAGAGTGGACTACCAGTGTAGTCATCCCTCTATTTAAAAGTGGTGATATCAATAACCCATCTAACTACCACACAATTATGGTCAATCCTATCTTTGGCAAACTCTTTGGGAGCATGATTGAGCGTAGGATCAATAACTGGGCAAAAAATGAGGGCAAAAGGGCAAAGGGGCAGGCAGGCTTTAGGTCCAGACACTCTACCATTGATCACTGCATCACCCTTAGACATTTGATTGAGAAAAATTGGGATACTCAGGGTGAGGAAGCTTTTTGTTGCTTTGTTGACTTTAAAAAAGCTTTCGACATGGTGCTTAGGGACAAACTATAGAACAGGATGGAAGAACTAGGCATTCCAAATGTGTATAGAGTTGCGGTTCACATGTCATATGAGAAGGTTAGTGCTAAAATCAGAACAAGTGATAGTATGTCAAAATGTTTTGACAACGATATTGGAGTAAAACAGGTCTACCCTTATCTCCCATGCTTTTTGGGTTATACATTGATAAGTTGGAAGCTTGGTTAAACATGGAAGGTGGGGATGGTATTCAGTTGGCTGAGTACGTAGTGAAATTACTTCTATATGCTGATGATCTTATTTTAATCTCAAAAACAACTCATGGGTTAAGAGAACATTTGAAAGCCCTAGAACAATTTTGTCGGGAAGTTGGGATGCAAGTGAACACCTCCAAGACCAAAATCATGATTTTCTCTTTGAAAAGAAAAGATAAACAACATACCTTTCTTTTTGAAGGCAACCCGCTTGATATAGTGAAAGAATACAAATATCTTGGGATTGATTTTCACAATAAACTCAGCTGGGAAACTTGCAAAATGAAAAGGATACAAGGAGGTTGGAAAGCCTTTTACTTGCTTCAAAATAGATGCAGAAAAGTTGAATTTTGGGATTGGAAAACCAAAAAAACCCTTTTTGGTTTACTTGTCACACCGGTTGTACTCTATGGGTGTGAAGTGTGGGGAAGCAATACGTCAAAAAGCAATTGGAGACAAATAGAAAGAATCCAAAAACACCTAATAACATGCAATCTCAAAGTTAAAACCACAGTCTTGTATGAGATTCTTTTAGCTGAAGTGGGGGCTTTTCCTTCAGAAGCATTAACGATAACGTGATTGATAGGTTATCTAAAGAAGGTCGAAAACATGGATAATCACCGATGGCCCAAAACGGTTATGGAGGAGATGCTAGACCAGAGAAAGAAAACTTGGATGAAGCAAAACAACAAGTTGTTGAACAAGTGGGACATCAAACTGCACGAATGTCCTGGCACCAATAGTGAAATAAAAAACTATGTGAGGGAAAAATTTAGGACTGCCATATGGTCAAATCAGATTAGACGAAAAAAAGCATACTACATCAAAGAGTTTAACCCAACAAAGGATCATGGGGAAAAAACAAATTTAGGTGTAGCTATCAAAGGGAAGGCGAGGTTGTTAGTTGCACAATTGAGAACAAGATCACACCATCTTAGATGTGAGATTGGTACGTGGAAGATACCTAAAGAAACTTGGGAAGAAATAACATGCATATTCTATAATAAGCGGGCGGTGGAGACAGAATGGCACTTCGTCATGGAATGCATAGCTTATGAAGATATCTGCAATCAATACACAAATAGTTTGGGGGTGGACAATATGCAACAATTATTTGAGGAGGATAAGATCAATCAGACAACCAACCTTCTAGTCAAAATCAATAGCAGGAGGTCCGACTTGGAAATGAGCTTGAAGACAAATTAAGTTGTTTGTCTCGGTCCCATAGATTGTTTAGTCTCGTGGACGTCATTAAAATCTTTCGTTCATTCATTCAACTTTTATTTAAGAAATTGTGACTATTTTGTTTATGGATGTCGTTTCAGAACCTAAGAGAGTTGATCCCTTTACTTTTTGATGTGTGCCTCATTTGAAATTCTCACTCCACTTGTCATTCCTTAGAACGCATGCCTTTTAAATGGATGGTGGTGGGTGTTTGCTTGTAACTATTGTGATTTAAGTAAGGTTATATAACAATCACATGCCACTGATATGGTTTGATTTGTGGGAGCTTGTAGGAGGTTATTTTATATATTATATTTTCATTGTTCTAAATTATATTCATACCCTAGATTAATTAAATGAAATGTTTATAATTTTGTATCAATAAATTTAAATCGTTAGTTAAGAGTTGTGGGTGTGGATAATTTAATAATTATTGTTTTTTAAAAATAAAGTACAAAAAAGGTTTCACATCTAATTATTTATAGAAATAGTTTAAAATTAAAATTCAGTAAAATAATAAGTTATAACAATGTATCGTTAGAAAGAGAAAAAACAAAACACAACGAAAACTAAACAAGTAAAAATAATAGCAACAGCTAAGTGGTCTTCAAGTTGTGAAGGCTCATTAGAATGTTCCATTCATTTGTTAGCTGGTTCTATATTTCATTCCATGTGTCTAAATCTTTTTGCTCTTTTTCCTTCTTAGTCATTTTAATTCTCTCCAATTTCTTCTTAGATTATGTTTTTTTTTTCCTCTACTTTTTTTTTTGGTTCTACAAGATAGCAATGAAATATTGGAACACTCCATTTCTTTGGTAATTGAAAGGATTTTAACCACTTAATCTTCTAGCTATGTGATTTTGTTTTTTAATGTTTTTTTTCTTTGGTTTCTAATTTTTCTTTTTTTTTTGGTCCTTTTGAGTTTGTACATCTTTTATTTGTTGGTCACTAGTTTTTACTCTTTCTTTTTGTATTTCATTTTTTCCCATTTGGTAGGGTTTTGAAAGGGGTAATGAGTTTGGGACCAAAGAGATAGGATTAGCCTCCACATCCTCCACATGGTTAAGGCTTTTTGTAGAGTTGGAGATGTACTCAACAAGAGACAAAGCCTCAAGATTGTTATATGGTAGGTTTGAATCCTCTTGTTCACTTTCCTCACCCAATTTTGAAATCACCTCTTGAACATTGGTGTCTTTTTGATTTCCTTCTTTCCTTTTCATGTAAGTTGGTAGTGACTAACCTCTTATATCTTCTTTTGAGATTTTCTTTTTGAGTGTTCCTATTTTCATCAATTTTTCAACTTCCCCCACCTTTCACCTATTCTTTTTTGGGTTTCCCCTCTTTCTCGTGGTTTCCATAGTTTGTTTCGTGTAAATAGTTCTTTCCTCATCTCCTCATCATTGAATTTCCCCCTATGAGGAAGGGGCTCTTAAGGATTTTTTCATATTTAAATTAGTTTTGTTTGATACAATCTTGATTTTTTTGTAGGGGCCCTTACCCTTCATACTATCCAAAGGATGAGGCACGTCTTATGCACATTATAAGGGGATTAAGTCATTTTTATTGAAGTTCTTCAGAGGGGTCTCAAACACCATAGAAGTTTTACCCTTAGGGGACTTTACTATGGTTCTTTGGGTGTCTCGCAAGGGTCCTTCCTTCTCCTCTGCACAAATGTTATCAAGTCTCAAGTGGTCTATGGAATGAAAGGGGGGTTTATACAATTTAAATTGATTTAGATAGGATAATATCTTGATGTAGGGGAGGCTTGTTACACTTGAGGATTGACACTTCCAGTGAAGTCATTATGTAAAAAGAAAAGCTTATTAGTTTTTTACTCAAGTGAGCTAGAAGTGGAAAATGATACATACGAACAACTCCAAAATGACTTTCAAACGTAAAATACTTTATTCTATGCCAAGTCACCTTATTAATAATTATTGTTAAGTTAAGAAAGCAAATGAAATAGATTGGGATATATAGTTGTATAATAAGACAAATAAATGTCTTTAATATAAAAGTCAAATTTAATTGTTGTTGGTTTGAAAAAAATGCCTCTCTTTTTGTATATTGTCTAAGAATTTAATTTTGCTTAATGTGTACCTTTGCCTTGTTGTTCACTTGATTGATATTTATTTGCTTTGCTCCTTTTGCCATTTGAAATTGGCCCGATTACCATATGTCACAAGGGGACATATCCACCTAAGTCAAGTTTTGTAAATATTTGTTAAAGATTGACAAACATCAAGCAAGCACCTTAGAATAATATACACAAATTTGTTACTCATTTTAATGCATCAAGCTAAAGTGTTTTGCTAATAGTTGCTCCTTGAATGCTTCTAAGATGAGAGGTTGTGAAATGGTTTCAAATGAATGCCTATATATACAAGAACATAGTAGCAAATTGCACAAACATGTGCTTAGTCAACTCATAATGGCTAGTAGAAGGGGTATAAGTTGGCAAATTGAATTTGAATTTTGAAATTTAAGGGTCAAGTTTATGACCTTGAAAATGGCCTTGGTGTGTGAATGGCCACAACTATATGAGGGTTGAATATTTGGGTGTGTATGGAATCATAATTGTAATGATAAATGAGAAGTGGTAAATTTGTAAATGAAAGACTATGGGAAGGCATGTCTATGGGGTAGGTGAAGGCTAAGAGATTGGATCCAACTTTGTATGAGATTGTGTCATTTGTTGATGTGTACATGTACTAAGATATACCCAAATTGGCATAAATCTAAATAAGAAATAGTATAAGTATGTGAACTTCACCATTACATTTTTCTCCTTCTTTAAGGTGCACGTGAACAAGTAAGAAAAAGTATGGAGCACTCACAAACATTGTAATGTCACCATTTTAAGGTTCTCTAGTAGTGTAGTTGTCGTTGAATTTTTTGGTTTGTGTTAACATGTTTTGGGGGGTAATTTGATGTTACCAATGAGCTTAGATGGTTTTTAGGAGTTATATATGGCATTTCCAGATGTTATTTTCAACTTCTAGTTTGGGCTCCAAGACTCTTGGAGGGAGTGTCTATTTTTAGTAAGTCACCTTGTTGGGTTCATTTATCATCTTTTATCATCGGGATCACTCCCACATAGTCAAATTTCAATTTTGATGCTTTTCAGCCATTTTCGCTAATTGGGTATAATACACTTTTTGGAGTTAAAAGGCTTAAATCACTTTTTGGAGTTTATGGAAAGCCCTAAAAAGCTTATAAAAAGGGGAATTGAGAGCTCATTTGGGATGTTGAAGTTTATTATCTCTTTGTTTGGAAAACCTTACGGTTCTAGAGATTGGACTTGGTTCATCTCACCCTTCCTAAGGACAAAAACCCTCTTGGTGAAGATCGACTTCGGTGGTGAAAAATCTACCTTGCCTAATGTTTGCTAGAGATATTGATCAGGTATTTCACAATGCATTCAAATATTTGGTTTTCTAATTTGTGAGTCCCTTTCAAAGACAAATTTGCAGGTGATTGAAAATATTATAGAATATCTTGTTTTGGAAACCTTGCCTAGAAGAGTTTGGTGGTTTTAGTAGTTTCATCATTTTCTTATTTTGGAGCAACTTTATATCTTATTTGTTTGGTGTGGAGTTGACAGCTTTGAAAGCAAAATATTATTGGAATTCATTTTCAGAATTGGCGAAGTCTTGTGCCAAGGCCAATTTTTGGTTATGGTGAAATGAAAGAAAATATGTTATGGTTTATTGTTGAAGCTAGTCCACCCATACCATATGCAAACCCGTGAGCTATCTATACATGTTTATGGGGCCAATTTTGAATAATTTAAAGATTGGAGGCATTGTAGAAGGCAAAGGAGGAAGCTTACACGCCAAAAAGGGGAGAAGGTAATCTCTCATGAAGTATTCTATGCTAGTTGCTTATTGGGAAAGGCTATGAATGGATGTGAAGGACATTTAATGTCCAAGTTAGTGAGTTGTAATTGATATTTATTTTTGTATTAGATTTTTGAATGTAATAAATTGTTACCAACACTTTGAAATTCAGTGTTCATTTATACATGTTACTTTGGGTTCAATAGTATATTTTATTTATATAAATGCAAGTATTTTATGAATGCCATTGTGCCCAAAAAATTTAACAAATCACTCTATATCAAAATCAGTTATAAACCAATTTAGAGAGGTTACTGACAAACTATTTGAAAAAATGTCTGAGCACATAGATTGGTGAAAGTGAATTTTTTGCATAGAAAATTAGTTTGGGATATTTCAAACATGCATGTAAATAAAATATTTAGATATAAAAGGATATCATGGGGGTCCACTAGGTTCATCCTTTCGTATGCACTCTTCGTAAGGACCTATGAAACAAAGGAAAAATATGCAATGAATGGATTTTGTTTTGTAAATGAAAATCAAGCACAAGATATGATCTTGCTTACTTTTTAGGAAATAGGAAAAATGAGAAATGAGTATACTTAAGGGATTCTACGTGTTTGGCTTGGGGTCCATTGAATGTCGAGGAGCATGGGATGCTAGTGTGTCATGTAATGATGATTCATTTGGTCATGGTGATGAGTTTGCATAACACTTTTTCACTACTTGAAAGCTCAACATAGGAATGGTGTAACAACATATGCCAATTGGTTGTGTTTGTGGGAGGCAAATAATTGAAAAAGAAAAATAGTGTCATAAACATAATCTATAATTAAGCATGAAGACATGTGAATAATTGTATAAATACATCATGTGATAAGAAAGTGTTAACATGTAAAATAATAAAGCATAGTAGGCACATGTGGGTTGGCAATGAATTTCTAGGTTGAAGTTTACCCTTAGCATAGGCAATTTGAAATGGCGGTGTGGCTTTTAGTGGCTAGGAAAACCATGTAAGTATATAGGGCACTAGGAAAGACATATAACCACAAATTGGTGACATGAGCACATGATGGCAAGGCAATATGTCATAGTGGTAATACGAATCTAGGTAGAAATAATGTGAAATGGGGTAAAGCATAATGCCCCCAACAATAAGGATTATACTAAGAGTGATGTAGGTATGTAATATCAAGGAGGGCAAGACATGATGCCCCAATGACAATATGGTAAGGGAGAAGACATGATACCCCCAATGTGAATATTATGTAAAATGATGAAGTATAGTAGGCACATGTGAGTTGGAGGTGACTCTCTAGGTAGGACTTCATCCCTAGCATACACAACATGAAATGGTGGTGTGTCACTTAATAGCCAAAAACACCCATGTAACTATATAGGACAGTAGGAAATACATATACACCCAAAGTGACAACATGTGCACATGATGGTGGGCCAATACGTCATTGTGGTAATATGAATCTAGGTAGAAATAATGTGAAATAGGGGATGGGATGATGACCTTGATAATAAGGAAAATATTAAGAATTATGTATTTATATAATATCAAGGAGGGTCCAAAGATGTGATTTCCCTAATATAAAAATTATGGCAATGGCTAATATGGTATGCAAGGGAGAAGACATTATGCTCCTAAAGTGAAAATTATGTAAAATGATAAAGCATAATAGGCACATATGGGTTGGATATGAATTTATAAGAAGTTTACCCTTGGCATAAGCAATGTGAAATAGTGGTGTAGCTCTTAGTGGCTAGGAACACCTATGTAAATATATAGAACACTAGGAAAGGCATGTACGCCCAAAGTGGCAATATGAGTAGATGATGGTGAGGAAATAGGTTATAGTTATAACATGAATCTAGGTAGAAATAATGTGAAATGGGAGATGGTATGAGGACCCTAATAGAAAAGGACAACATTAAAAGATGTAGACATGCAATATCAAGGAGTGGAAGATATGATGTTCCCAATAGAAAAGTATGGCAATAACAATATGGTATGCAAGCGAGAAGCTATGCATCTTTAATGCAAGTATAAAGGGCACTAGGATTTGGAAGGGGAGTGCAAGAGGTGGGGGAAGGTATGATGCCTCCAATGTAAGGGTAAGGTGATGGAAACACACATGGTATGAAGGGGGGAAGGCATGAAGCATCCTCATGTGATAACTCTAAAAGTATGGCATAGCTCAATATGTGATGTATCAATGTAGGCTCAATGTGTAAGCTCTATAAGCACAACTTGTCAATAAAAGATCAAGGAAAGTAAATTAATAGATAATGGTAAGTTGTTAGCCTCATAGCAAGATAAATGCCATGTGTATGATAATGACATAAGGGGTATAGGCAACACATAATAACATTGTAATATGTAACAAGTATAAAGAAAAAAGTAGCAAGGCATTGTAAGCAAACAAGGTGGTAAAGGAAAGAGTCATAAAATCATAAGAAGGTAGCAAGTGAAGAAGGAAAGCTAACAATCACTTTGAATAGGGATTAGAGGTAAAGGAAAAAAGGTAACAAAGAATTTGGTTAGGAATAATAGGACATGTGTGAAGCGCCAAAAATTGCCACTTTTGACAGTTTCACACTACCTTGACACCCTATTTTGCTCGTAACTTTAATTAAAATAATAATTTACCAATTTCATGACGAGATTAATATATTTGATTCCTTGTCAATGGCGTCACTATCATCGAGGCAAAATTTTGAATGTTTGAAATTTCAATTAGTAGGTTTTATGATTTGAAAATGACCCCAGGTCGGCCCCTACCAAAAAAGAATTACTTAAAATGCATATAAAAGCATGTTTTCCTCTCATTTTGAGCAATTAGAAGCAATTTTATGATGAAGGAAGCAATTCATAAAAGGAGAGAAAATTATAGATCCTATGATCAATCAAGGGCAGTCAAGTAAAAATCAAGGGAAGATTTATGAATACTATTGCAACAATTCAAGATCCAAGCATCATGTCAAAGTGTATGTGAGTTCATGTTTTCATGTTTGTGAAGGGTAACCCTTGTTGTAGGTATCCAAGAAATTCAAGCATTCAAGCAAGCAAGATCCAAGACATTGAAATGATGTGCATAAATTCAATCCTTCAAGGAAGCCATTGAAGGGTGGTGAGTTGCAACACTTTGTTAATTCGTCATTCCTTCCAATCAATTATCCTTTTATCATTGACATTTCCATTGTGGAAGTGGAAACACTAACACGAGGTTTGATTAAGGCAAGCCCCTAAATGGCACAACATTTCCTCTCTCTTTGAATGTGTAGGTTTCAGGTTTGGAGAGGATTGAAGGAAGTTTGAAGATCATTTATCCTTTTTTGCATTCAAAGCCCTACACCTTGACAACTCACTAAAACTCACCTACAAAATTATTCAACAACGATCTGAAAAATTTGCAGGCAGGAATCGAAACCTCAAATCTGGCATCGGAGGACTCCAAAAACATATCTAGAGTAGCCCTACAAGAAAAGAGACACCCTTGGGCGATTATGTCCCGTTATAGTGACTAAATTCATTTTTTTAGGACAGGTACACAACACTTTGTCCCTCCCAAATCTGCTTGCAAATCTTTGTTACAATGTATCAATTGTCAGAATCTTGCATTTTTCATATTAGGGCAAATAGTCTAATTGGGTCAATTAAAGAAAATCAATTCCAATCCATTCTAAGACTCAAAAAATGCAAATCCAAGTATGATTTTCTCACCTTCATGGTTGAAAGTCAATCTAATCACCTTATTGATTTGCATCCTAATGAAACCCTAGGAAAAGGCCACAATTGATCCTAGGTTCTTTGCATTAGACTTAGGATCACCTTTTTCTTTGTTTCAATGTGTATGGAGTAAGGAAAAATGGAAAACAAAAATGTTGCTCAATTGGGAAAGAATAATCATGGAAAATAAATATAGAAGGTGAAATAAGGTATAATAAAAAACCATGTTGGCTCTCAAACGTGTATTCTCACAAATCCTAAAAACTAAACTTCAAACCTAAGACTATAGAGTGTCAACAAAGGGAATTGGTTTAGATTTATAATTAGATTCAGATGAAAGAGAAAATGCATAAGGGAGAGCAATATTTTCTTCTTTTGTCTTTTCTAAGCCAAGGTGGGTGTTCCTTGAGGTTAAATAGTGGACAAAAGAGAAATAACTCAAATGACTGTTCTTATTGAACAAACATTGTTGTATTGCAATGAGAGATTCATATATCTAAATCACTTCATCTTGAGATGTATGCTACTTAGGGCCTACTTCATACACATTTGCAAGAGAGACAACAATGCAAAGCCATGAAATGATTGGTTAACCTTTACACTCCTCTATAATGTGTTCTTAAAATAATATAGGCATTTACAAAGTTGGTAGAATAATTGATGTAAAGATGTCATTGTATTTGAAATATAGTCTGATGAGGGATCTTAAAAGTTTGATTCCTTGATCTATATTGGGTGATAGAATTAAGTTTCAAATTAAGATATCAATGCATGTGGAAACTAGATAAACTATTACTCAAAGAAGATGAGGACAATAGGAATCAATCTTGCATTCGAACATACATAAATTATGTTCCATATAAGTCAAATGTACAAAATTCAAGGTATAGCAATATCAAAGATGAAACATACTTGAAGAAGGCTTCATAATGTTTAATTTTATCTAATATGATCAACTATTCTAGCACAACACTCAAGCTGGAAAATGTACTAGGAGGAGTCACATATACACTTAAAAACATACTAGGCATTCATGGAGACATTAAATCAATGAAAACATTATAGTTGTAAACATTCATGTTGAAATATAGAAACTCAAACTAATAGGCTTTGACACCCTAGAGTATTTGCAAAAATAGGGAACATGAAAGTAATTCTTTGTAGTTTCTTCCAACCAATCAACCAAAAACCATTTCATTCTTTCTTTCTTTTTTGCATATATACCTTGAAATTTTACCCATTATAATAAATATGGCATATACATGCCTCAACAAGTCATATTAGCATAGGTCGTATTCAGTCCATAGATTAATATAAGCCCATTGGGAACTTCATAAAGAAAATCCACATGATCAACAAATTGTATGAAATGACATGGGAAACTAGCACAGTATTAATGCTAACAATGAGGAAGGAGATCAACAAGAAAGGGAAATCCCTTGGACGTACATCACATTGCCTTGAGCCATAGCCAACAATATTGTATCACCAAGGACACCATTAGGCATCCACGACCATTGAATACTTTGTAACCAGCCAAAGGAAGAAAGCTCCAAATTTGATAAAATTGGGTATTAAGGATGAGAGCCCAAGGGGATAACAACCACTAGTAATAAAGCTTCCAAAATATTAGAGTCCATAGGGTGCAAAATATGCTCCATCAAGTTGAATATCTAGTTGATTGTGGTAATGTTGAAGTGTAACAAAATGGTCCAAAAGTCTTCATGCATCTACATAGGTTATAGAAGCACCTTTTAAAATCACTCGGGAGGTTCAAGCTAATGGATACAAGGTAAACAACCCCACCAAAAGCACAAAATATGAATAATTTCATGATGAAGACCTTTGTTAGTACCAAGGTATGTTTAGGACATGCCTAAACAAAATAGACTTAAAGGATTTTAAAGGAGAAAACCTCAATCATTTGGTATGTGTAGATAGGCATACCCTATACCTACAATGGAGATCCTAATAGAAAAGAAAGCATGAAGATATGATCACAGAATTATCCCACATAATAGGGTAGCATAGGTCACAAGGGGCACAAATCCACATCAAATCACCAATATATAAAATAGTGCCAACAAGGCCAAAGTATAAAAATAAAAAAAGGAGAATCAAAACGTGAAAGGTGATATCTAAGCTATATGGGTATATGTGTATATTCACCATAGTGGTTTTCATGTATCGTTGAACACACTTTTTAGGTGTAATGTTCATCCACAAAATATTATGCTCATGCTAGTCAAGTAATTCATCATTATCCTAACAAAACTCATCAAATTTGTCTTCATATTCATTTATGTTTTGTTCTTTTCTTACCTTTTTTTATTACATGTGTTTCTTCTTTGTATTCCTTTAATCTTGGCATTAACACATGACCAACAAATATAACATCAGCCATTTATTTTTTCACTTATATTTCTTGATTTGTAACTTGTGGTTGTGGTGGGATGATAGGCATTTGGTACATCACAACTTCTTGCTTTGGTTTCCATATAGTCTTTTGCACGTGAAATTTTTGACCTTGTATTCTTGTTGCTTCTGTATCTTTCTTTTGCTCTTGATATGTTCTTTATTTGTGTAATCCTTTTGTTGTTTACATAAACCAATTTGGTTTCCCTCTAGGCACCTAAAGGTGAGGGACACACTTTTCAATTTAACCTAGGTATTTGATGCTAGAGAATCTTCGATGTAAGAGCAATCTTACATCATCAAAACCATTTCTCTTAGATTTGTTTGTTTGTTTTTAGGTCTACAATAATGTTTTCATCGTGACATGATTGTTACAACTTGTGGTTCTTATTGCAAAGGCATGTCAAAGACCATTATTTCATCCTTGCAATAAATGTATGTTATGCAACATTTGTTGACATTTCTACATGCTCATTGGGCCCAAGAAGATTCATTGTATGAATCACATAGTGTTCTAATACATATTCTTTACCATATTCATTCCAAAAGTATCCCCTCTACGTGCTATTAGGATACATGTTTCATCTAGAATTGAGTTTTGTGCCAACTTATGGTTGAGACAAATCACTTCAAATGCTAAAGCTCACTATATAAGCATCACTCATAATTATTTATAGTTTTAGACACCTAAAATGAATTTTCACGTTGCCATCATCATCATACCTATTCTCCATCGTGAATTTGTCTCTAACCTTAATTAAACTAATATTTATTTAATGAACTCATTTGATCGTTCTTCTAACTATTAATTAAATAAATTTTGACTATTTAATTAACCAATTTTGCCCATTTCTAACATTAATTAAATAAATTTCAAGTATTGATTAACTCAACCATTTCACTAACATTAAAATACATTTTGATATTTAACAGACCAAATTAACCTTTCCTCCAACATTAATTGAATAAATCATGTTCCTTTATTTAATTAATCAATCAATTCAACATTTTCCCCTAAAGTTCCCACATTTATTCAATTAATTCAATCATTTCCCCAACGTTCTTTAAAAAATTAAATATACAATATTTATTTGTCATTCAAAATCTCCCTCATCATTAGTTGAGTAAACTATTCATGTTTATCTACTAATTAATCATTTAAATATTCCTCCAAAGTCAACCTTGTACAAAGCTCCAAATTTGGCACATGAATCCAAGTGCACAAGACTCCAAAAAGAACCTTTTCAATCTCCCTTCATTGAGATTTGGTCTCTACCCTCCATCTTCCTTCCATTCTTTCCCTAATTATGTGCACCAACCACATGATGTCACTTGTCACTTTCTTGTTCTCTTCTACATGAATATTGAGCTCTCTATCTATCAAGGTCCAATCCTAGCCATTCATCCAACCTAGCCAAAATCTATAAATTAAACATCTCTCAAGCCATTTTCACGGAGGAAGAAGATTGGATGCTAAGGTTATGTTGCAAGAATTAAGCACCACACTCTACTTAATTATCAACCACCATTTGGAACAATCACCTAGGTTCATCAAAGGTTTGTAATGGTAATGGTTTATTGATTTTTCCATTTTTTTGCATTCCTTTAACTCCAATTAGAGGTGCATGTTAGTGTAGGTTGGAACTCATTATTTTATGTAGTTTCCTTTTGTTTTAGGCCTATATTTTAGTGTTAGCATTCTAGCACGCTTGGTCGGAGGATTAATGAATAGTTGTGAGATAGGGATGCCCCCTTGAGATGATAGGCAAGGCTACGAGGCCTAGATTGGCTCTCAACATGAGAAATAAGCCTTGGAGAGTGAAAAATTAGAAAAATGGGGTAACATTATTATGAAAAAGGTAGAAAATGTTGGAGGTAAAGTGAATAAATATGGGTTGGTAGGGAGGTAGTGGGGGAGCACAGAGATCATTTTTTTTGGAGGAAAGTAGAATTGGAGCTATGAATGGTGGAGAGGGGAGCTAAGAAGAAATGGAATGTGTGCACATAAATCAACATCAGAGTGAGTAGGTTTGAGTACCAAAAATGAGTGGCAGATCAACCTCAAGTGAGTTAGTGATTTGTGCATTTTAAGTGGCATTTTTATATTTATGATGGGTGAAAGGGCGTAGCTATGTGTATGCATGTTTTATGCAATTACAATAAGGCACACCACGTGCATGCATGGGAATGACATAAGAGTCAGTATAGTGGTGAATGTGCATGGAGAGATAGGTTTTGGAAACAAGAGGATGATTTGAGGACTGGATAAGTTAGCATAGAGTTAAAATGTGAAAGTAGACAAGGAAATGGGAATATGGGTGAGAAAAATGAAAAAATGACTAGGGTGGGTAGGAAGACGAGTAGATGGATATGGTAATGAGGCTAGAAACATGTAAGAAAATGATGGAACGAGAGATGAAATAGAGTTGAAAATGGGCAAATAGGATAGGGTAATGTTGAAACAGGTACGGAAACGAGGTAGGAAATGAGCAAACAATATAGGGAAACTATGAAATAGGTGGGTAAATGGGGTTGAAAATATGTAAATGAGATAGGGAAATAATGAAATAGGAGTGTAAACAAGTGAACGAAGTAGGGAAATGATGAAATAAGAGGGTAAGTGAGAAAACATGGTAGGGAAACAATGAAATAGGTGGGAAAATAAGATAAGTGAAATAATGAAACAAATAGGGAAATTTGATTGAAAATTGGAAAATAGGATAGGGAAATTATGAAATAGCTAGGGAAATGGTGTTGAAAACGAGAAAATGGGACAAGGAAATGGTGAAACAGGTGGGTAAATGGGAAAACATGGTAGAGAAATGATGATACAAGTGGAGAAATTGATAGTGAAAAGATGGTTTAGAATAAATATGGAGGGATGGTTTAGGAGAATGAAAGAACAAGATCGATTAAGTTGTGTGTATGTGTGAAAGTATTATCTATAGTGGTGGCATGAGAGTGGAAATTGGTCATATTGGAGTCGATGCACAACTTTGATGACAATGATTGGGGATTGATGGAGGTAGTGTGATTCTAAGACTTGGAATACATGCTTGTGATTAGGTTCAATAGAGCACTATTGACAACATTAGTAGAGATGTAGATTTTTGAGGTGTCAACATTCCATCTCTTGATAGGGGAGATGATGGTGACATTGGAGGATGTTTGGTGCATATTATGGATCCCAATATATGTAAAGCTAATATATTGGCACACAATAGACATACATGGAGAATTGTAATGATTGAAAAGTAAAGCTCAATTATTGATTCAAGGGATGAATCTAGGTACAAACACATGCCTAGGGGGAGTGCATTAGCTATACTCAGTTTTGATGGTAGTTTTCAACATGTTGCTAGTTGACAAGATTGGACGATATGTGGTAATTTTATTTGTAGATATGGTAGTAGAGATGCTTGAGATGGGTTTTCATCGGCCTCATGCATATCTAGAACTTTTATAGATATATGCACTTCTTTGTGTATAGATATGGGAGTATAGCAACATCAACACATTGGGTGGCCAGAGGGAGTGCATGTAGTGCAAGAAGTGGAGGAGCCTGTAGTGTATGGTTGGTGGATAATGCATGGTCAATGGCATAAACTAAGATTAGGCAAGCTTAGTTGTTATAGACAGGTTGGAATGACTTGGTAGTAGTGAATATCACTTGGAGGTCAATCAAGGTGCGGTATCTACTAAGAGTAAATGACACGTTCTATCATGGTTTTGTGTAGACATTGTTCTACATTACTTGTCTATGTTATTATATTATTAATATATATTGACCAAACAAGGTGCTATGATAGTTTAGTTTACAATAAGATATTCCCTACCTACCACATATTTGGGTGAGAGTGGCTAGGGAGATCACACACTAGGGTCTATGAGTAGATCAATACAAAGCTCTTGATAGTTAGGTGATGCTAGCTAAGTCGAAGTGGGATACATGATTGAATATGATAGATATAAGGATTTTGGCAAGATATGAGGCATGGTTGATAGGGATTAGAATAGGGTGATTGCTAATACTATAATATGTATTAGTCAATAATATGGATAGGACCATATAGGGATTGTGAAAAGTGTGACTCTAGCATCTGTAGTGAGTAGGCAGGAGGGGAGAGGCACATGTAGCATGTCAATAATAGGGGAGAGGAATGCAAAAATAAAGGGGAGGATATATGAGAGGGAAAAGATAGTTCAATATAGGATGTAACCATGTAGGTATATATCATTAAGGAAAAGTTAGGGACACTAGAGGTAGTATTACCAAGAGGAAATGATGGTGAGACAATTAATATAGGATATAATCATGTATGTATATATCATTAAGGAAAAGGTAGGGACATTAGAGGCAGGATTACCAAGAGGAAATGGTGTAGTTGAGACAAGAGGCAACCTACATGCCAAGATAGCATGGGTGTGATCACATACGGATGCTCTAGAAATAAAGCAAAATACATGGAAAAAAAGACAAATAAGTAGCAAGCTAAGTGGGGTAGGTGGCAATTTGTGAGGAACATGTTATAGGCCCATAGGCATGGGCTATAGATCCAGTTGGATGTAGCATGAATGGAGAGGGATACAACATAGGTAGGACAATGCTTGAGGTAGGAGAGGGAGTAGGTGAGGAGCTTGACAGGCTCGTGGGGGTTGACACAAGTATTATAAAATGAATTACAAGAATCATATGATACACAATGGGCATTATGAGAGGATTAGTATTACAAATCAACTTACAAGTGAGTGTTGCCAAAATAGTAGAGAAAATCCTACCTATATCGAGTAATTAAGTGTAAAATTAGGGGGATAAGGTATATCAAATACAATGAGAGGGGCATTTCAAGTTCAACCATTATCACTTAGGCCTTCTTGTAGGCCACTAGACGAAGAGGTGGATAGTGTAAATCGTACATGACTATTCATATGATGTATTTTTTTATGAGCCCATGTGCCATTTTATATTTTGATATTTTATTCATATATACGATGATAGCATTTTCAAGAAATTTATTGCTTATGTGATGGGATGCATTGATTAATGGTTAACGGTTTATGAATGGATATGTATATGTGTTATTTATGATGGATGGAATTTTATGTAGTAATTGATGTGCAAATATATGCATTTGTAGATTTTATTATTTTATGGGTGAATATATTATGATACACTTGGTTTATTGATAGATATGTTATGATGTGTTTAGTTTATTGATGGATATATTATGATGGATGTATGGATATTATGGATTACATGATAACAAATAAATTATATTCATTTTATGCTTTTGACTATGGAAAATATGGATGAAAATGAATGTGATTTAGAAGCAACGTTGGTAGATGAAGAAAATGATTAGAATAATGAGAAGAATCAAGATAGATAAAATTTAAATAGGAATAGATGCAATGACGAGCGAGATTGGAATTAGATGCAAGTATATGTTGACATGTGGTGAGAAACATAAATGAATGCTAGGGACATCTAGCAAGAAAAAAACTCAATAAATCAAAATAATGCCTCAATATACCTATGAAGGCACATCATGATATATGGATTGTGGTGACCTTGAGGAGGTATGTTATGGGTCGTTAGAGAAGAAATTGAATAAATATAATAGGAAAGTGACACATGGGTTGTACATATTTTCCTAAAGGTTGAAAAGGGAGGCGTGGAAATTATGGATGATGCTTGATGTGGGGAATGATGTCTCCAATGAAGGCAAATGATAAAACAATGGAACATGATGTCCATGATGGGTAGGGACTCAACTGATGTGCATAAATGGTGTTTCTTAGAGTTTGAAATCGATGCAAATTTGGGGTTTGATTGAGGATGGAAATGCTTGTGCGATGAAATAGGATATGGTGCAAGGATATTTCATACAAGGATACACATGTATAGAGGTCATGTGAAAGTGGTAAGGGGACAAAAGTAATTTCCAAAGCATGAAATGAACATTGCCCCCAACTAGAGCTAAGGAGGATGATAAGGATGGAGTAATGAGCTATGTGGATGGAATGAGATGGTGTGAAGAGGACCAAATAGATAATAAAATCCAATAATTATGCATGGTTCCTGAAATAAGGTTTTCACCATGATATTTGTCCAAGGTACAATAGGGTGGTTTTCAGTAAAGGATGATTTTTTACTTTTTTCTTGATTTCTTGATTTTTTGTATTTTTTAATCTTTTGAGGGAGCTACTATATATTATGTGTGTAAATTCTTAAGGTGAACTATTTTCATGGGTCATTTGAGCTCCTTACTATCTAAAGTGGCCAATTGGTAATCTTTAGATCTATACTTGGCAATTATGACATATGTACCCAACTAGTTAGGTTCAAACTTGTCTTTCTTATCACGGTTCTAGTTGGTGTGATTGATTTTCCTTAGAGAAGGTTGCCTACTTCAAATTATCTAGCCTTTATTGTCTTATTATAATTGTGTTGAATCCAATTTTGATATGATTTCAATTGATTTAGCATATTAAGGCACCTTTCATCCAGTAACTTGAGTTCATATAGCCATGTAACCTAATACTCTTCATCAATTATGAGGTCACAAAAAGAGATGCACAATGATAGTAATTCATTCTCAATTAGAAATATGGCTTCTAATTGAAATATTGAAGAGTAGAGGGTGGCCCTTGTAGTCATAGGTGACAAATGAAATGATGGATGATGAATCAATGAATCATTAATGCTTGATATGGAATTATTCACATAAGGTATAAAAATCATGTATTTTAATGATTTACGATTATTATTGATAATAACATAAGGGATGTCATAGTGACAAATGAAATGATGGATGATGAATCAATGAATCTATTGGTTGATGGTGTGATTGGAATGAATTTGACACATTTGGTAAAGTAATAAGTGACAATGATTATAAATTTATAACCAATAGAGGAGGATACGTCTTGTTGATGATGTTGAGACCCCATGTAAAGAAGGGCTAAGGAGTTTTTATTGGTTGTGTTTCTTGAGATGGTGCATGCATGAGATTTTTGTGCTACCAATAAGCAAGGCATTTCTTAACATACTAACACACATCCTTTTCCATTATAGGGTAGTAATACCTTGTTCTAAGGAGTTTCTTAATAAGGATCATTCTACTAGTGTGGGCTCCACAAATACCATCATGGACTTATTTTATTAGGAGAGAAGCCTCTTTCAAGTTTAAGCATCACAATAAGTACCATCAAATCTCGTTCAATAGAGGGTGGTGTGAAGGAGAGTGAAGCAAAATGTACATTGTAGGAATGATTTCTATTAGTTATTGAAGAGGTTAGGATGAAGGGTTTAATTTTGTAGGTTTGTGTAAATGTCATGATAAAAAGGGGTGTTGGGACCAATAGTTTCACATATTAGATTAGTACCTGAGGTGTCATATGTGGCATCAATAACTTCTCAATCAAGAACTCTCATTTCTATCCTATAGTATCTTGATAGTTGTCAACCACTTGTAGAGGATAAGTTTGTCATACTTATTCTAATTTTCATCATTAGTTCTCTTGGTTATCAGTTAAGAGTCCCCATAGATGAGGAGTTGTTGGATGCTCCATTTTACTACGATTTTAAGACCCGTGAGCAAGGTATCATAGATTGTGATATTATTGGTGCATGGAAATACAAGCATAAAAGAATTAGAGATAAGATCCCATTGTGTTGGGATAAACAATATCCTTAAACCGTGGTTGGAGAAAGATCCGTCAAAATAAAGATTTCAAGTTGATGATTTATTGAATGTTAGGAGAGACTCATCAAGAAAGTCAAAGATCAAGGAATGGTTGTCCAAGAGTGGTGCATCAACCAATTTGTCTATTCTAATCTATCCTTTCATAGTCTTTTAGTCCACATATTCAATGTCAAATTCTAAGAATCATGACCCATTTATCCGTCCACCTTGTGGGGGAAGCCCTAGATAAGAGATACCTAAGTGGATTGAAGCTAGAAATGAGTTGTGTGTGATGCTTAAGCATGTAGTGTGAAAGTTTTTTCTGAAGTGAAAATTATAGCCAAGAATGTTCGTTATATGGATATGTAATTAATCTCATATGTGACCAATGTGCAAATGATATAATAGATTGTGTGTTCATGATATTGTTCATCATGATGTGTCAAAAGTGCCCCAAGGTGATTGACATCACTAAGATGTAAATGAATAATGGTTTATTTGTCATGGGTGCAATGAGCACATGAATTATAGCTAGATATTCTTTGATTTGATGGAAGGATTTCTAAAAAGATCCATCATAATGAAAGATAGTGCTTTTCTTTAGGGGGTGAGAAAATGATTAACATTTATTTTCTAGTTATGTGATAAAGCTATGAATGGATAATAGCTTACATTGGAGGTCATGAAGTTGTTTGAGATTATTAGGTTGAGGCTCTACTATTGTTGCAAACTTAGCAAGATCCACCTCTATACCTTTGCTAAAGATGAAGATGTGTAAGATTTTTCTTGATGTAACCCAAAATACACATTTTTTGGATTAAGCCGCACATTGTAGTCTCTTAGCTATTGAAAGACTCTTTGTAGGATTTCTAGGTGATCTTATCATGTTTTTATTTTCCCAAGAGATCATCCATATAGTCCTCTATGATTTCATGGAGCATGTTGTGGAAGATGAATCCCTTATATTTTTAGCCCGAGTATAACCTAGTAGCAGAAGGTGCCCCAAGGAGTGATGAAAGTTTTTTATGTTGGTCTTTGAGAGTCATTTATATCCAGTTATATCCAAAGAAAACATCCATGAGTTATAGCAGCTCATAACCTAATCTAAAATCATTGATCATGTTAATGTTGAGTAAAGGGAAACCATCTTTTGGACATGATTTGTTGAGATCTCTGAAATTGACACAAATATGCACGCCTTTTACTTTCTTGTTGATACCTGAATAATATTAGAGATTCACTCAAGATATTAGATGGGTTAAGATGAAATTTAATTCTAATAATTTGTACAACACTTCCTTGATCGAGAGAGATTTTTTAAATGCATTTTGGTAAGATTTTATTTGATTGGTTTTGCATTAGGATACACCACAAGATTGTTTACTATGAAGGATGGATCTAAGAAAGGCATATATGTGTATAAAAAAGAAAAAAATCAATAGTGTCTTTGAGAATGGCTATGATGGTTTCATGTTCAACTAATTCCAAGCTAGTTACAATGTAGGTGATCTATGGATTAGTTTTTTATCCCAAGTTTACCTCATTTGTGTCTTAAACTAAGATTTCTGATCATTCCTATCACTATAGGGGTGTTAGGTGTAGGTTGAGTTTCTTAACTATCAATGCCTCAAAGATATTTTCATCAACGGACACATCATTTTTTCTTTCTCTTTCTTTATTTGACAACGTCTCATTAAGGTTTTCATTAGGGGACTTTTTAAAAAAAAATTTAATCCTTTTAATTTGTTGGACTAAGGAACTTGACCTACTTCCCAAAATATGCTACTACATTAAGGTCAATTTCAAATATTTTCTTCTAATTTTTAATAAGGATACCATTGTAGAGCCTCTTGAGTTCAACAATAGCCTCATCATTTTGAAATGTGTGTAGAGACATAAGATCTTATTGGTCCCAATTAATGAGTTTAGGGTAGGTGAGTGGTAATTCAATGGTAGAAATAGATGTTTTATGAATGATATTTATGATGGAAATATTTTTGGCGTACATAATGACCCTTACCTTGATATGTTCAATGTTGAGAGAGGTGTATTCCACAAGTGCATGTGTCATTAGGTTCATTGGATTTCTCACCAAGTGGTGCGTATCCTAATCCATGTATTTAATTATTTTTTATTGATGATGATTATACTGAAAACACCTTGTTCATGGAGCCCAAGGCCTTTACCTTTGTAATTCATGTTCTTGCAAATTTAGAGCACTATAGGGTATGTCTCCTTGAGGAAACATTGTTCACACTCTTCATCTTGGTAGTTGGGATTGGTAGCTTTGTCAATATATTCATTAGAAATGAACCCATATTGCACAAATGTATTGATACCAAATTGAAGTACATTTATATAGTTATCTCCAAATACAAATGAGGTTAACCATTAGATCATGGGGAGAGGAATTTTTTGACATGAAAGGTATTAGGTAGGTCATATTCCTCATAACCAATGTTAACAATCTTGACTTGGGTTTTTAAAGTGGGAGCACCAAATGAAGATGGAATATTTGTGGGGTCAACATAAGAGGAAGATGGGAGAGATTTGGAAGATCTGATGATATTGGTGCTAAGGAAATGGTGCATTTTCCATAAGAGCCTTCCAATATTTTGTAGTATTGGAAGAGATGGGGATCAAAGGGAATGGTGATTTCTACACCTTTGTAGGGGAATTTTAAGCATTGGTCATAACTGGATGGGATGAATTACATGGCATGGATTCATGAGTGGTCAACAAGAATATTGTAGGACAAGTCAAGATCAATAACATGACACACTATTTTCTCTAATATGAGTTTAACTTGTATGGGGAGAAATATTATTCCTTCTTATCCATGCTCGACATTATCAATGGTCTTGATGGTGATTATATGCAATTCCAAATTTATTGTAGAGTACGCCAATTGTCTAACCATCTTGAAGGTACATAGTTTTAAACTAGATCCATTATCCAAGAGGATTCTCTTGAACATATTCCTTGAGATAAAAGTTTCAATATGGATAGGGAAATAATGGGAAGGGTCAAAAGGTGGCATATCATTTTTGGTGAATATGGGTTAATATTTGGAGGATAATTAGCCCACTAGGGATTGTAAATGAAATGGCTCAATATTATTGGGAACCCTCAACTCTTGTATGGCATTTTCATGAACAATAGATGTTTTAAGGATCTTTTTGTCATGTCCTGAATTATTTGAATTGATTTTTGGAGGGAAATGAATTAAAAATGTTTTTAAACACTATCATTAAATAATAAATAATATTTAATTCTTCTATCTGGCCAACTCATTTGAATTGGCGCCTAAGAGAAAATATTTGAATTTCTTTGGCTGGGCCGACCCTTTTGGAAGGCTCCTTTGATTTAGTATGTATACTAGTTCGCTATCTTGTTTGGATTGCCATGGAATGAAGACACAGTCTGGGCATCTTGTAGGGACGAAATCCTCTACAAGGTGTTATTGGGTAAGACGAAAACCTTACCACAATCTGTGTTTGCATTCACACATCTCCACCATTGTATTACGACTATTTTTTCGCACATAACAGGTTGGACTTGAGGTATACAGAACAAGCGATATACGGGGGAACGATCTTAGTGACCTTCATGGGCGAGCTCAGGCTTTGGTCCCGACTGATTCTACAGTGCCATATCTTCTAGGTCGTGCGAACCACAAGGTGTAAAATTCCTCAAGCCTAAATAAGACTCCCAACACTAGCAACATATCTTTCTCAGATCCACGAGGCAATTCCCAGGTACGTGATATTATACTTAACAACACTCTTCACAGTGATCTCCAGAAGACAATCGCACATGGCAAGAGCGACGTAGTTGGGTGTTCTCGGGCCAGTAACCTGACGGGTCAGATATTTAGAATATTTGCGTCTACTCCTTGGCGAACTGCATATAAACTGCGATTATCAATAGATGAATGAACATTCACATGTAATTCTGAGTCGACTGTCATTCTGGAAGACTGCATAATTGCTTATGAGTTCAGTGGGCACTACATCACTGTTGGATTTTTTGTGTTAATCGATTCAGTGATTGTCATTTTGTGATTGTTTCCAGTATTACCAGTATTCGGTTTATTACAGTTGAACTTTGTGTTTGGATACTTGAACTGAGATTGATACTTCGTGTTAGTTTGATTACCATCTCTATTTCTCATTGTGAAATCTCTGATCTGGTGTTTTACATCATATTATTGTGCAATTTTTGAGGTGTGATCCGATGTCTTAATTTGCATTTTGTTCTATTGGTTATACTTTCCTAAGCAAGCATCTTACAGTGGTATCAGAGCCTCAGACCCTGCCAATCTGAGGGTATTTTATGCAAGCTAGCAGATTAGCAATCCATTGAGAAGGAAAGAAGGAAGGCAATAGCCGAGTCTTCTGGGATAGGAGGTAGAGGTAAGAAGATGGCAGATAGGGATGAGTAGTGGGAGACCTTCCTGAAGAAAATTGCTCAAATGAAGGAGCAAATGGCCAAACAACAAGAACAAACATCCCAAATGATGAACATGATGATGCAAACCATGAACACCATGACCAACACCTTTAGATCTGCATCAAATAATGACATAAAAGGCAGTCATTCCAATCAACAAGGATCTAAAAATCAAAACAATAAGGCCACCCACCGCACACAACCTTCATTTCTACCCAAGAATGAACCTAACAATAGAGGAGAAGAGCAAAAACTTGTTGAAGGTGATGTTGATGCAAGAGCGAATTCCTATGCACAAATTGATCTAGATGTGAGAAGTCAAATCCCATTTATTTAGTATCACAATTCAAGGAATGGATCAAAAGGGGGACAACCAACATTCTATTCCAATAGAGATTTGTACCATAGGGTGAGCAAGTTGACTTCCAACTTTTGATGGTTCGGGAAAGGTGACATCAAGAGCATGGGTACTAAAGCTAGACACGTATTTCTCACTCATCCCAATGCTTGAAGATGAAACAGTCAAATTTTCCATTCTTCATTTGGAGGGGATAGCACATGAGTGGTGGCATTATGGAGTTGTGACACAAGGGTTTAACCTTGTCACCTCATATTTTGATTTCACACAAAAGCTCATAGAGAGGTTTGATAGAAGAGATCCAGAAACATACTTCAAGGAATTGACGAGCCTAAGGCAACAAGGAACCATGGATGATTATATGGCAGAATTCCAAAGACTTGTTGTGATGGTTCTAGATGTGTCAAAAAAAAGGCTCATGTTCCTGTTCATTGAGGGGCTATATGAATCCTTTTGTGGATTGGTGAGAGATTTAGAGCTAGCATCTTTGAAAGAGGCTATTTGAAGAGATTAAAACCTTGAAGACTCCACCATAAAGAATAAACATGTGGTCAAGGGCACTCCAATGGAGCAACAAAAGAGACCATTCCAAAAGGCTACACATCCTCCTAAGATCCTTCCTTCAATGCCTAATGGGATGGACTAGTGAGGGGCTTATGTTTCCATTGTAAGGAGGCTTGGAATAAAATCCACAAATGCTTTGGGAAGGGCCACATCCACCTTATTGAGGTAACTTCGATGATGAAGTAGAGTTTGAAGAAGGAATAATAGAAGAAAATATTAATGAGGATGATCCAAAGATAACCATGGAAGGTGAACATATAGAAAGAACTCTCGCAACACTTTCAGGAGCACCACGATACCATTTTCTTTGTGTTAGAGGGGTTCTTCAAGGACAAAGAGTGACAGTATTGATTGTGGAACCACTCATAACTTCATCGACAAGAGGACCGTAGCCAGGTTGTGTTTTAAGGTAGAAGAATTTGAGGGGTTTGATGTTTCAATTGTAGGTGGCAACATTCTTTCTTGCACTAGTCGAATTCAACAGATGGAGTTGATCCTAGGGGGACACAGAGTGTGAGATGATTTCTATATAGTTGACATTGGTGATATTGATGTGGTCTTGGGAGTGCAATGGTTACATTCGCTTGGGGAGTACACTAGAAACTACCAAACCATGGAATTGAAGTTCAAACATGATGGAAAAGAGTTTGTCCTTCAAGGCCTCTCCAGGGGTGGTCCAATGGTGGTTTCAACTAAAAGAATGGAGTGATGTTTTCATAGAGATAAGGTGGCTTGGGCAATATAATGTTTTATCAAAGATACCAGACCTCCAAAGGATGGAGGAACCCACCCCATCGACATCCAATCCAATTATAGACAAGAAATGCAAGGTATTCCAGGAGATATCTTTTGGTTTGTCGCCTGATAGAGGATTTTGACATGTGATTGAGCTTGAGGAGGGCGCTAAGTCCATCATCACTACCCCCTATCGACATCTTAGGATGTACAAAGAGGAAATTGAGAAGGCAATGAAGGAGTTGTTGGACATGGGGCATATTTTTTTGAGCTCTAGCCCTTTTTCTTTGTATGTAGTATTGGTTAAGAAGAAGTATGGGGTGTTAAGGATGTGCATTGATTATAGATCCCTCAACAAGAAGACAATCAAGAATCACTATCCCATTCCCAAAATCGATGAGTTGATAGATGAGCTTCATGGTGCAGTATATTTCTCCAAAATTGATTTGCATTCAAGATACCATCAAATTAGAGTGAGGGAAGAGGATGTGCATAAGACATCTTTGAGGTGTCACTATGGACACTATGAGTTCTTGGTCATGCCATTTGGGTTGACTAATTCTACCGCCACCTTTCAATCATGTATAAATCAGGGATTCATTCTACAGTTGAGGAAATTTGTTTTGGTTTTCCTTGATGAAATCTTGATCTATAGTAGGACATGGGAGGATCACTTGAAGCATATTGAGGAGATGCTAGACATATTGGAGAGTCATTCATTTTATGCCAAGATTTCAATATGTGAGTTTGGGATGATTGAGATTCTTTACTTGGGGCATAAGATCAGTGCTCAAGGGGTTAGTGTGGATGAGGAGAAGATCAAAGCGATTTAGGATTGGCCTAGACCCAAGAACTTGTCACAATTGAGAGGATTTGTGGGCCTATGAAGCTATTATAGGAGGTTTGCGAGAGGCTTCTCACAACTTGTAGCTCTGTTAACCAACTTGACAAAGAAAGGAGAATTCTCTTGGAGTGCTATAGTGTAGCAAATTTTTGATAAACTGAAGGAGGTAATGAGTTCGTGCCCCATTGTGGCTATTCCATATTTCTCACTTCCTTTTGTACTTGAGTGTGATACTTCAGGAGAGGAAATTGGGGCAATTTTGATGTAGAATAAGAATCCCATAGCATATGAGAGCAAAAAACTCAAGGAATTCGAGAAGGTCTTCTCCATTTACGATAAGGAGATGTTGGAAATCATGCATGCCCTTGCCAAATTCAGACAATACTTGGTTTGTGGGAAATTTGTGGTGAAAATAGATCATAACAACCTCAATTTCTTCCTCAATCAACATGATTTGAATGATACACAACAAAAATGGGTAAGAAAACTCCAAGCCTATGATTTCAATATTGAATATTTGAAAGGAAAGAACAATGTGGTGGTTGGTGCACTCTCTAGGAAGCCTTATTTCTGCTCTATGTGTGATATATTTTTTGATTGGAGGGTTGCCATAATAGCTGAATATGCCAAGGATTCCCTTGCTACTGATGTTTTGGAAGGGAAGTTACTTGATGATAGGTATAAAGTAATTGAAGACCTCATACTCTACAAAGAATGGGTGTATCTTGTACCAAATTCCAAGGCCAAAGAGAGGATTATAAGAGATTTCCATAACACACCCCTTGCTGGTCATCTAGGCTTCTACAAGACTTATAAGCAAGTAAGGGAACATTTTTCATGGAAGGGATTGAAAAATGATATATTGCAACGTGTTAGAGAGTGTTTGGTGTGCCAACAAAATAAGAACGGGTATGGTTTACCAGCTAGTTTGTTGCAGCTCTAGCCATTCCAAATCAAAAATGGGAAAGCACCTCCATGGATTTCATAATTGGGCTACCAAAGGTACAAAGTAAGGATTGTATTTATGTGGTGGTGGATAGGCTTACAAAGTATGCTCATTTTCATGTCATTACTTCATAATTCAAGGCCCCTCAAGTTGTTGATCTATTTTTTAGAGAGGTATTTAGATTCCATGGGTTGCCAAAGAGCATTGTGAGTGACAGGGACACCTTTATCAGTTTAATTTGGCAAGAACTCTTTCGTTTGTGTCACGTACTAATTTTTATCAATTATTTAAATGCAAATATAAATCAAGAAATTTGCATGTTTATGTTAGATGATTATTAAAAATTGAAATTGAAATTGAGATTGAAATTGAAATTGAAATTTAAATGCAAATGAAATGATTTTGAATTCATTATTATGAAATTCGGGGATTGTCATTGCTAAAGAGAACTTGAGTGCAAGTGAACGTAGGAACAGGTGAATGCGAAAGAAGGTGAGAACATTGATCAGGTAGAGTCGTTTTAGCTATTAGACGTTAATGAGGATGATGGAATCTCACACACCACTTAGTTAATTATAATGTATTTTCGTGATGATTAAATGGTTTAAATTTTAATTATTATAATGGCTATGCATTTGTTGAACAAAATTGCAAAAAACAGTTGTTTGTTTTGAAAATGGCAATTTAAATACTGTTATGAAAAAATTGGTTTTATTCAATTTATTACTTCTTTATGTAATCTTTTCTATTTTACTTAAAAATAAAATGCTATTATTCTAAGTTATTGGAAAACGAATATTATGTTTTTGAAAAGTTAAGCGGCATTTACAGGGTGTCGTACCATATACACAACGAGCCGTGAGGGCCAAGAAGGACAAGCAAGGTTTTGAAAGGACCAAGAACCTTTTACAGAGCTAAGACAACACCAACGAACACACTGCAGAGATATAGCAGAACCTAACAACACCTGGTCAACAGATAACCAGGAGAGACAACACACTTAGAACCAACAACAGTCCCAAGTCAAAGACTAGCTAAATAACTCATTCCTGGAACAAGAGCCAGGATCAACAAGCCTCTTAGGACAGACACCAGTCCTATGATAGAAACTGTAAAGGCCCTAACCCCAAAAAATTTCCATAACACAATAGTTTCAAAAAGATCGCTAGAGGAAAAGCCACTAGCCATCTGCAGTAGATGGACTGCAATCGACCTTCCATAAACCTGCAACAAATGAACTACAGCAGAACTTCCAGAAACACAAATAGGGCCAAGAAAAACACCAAATCCACCTCAATAGGACCAGGCCACACCCCACCGGCTTCAGAAGGTTTGTAGCAAATATTTTGCCAAACACCCTCGAAGGCAACCCTCACAGCAGCCCCTATCACCACCTCAATAGGCGACAAGAAGAATGAGTAAAAGTTGAAGTACCAAGGCCACCAATCCAACACCCCCAACACACTCCACCTCAATAGAAGAGTTTGAAGGCAAACCATAGCCAAAGACAACAACAACCCCTTATAGCAACCACAAAATCTAACAACTGAACCAAACTCCACCTCTATAGGAGCAAGCTCATCCTCTCCAAGTCCACAACCTCCACCACGAACAGGAGCAAACTCCACTTCAAAAGGAGCCAAAAAATGCGGACTCAAAAGGAGAACAAGACTTTCAGCCAAAACCCCCGCCTCCACCTCAATAGGAAGAACACAAGGAACCAGAAGGAAAGTGAGAACAGAACCAGCATCAACAATGCTCTTATGTCTCAACTCCACCAGGGTTGTGAGAGAGAATAAAACTCCCAAAGGAGCACAAAAGCTACTCCCCATCAAACACAACTGCAGCAAGAAACCAACATCTCCAACCCACCAACCCAAGCCAATGTGCACCACACAGGCAGCAAACCCCCAGAAGTACAAAACCCACAACAAACCATTCCTCCAGAAGCACAAACCCCACCACATCGAACAAGACTGCAACAAGGGACTAGCCGTACAATAACACCAACACTGAACAATCTGCACAACACAAGCGGTAAACCCCCGTCTCCCCTGGAACAACCAAGAGGAGGTCAAACAAACCTTCAGGCCCAACAACACAACAACCTCAGGCAACAACCAAGCCAGCCAAACAAGCCAACTACCATTCACAAACACAAGCAAAAATTTGAACCATAACCAGACCCCCAAAGAGTTTGAGTGACCACCTCCTCTGTAGTAGCCAACTCTGCATCTAACAAAGTCATAGACAACTTTCGTAACCCACAACAGCCAAGGAAACCACAAAAAAGTAGCACCTCCCCAAACCATCCAGACCACATAACCAGGATGAAAATAAATAGTGCCAAGCACGAACACCCACATCACCGGAAGAAAATTAGCAGCTCCAGTAATCCAAAAAGGAATATGCAAAGACAATGATTTAGCATATTGCAACACCGAAATGACCTCAACACACAGGCCACCCGACAGCCAATCCTTGAGGAGAAAGAGCTCCATGGAAGAAAACAAAGGAAGATAACAGTCACGAAAGCCCTCAAGAACCAAAGCCACAAAACTAGGACCAGGAGAGGCTCCAACAAAGCACCACCAAACTAAGAGGCCTCCAAACCCATACAGAACACAGACTCCAAATAGGGAGAAGTCTATGACCCCTCAAAAAACAAAGGACACCAAAACTACAACAAAAGGAGGGAACATAAAGAGAAGCAAACTACTCACCATATGCACGGCAGGAAGCACAATGACGCTTGGGCCAAAGACAACCCAGGCTTGAAGGGCACACCACACCCCATCCCTCCCAAAAGTAGGAGCCACCACAAGCAGTCGATCGACAACACCAAAGAGGTCGCTAGGGATAGAAAACCTTCCCCAACAAACACCCACCACCCAACCATCGATCTGCAAACACCAAATAGGATCCTCATCGTCGTCAGAATCCCCAGCATCCACTCTGTTAGAAAAATTTGAATCGCCTGCTCCAGGCCGCTTCCCGCTTAACGAAGCCATAAGATAAGTGTAATATCTATATGTTATTGTGTGGTAAAACAGATTTTTTTAAAAAATATTAGAAATATATATGTTTAAATGGTTATATATTAAATTTGATTATTTAAATGAAATACGTTTTTTAATTTGAAATGAATTGAAGAAAACAAAATATGTTCAAAATGGAATTTGAAAACAAAAATACGCTCAAAATGGAATTTGAAAACAAAAACAACAATTTACAATTTGGAAACAATTACTTCACAATCAATTTTAAATGCAATCATAAAATGAAATTTGGGGTTAAAACCAATTTTAGCTGGAGATCAAGCATGAATAATGGATCTGAGATATTATTAAACTCCGCCAATTTTTCATGAGATGAAAACGAAAGAAATTTGAATTAAGAGGGGAGGTAAAAAAAATCCGTTTTTGAAAGGCAGAGTTAAAAAAGAAAGAGAGCTTTAAGATTTAGGAGGATTCCATTCTACTTATCCCATGCGCAGCCAGGAAGGTGGGGAGTTTTGTTTTAGTTAATAGCATGCTACTGATTCATATGTAAGGGGAGGAAATTTTAGAATAGTATTTATATTGATAATCATTTATTTTTTATACACCTATCTCCATCATGCGCGGCCAAAGGAAGGGATGGAGATGCGCACAGGATTGAGGGAGAGGAGAGTTAGGCAGTGAACAAAGCAATGAAATTGAATTATTTACTTTCCCTTATCACCATGCATGACAGTAAGAGGGAGAGCATAATTTAGCTTTTAACTTATTTTCACTCACCTTTACTCCCCACGTGACCAAAAGAGGAGAGGATTATTGGGCGCGCAGGAAGTGAGGAAGGAGTCAACAGAGTGTTGATCACAGAGAGCCTCCCCATTCACCCCATACGCATGGAGTTAAATCGCATGAAGGCAGGAATGAGTGAGGGAGGTGAACAGGTAGAAAAGACACACGCCAAGGAAGAGGAAGGTATGCGCAGGGAGAAACAAAGATCTCCAACCCAAGCGCATGAAGGTAGCAAGGTGCGGGCAGGAAGGGGAAGATAGACGGCTGGGAGAGGGAAGGCACAACAGAATAAAGGGTGAGCAATAGAGCAGACCCCCAGGTCAGCACACGCACAAAGAACAAAACAGGCACCAATGAAGTGCGTGGGCTAACCCATCTCCAATCCCACGCAAGGAGACAAGAAGGAGGACGTGGGGGAAGAAAATAAGAAGGTAGCAGTTGAAGGAGAGAGGAAGGTGCACGCAAGAAGACAAGGAGCAATAGGAAATATTGCCAGAATCCTCATACGCAAGACAGACCAGTAATCAAACAAAGGACAAAAAATATAGAAGATTGACAGAGGATTGAAGGTAGACACATTTAAACAATAAATTATCAAATTCCTAATCTTAGCATTATTTTTTTGATCAAATTCTTTATTAGAAAATTCATCAAGTAAAAACATATTATTGTTGTCAAACTTAGAAGAAAGATCAAACACCAGATTGAATTGTTAGAAAAATTATAGAATAAACATGAACATAAAACTTAAAAAACAATAGATTTATTTTGAGAGAATTCTGATTTTAGTAAAGAATCACACAAAAATCTTATATTTTATTTAAATCCAAAAACGCTTAAAAAAAAAGAAAACCAAAACTATCAAAATGAGATAAATTTCCAACGAAAAGAGACTGAAAGATAGGGAAATAATTGCAGAATTATATAGTTGTAAGATTCTGGATTAAATGAGATTTTGAATGAAAAGATTAAATATCTTTGAGTGTTTAAATTTGATTGAAAAACTTGAGTGAAATTTGACAATTTTTAAGATTGATATTAAATTGTTACGAAATCAAAGTGTAAATGTGAAGTGTTTATGTTCTTGAAAAGATTATATTTTAATGGAAATATGAAAACCAGAAAAAGAATAAAATTAAAGTAAAGATATAATTATTTCGAAAGGAAACGAATTAGACAAAGATTATATTGAAGAGTAGATGAATCTCATGAGTAATTGAACAACAAGAATGTGTGATCATGTATTCCTGATTAAATATGTACTTGATTTACATACTTGAGATACACCTTCTTTTGTTAGTTTAAATTATTCGAATTAAATATTAATTTAATGATATTATGTTTTTAACGATGAAAATACTGCATTGAAACCATTTTTGCTTGAAACAAGATTGTCGTTTAAAAATTATTTTTGAAAGATTGTATTTATTAGAATGGAACCATGCATGCTTCATAAATAAATGTGCATGTCATGTGTTTGGAAAGTTACCTTCCGAGACGGGTTTCGAATATGGGTTATTAGAGAGTGTAGTTTTGCTTTTCCAAAACTGTTTTTATTTTTCGTGCATGACATTTTACTTGGCTAAGTAACTTAAGTACCACTGAAATAGATGGAATGAATGAACTCTCTACCATATCCTAGTATCGAACTTGCTTGTTTCTTAAATGAATTAGAAAAATGAAAATACTTGTGGTTTTACTATTTATACTAGGCATGCACCAGATTCCCTCTTGTTTGTCGACAACTTTTTGCTAAACCGATTAGTGCAGGGTCGGGTATTCTTTGAATGATTAAAGAATTCTAGGGAAGCGTAAGCTTCGAGGTTGAGCGGAAAAAATGCCTAATTCTTGTTCTCGTCTTCATTATTGAAGATAAGTTATGGATTGAAGATCAAAGGATATTTTCTTCATTTATGTATTAATTATTTCTTAAATTATCTATTGTAGAGCTTAAGGCGACATAATGCCTACGTCTCGAAATGTAAAATTATATTACAACTTCTTTTGTATTATTATCAATGTCGTGTAAGATGACATGTGTATGAATCTAACTGGAAATATTATGAATCTATTTATCGACTTTAAGTCATTGTTTTGAAATCGATTGGATTTTATGAAGTCTAATGAATGAAGTGTCGACTTTCTTTTGAATATAAATGAATTTATTTAAAAGTATTGTCGTTGTTTTGAATTTAATAATTTCACACTTTACAGTTTGGCACACATGGAATTGACTCCAAACACTAGCTACCACCCTCAAATGGATGGACAAACTGAGATAGTGACAAATGGACTAAGGGGTACCTAAGAAACTATGTGACAAGGTAGCAATCAACTTGGGTGAAATGGTTGCACATCTAGGGGAGTTTTTCTACAACACCACATATCATGTGTCCATCAATATGTCTCCTTTTAGAGCACCTTATGGATATGATGCTACCTTTTTCATGAATTTGATTCTTATGGATAGTAGAGTGTCGGTTGCTAGAGATATGGTGCAAGAAAATGTGGGTATTATGAATGCATTCAAGGAGAACTTACAACATGCTCAGAACCAACACAAAATGTATGCAAATCGAGATAGGATTGAAAGGGTTTTCAAGGTTGGTGATATGGTTTATCTCATATTACAACCTTATCGATAGTCCACCCTCAAAGGGAGTGGAGCGAAGAAGTTAAAACCCCAATTTTATGGGTCTTACAAGATCCTAAGAAGGCTGGGAGAAGTTGCATATGAGCTGGAACTCCCTAGGGACAGTAGGATCCACAATGTCTTTCATGTGTCATGCTTGAAAAGGGCACTTGAAGAATAGATTGTACCTTCCATATTGTTGGAAATATTAATTGTCCTTGAGCCAGCCGTTCCCACACCTACCTGTTAGGAGTAGTTTTTATCTTTGCCAGTTTTGGGGAATCCTCCTTGCAGCTCCTGACAGCTCCAAAATTGATTGTGGTAGTTGTTTTTGAAATCAACATTTACTGAGGTAGGTGATTTCAAATTTTTGAGAGGGAATATTTTTCTTGGACAAAATGAATTGAAGGTAGATTATTCTGTCAGTTGGAAGAAGTCAGTTGGAGAAAAGAGTTGGGAAAAGTTGAGAGAAGAAGTCGGAGGAAAAAGATTGCAGCAACAGACTGTGAGAAGAACATTCTCTCTATTCTCCCAGCAACTCCAAAACAACAGTAGCTATTAGTTATTTTGTAAGAGCAGTGATTGCTCCTAATCATTACCAGTTTGGTTGAATAACTTCTGATTGCTCCCAAAAGTTGTAATAGTTTATGGTTCTTAATTTGTTTTTTGTCTTGTTATTTCCTGTTGATTAATAGTGAATCAAAGTTGTATGTCTCCTTGTTGTTTCCACATTTGAGATTTGGGTATTTCCAGCTTGACTAGAAAACATGGCAGCAGCTCTATGTTTTGTGTTTGCATTTGGTTTTTCGAATCTTGACATGGTATCAGAGCCATAGGCCCCATTTCCTTGTGAGTTTGGGTATTTTTATTTTCTAGGTGTTGAGTTTTTTGTTGTAAGAGACATGGTTGAAGATGAAGCAAGGAGTTGTCAACAGCCACCGTCCTTTAATGGACATAACTATGACATTTGGGCCAAGAAGATGAAGACCATCATGGTGGCCAATGATTTGTGGGTTTTTCTCATAAATGGGTTTGTGGATATCACTGACCCAGCTGCATTTGCAGCTCTCACGAATAATCGAAAGACCCAGCTAAAGGAGCAGAGAAAGAAGGATGCAAAAGCTTTGAGTTTGATCAAAGCAACCTTGATAGAGGCTATTTTTCCCAGAATAGCAGCAGCTGAGTATGCAAAAGAAGCTTGGGAAATCCTTGAGACTGGCTACAAAGGGATTGATAAAGTTAGAGGTGTGAAGCTCCAGCTACTTCAAAGAGAGTTCGAAGTTATTGAGATGAAAGAAAGTGAGTCTATTGCAAACTTTCAAACAAGGTTCTCCGGTTTATTGAACCAGTTGAGAGCAAATGGAGATGTGTTAGAGAAGCTGAAGATTGTTGAAAAACTTCGTCGATGTCTACCCACAAGGTATGATCCTCTTGTCATTGCTATTCAAGCAATGACAAACCTTTCTACTTTGACATTGGATGAGTTAAGGGTTCTCTCCATACCCATGAGCAACGTTTAAAAAGGTCTGCTACCACCTCCCATGAGCAAGCTTTCAAAGCTCAGTCAAATGCAAGAGGCAGAGGGAGAGGTAGAAATGGCTCCCGAAGAAGTAGAGGCAGATCCAATCAAAGAAATATTGGTGGAGAAAGCTCGGGACGAGCAAACAACCAAGAGGGAGCAAGCAGCTCTCAAAACAACTCCCGAAGAGGCATAAAGAACAACAGTTCGAGTGGAAGAAGTGACAAGAACAACATTGAGTGCTACTACTGTCACAAGTTTTGACACTATGCTAGTGAGTGCTGGAAGAAGCATGGTAATCAACAAAGACAAAATGCTAATGTGGTTGAAAGAAATTAGTCCACAGCCTTCATCATGTGCAATGTTGGTGAAGAAGGCAGCCCTGAGGTCTGGTATTTGGATAGTGGTTGCAACAGCCACATGAGTGGAAATGAAAGTCTTTTTTCTTTCATTGACAAAAATATTAAATCAAAAATTAGAATGGGGAACAATGGAGTTGTTCCTGTGAAAGGAAAATGATCTATCATGAGTTGCACCAAGCAAGGTGAAGAGAAGGAGGTTCAAAATATGTTCTTTGCACTGGGGTTAAAGCATAACCTCATGAGTGTAGGACAGCTGATCCAGAATGGATACAAAGTGTTGATGGAGAAGGAAAAATGTGTCATTTATGACAAGAATGAGAGAAAAAAAGTGTTTGCAGCAATACAAATGACAAAGAACTGGATGTTTTCGTTGAAGATTGAGACGTGCTTCTCATCTCAATCTGTTGCAGCATCTCTCATGGATGAAAAATGTACAGCAGTACAACTTGTAGCCCTCAAGAGCACCATTGAAGACCCCTCCAAGCTATGGCATCTCAAGTATGGACATCTAGGCTATGTTGGTTTAAGTCTTTTTTCCAAAAGCAAGATGGTTGATGGTTTGCCAAAAATAATAGAGCCTAATGTTAAATGTGAGGCTTGCATTTTGGGCAAGCAACACAGGTAGCCCTTTCAATCGAGCAACTCTACAAGGGCAAGAGCACCACTGGAGTTGGTGCACATGGATTTGGTAGGCCCTATGCAAATCACTTCCATATGTAATAGTAGATTTTTTATGATTTTTATTGATGATTACAACCGTAAGACATGGGTTTATTTTTTGCAGCACAAGTTTGATGCATTTAATAAGTTTCTATTGTTTAAAGTCTGGGCTGAAAAAAAGAGTGGACATTTTATTAAAGTCATATAGAGGAGGAGAGTATACCTCCAATTGTTTTGTGAATTTTTGCAGGAAGAATGACATAAAAAAGGAGCTTATAGCCAGCTACACTCCATAGCAAAATGGAGTGGCTGAAAGGAAAAATAGGACCATCGTGGAGATGGCAAGAAGCATGCTTAAAGCCAAAGGACTCCCTACAAAATATTGGGGAGAGGCTATTGCAACAGTCGTGCATTTGATTAATAGAAGTCCAACTAAGGCAGTCTGTGACAAGATACCTCAAGACGCATCGACAAAAAGAAGATGGACGGTTGAACACTTGAGAGTGTTTGGATGTGTGGCTTATGCACACGTGCCTAAAGAAAAAAGGCAAAAATTGGATGACAAGGCTGAAAAGTGCATTTTCACGGGCTACAGTGAAGAGTCCAAAGCCTATAGGTTGTACAATCTGGTCACCAAAAAAATTATCATTAGTAGAGATGTGGAGTTTTTAGAAGATCAGTCATGGGATGACACAATAGATTCGAACAACTCCCGATAGCTCCCGACAACTTAGATTGATGAAGAAGATGAAAAAGAAGATCTGGAAAATTCTGTAGCAACATAAAAAGATGGCTCTTGACAGCTCCTGATCAAAACAAACAAAAAGGGAAGCAGCCACAGACAGCCAGAAATTCGGCTCCTGACAGCTCCCGATGAGCACTTGACAATTTCAGACGAGCTCTTGAAAATTTTGGACGAGCTCCTGACAGCTCCCAATGAGCTCTTGACAGTTTTGGACGAGCTCCTGACAGCTCCCAATTGCTCTAGTTTCAGCCTGTTCAGCAGAACAGTAGCAGCACTGAAAATTCAAACCCCACTCTTGCCTCCCTAATGCCAAGAAAGACCAAGGGTCGAAGGGAGATCTACCAAAATGAAAGGTATGATGATGAATTTGATGAGAGTGTGAATTTTGCATTATTTTCTCACAATGATCCAATTTATTTTGAAGAGGTTGTGAAAGAGGATAAATGGTGTGAAGCCATGGATGAAGAAATAGATGCATTGGAAAGAAACAATACATGGGAGCTGATTGACTTGCCTCCAAGCAAGCAAGCTATTGGAGTAAAATGGGTCTATAAGACCAAAAGCAATGCCGAAGGAAGAATAGACTGGCACAAGGCAAGATTAGTTGTTAAGGGGTACAAACAACAGTTTGGAAGAGACTATGATGAGACATTTACCCCTGTTGCTAGGATGGAGACTGTGAGGATAGTCATAGCTATTGCTGCCCAACACAAATGGAAGGTATTTCAAATGGATGTGAAGTCTGTCTTCCTTAATGGAGTATTGAAAGAAGAGGTTTATGTGGAGCAGCCTTTTGGATATGAAGTTCCATGCCAAGAACACAAGGTGTATAGGCTGAAGAAGGCTCTTTATGGGCTGAAGCAAGCTCCACGGGCATGGTACAGTAGGCTTGAGTCATATTTGATGAGCAACAGCTTTAGCAAAAGCGATGGTGAGCCCACTCTCTACATCAAGGCAGCAAAAGGTAACATTTTAATTATTGTCTTCTATGTAGATGATTTAGTTTTTATTGGGGATAATGATTTCCTCATTTCTAATTTTAAAGAGTCCATGAAAAGAGAATTTGAAATGACAGATTTAGGTCTCTTGAGTTATTTTCTAAGCATAGAAGTAAAACAAATGCATGATTGTATTTTTATCTCTCAAGAGAAGTATGCAAATAAAATCTTGAAGAGGTTTAAAATGTTTGAGAGCAAGCCTACCCCAACACTAACAGTCGTAGGTCTTAAGTTGAGCAAAGAAGATTGCAACAACAATATGGATCCAACCATGTACAAAAGCTTGGTTGGAAGCTTGATGTATTTGACAGCAACTAGGTCGGATATAATGCATGGAGTGAGTCTAATTTTCAGATTCATGGAGACTCCAAGAGACACCCATTGGCAAGCGGGTAAGAGAATCCTAAGGTATGTGAATAGTACCAAAGGATATGGCATGTTGTACACAACATCAAAAGAATATGGGCTGGTTGGTTACACTGACAGTGATTGGGTAGGAAGTTTGGATGATAGGAAGAGCACCTCGGGCTATGTATTTCATTTGGGTTCGGGTGCTATCTCTTGGGTTTCTAAGAAGCAACCTATTGTTTCATTATCAACAGCTGAAGCTAAGTATATAGCAGCAAATGTAGCAGCATGCCAAACTATTTTACTGAGAAGAATCTTGGCAGATTTGAAAGAAGAACAAAAAGATGGAACAATGATCTATTGTGACAATGTTTCATCGATAGCCTTGACGAAAAATCCTGTGTTTCATGGAAGAAGCAAGCACATTGAAATCAGGTATCATTTCATTCGTGAGTTGGTTGAAAATGGTGAAATTAAGATGGAGTTTGTAGGTCTAAGCAGTAGCTAGCAGACATTTTCACCAAGCCTTTGAGCATTGATAGTTTTGTGCGCCTAAGGAGCAGATTGGGCGTTGTTGATCTAGATCAAATTTGATCTTGTTGTTTTGTCGGCTCAGGACAAAGGAGGAGTGTTGGAAATATTAATTGTCCCTGAGCCAGCTGTTCCCACACCTACCTGTCAGGAACAATTTTTATCTTTGCCAGTTTTGGGGGATCCTTCCTGCAGCTCCTGACAACTCCAAAATTGATTGTGGTAGTTGTTTTTGAAATCATCATTTACTGAGGTAGGTGATTTTGGATTTTTGAGAGGGAATGTTTGTCTTGGACAAAATGAATTGAAGGCAGATTATTCTGTCAGTTGGAAGAAGTCAGTTGGAGAAAAGAGTTGGGAAAAGGTGAGAGAAGAAGTTAGAGGAAAAATATTGCAACAGCAGACTGTGAGAAGAACATTCTCTCTATTCTCCCAGCAACTCCAGAACAACAACAGCTGTTAGTTATTTTGTAAGAGCAGTGATTGCTCCTAATCATTAGCAGTTTGCTTGAACAGCTTTTGATTGCTCCCAAAAGTTGTAATAGTTTATTGTTCTTAGTTTGTTTTTTGTCTTGTTATTTCCAGTTGATTAATAGTGAATCAAAGTTGCATGTCTCCTTGTTGTTTCCGCATTTTATATTTGGGTATTTCCAACTTGATTGGAAAACAAGGCAGCAGCTCTGTGTTTTGTGTTTGCATTTGGTTTTTTGAATCTTGACACATATAGCTACCCCTTCTTGATGATGGGGGCAAGTTGATACTTGAGCCCAAGACTGTGTTGGATGTGAGAGAGAAAAGGCTGCACAATAAGGTCACTCTAAAATATTTGATGAAATGAAAGAATCTTCCAAATGAAGATGCGATTTGGGAGAGAATGGAGATCTTTGAGCACCCCAACTTGAAGTTTCTTGAGGACAAGAAACAATTTGGAAGCGGGGATCGTCATGTCCCAAATTATTTGAATTGGTTTATGGAGGGAAATGAATTAAAAGTGTTTTTAAACACTATCATTAAATAATAAATAATAATAATTTATATCATTAATGAATAATATTTAATCCTTCTATGTGGCCAACTCATTTGAATTGACGCCTAAGAGAAAATATTTGAATTTCTTTGGATAGACCGAACCTTTTGGAAGATTCCTTTGATTTAGTATTTATACTAGTCTGGTACCTTTTTTGGATCATCATGGAATGAAGACACGGTGTGGGCATCTTGCAGAGATGAAATCCTATACAAGTCGTGATTGGGTAAGATGAAAACCTTATCACAATCTGTGTTTGCATTCACACATCTCCGACATTGTATTCTTACTATTTCTTTGCACATAACAGATAACTCGAGGTATACAGAACAAGCAATATATAGGGGAACGATCTCAGCAACCTTCATGGGCGAGCTCAGGCTCTGGCCCCGATTGTTCCTACAACGTCATATCCTCCAGTCGTGTGAAACACAAGGTGGCAAATTCCTTGATTGACATTCGCATTGAGCCTGAATAAGACTCCCAAAACTAGCAACGTATCTTTCTTAGATCTGTGAGGCAATTCCCAAGCATGTGATATTATACTCAACAGTACTCTTCACAGTGATCTCCGGAAGAAAATCGCATGTGGCAAGAGCGATGAAGTGGGGTGTTCTCAGGCTGGTAATCTGATGGATTGAATATGGAAAATATTTGCGTCTACTCCTGGGCAAATTGGGTGGACTACATGTAAACCGCAATCATCGATAGTTGAATGAACATTCACATATAATTTTGAGTTGATTGTCATTCTAGAAGACTACATAATTGTTTATGATTTCAGTGGGCACTACATCACTGTTGGAATTTTTGTGTTAATCGATTCAGTGATTATCATTTTCTGATTGTTTCCAGTATTACCAATATTTGGTTTATTACAGTTGAATTTTGTGTTTGGCTACTTGAACTGAGATTGATACTTTGTGTTAGTTTGAATACCATCTCTATTTCTCAGTGTGAATTCTTTGATTTGGTGTTTTACATCATATTGTTGTGCAATTTTTGAGGTGTGATCTGATGTCTTAATTTTAATTTTGTGCTATTGGTTATACTTTCCTAAGCAAGCATCTTACACTTTTGGATATAAATTTGTGTAGTATTCTCAAGATGTTTAATGAGACTATTGGTAGGTTATGGTAGATGAGGAGGACCCTAAATAGTGATCCAATTGTACCTCATGGGGATAGGTCCTTTGGAGGATTTCATTTTTACAATGTTTACTTATTAGTTAGATTGATCAATATGCCCTAGACTAAGGCATAGGAATGAGACATTTTATTGGAGCCAATGTTATGGGTATGTTTTAACTAATTTTGGTCAGACTTTGAGGTGGAAGTATGTGTTTGATCATGCTTTGGAAATTAGTTTTAGAATATTCCCATTTGTTGGGCAAGGTAGGCGTATCTCTTGCTATTTCAATATTGTCTTGATCAATGAGATATGTAGTGTTGACGAGCGTTTTTTGTGCATTCGTAAAACAAACAAAGTAATAGAGTACCCTGTCTCTTGAAAGGAAATCTTACTTCATAATAATAACCCCAAGGCTTCGATTGTCGGGTCTTGAATTTGCATAAGCAACTCAGTGGTTAATGTAATGCTAGATTTCACAAGGGACCTTACACTTAGTTGGAACTTTTGTGGACAAGAGTTTGTAAGAAATAAAATCGGGTATAAACTGTAGTTTCATTTTTAGATCTACAATCTAAAAATGACTTTTAATCATAAAATATGGCAATTTTATGATGTCATTTCTACCTAAATTAACCCAAAGGTTTTTTAAAATAAAGTTCAAAAGATAAGGGTTTAGAGATCCTAAATCTCAAACCTAAAGTCAGTAAAAACAATGGTTGATGGTATAGATACATAATTTTTTTACAAAAATAATTCCTATTTAATTAGGTTTCAACCCACAATACTACATAAACAATGAAATCTTAAAGGAAAAACTTTAATATTTTCACACTACAAATACTCAGGAATATATCCAATTGTTGGAACAATCTAAATGAACATTTACAGTTGACCTAATACTGTAAAAATATTAGACTAACCATGCACTACAATTTAAAATCAACAAATTATAAATGGTATGAGTACGAAATTTATCAAAATACCTCAACATTTTGCCATTATTGTAACTAAACCGAATTAAAACTAGAAAAAGGAACCATGAAGGTATTGAGAAATAACAAGAAAAGAACACCATAAATTCAATGTATTTTCTTATATTATTCTCAAAAATTCCTTTACAACAATCCCTGATCAACCCTTTCAAAATGAGAAAATGTTATCTTTTATAGATTTTCAAATACAAATTAAAGGCTAAGATACATTATTGATCAATGACCCAGATTTAGTAAAACAAGGGTAGTTTACATTAGGGCGGCCCATTTTACATTAAATGCAAAATTTAAAATAAAACTTTATATCACATAACCTTGGGTAAGCCAACTGGGTGTGAGGTTTCCTTTTCCCCTGGAGAAGATTTGCACATACTTCAAGAAATATCCTCCTCTAATGTAGCTCATCCAGTCTAATCCTTCCTTGCATATTCCAAAAATCTAGAAAGAACTCTATCAATTTCCTCATTGGGAGGTATGGCGATTATTTTCATTCTATGTGACAAGACAACCAGTTAAACATCAAACCCCTTTGTCATTTTCATCCAATCAACTTGAGATTCCTAGAATATATGCATTATTCTCAAAAACATAGAAGCATCTTCCAAATGGTCTTCTGTAAGAGTAACATTCGTTGAGAGAAAAAATACTCTTCCATGAATTCTTTAAACTATTAATATCCACATTCTCTCTAGAGATTGTTTTATCTGTTAAGGCTTCCAAAAAGGTAATGCATCCATCATAAATTTCATTCAAATTCTTTCATATTCTTTTACAATCAATTAAAGCCTTCTCCATTATCTCTTTTTTGAATTTTAATGAACGCAACCAAAATTCAAGTTCATTGGCTTCATCCTTAGTCACAATTTTTTCCTTAATCAAAATCTATTGTGGAACATCCATTAGCATACTCAGCTTGAGCATAATCTTATCATCTGAACTTTTGTAATCATAAGTTATCTTCTACACTTCTGGGAATAACTCTGAGTACACATGTAAAGTTGCATAATTCATCCAAGATTGGGATGACCTTGTCAAACACACCCTCAATCCATTTGTGAGTCACTCTAGCAGCAATCTTTATTTTCTTTAACTCATCAATGAATTCCTTAGACAACATCCTTGGAGGAGTTGATGTTCCCTCATCTTGTTGCACAGGACTAACCAAATGTTTGATGTAACTCTATATCTCTTCTATTTGTACCTTTAACTAGTCCTTTTCTTTGACTTCCTTTTCCAATATCTGCACAATTATTTCTACAAACTATCTAAGTTCATGAACCTCTTGCTTCTTAGATGTAGGTCCCATATTAATGGAGGAAGTGTTGTACTCCTCAGGAGAAATGTCTCCTTTAGCTTTATCATCAGTAGGGTGGCAATGTGCACAACCTTATTATTGGATTCATGTCTAACAATTTTAGAATAATATTTTTCCCTCTTCTTTTCCTGGGGCTTATTGATTCTAGATAACAATTCTTTGAGATTGGGAGCAACAAATTCTATTATAGGATTTTCCTATAGTTTTTTCTTCAACCAATCTAGTGCAGTAGGTTTCTCAACATTGGGTATGTCTCTTGATCTTTATTTTCTTGCAAAACTTGATCCTCTTGACCCTTATTCACTTTTCCTGATGGAACTCTTGTTGATCTTGTTGTTGTTGTTGATGTTCCTATCCATTATTATTTTTAGGATCATCCCTTTGTTCTTCGTCTTGTGTATACTTAGAAGGAATTTCCTTGGGTTCTTCTTTATGTTGTTCAACATTAACCTCCACCAACTATGACACTGTGCTCTATTCCTCCATTTGTTGCTCCTATTGGGGCACCCATTGTTGCATTTATCCTTGGATGTTTTTCTCCTCAATGATTGGAGCAGTCATTTCCTCAAGGGTTGAGGATCCTTTCTCCTCTTTCTCCTCCATTTCCTTTATGATTATGTCAATGTTATCCAAATTAGGGAATGGGATGCCATCCGAGGAGAATATTTCCTCTAGTAGACAATTTCCTTTAGACTTTCAAGTGAAATTACTTCTCCCCTTGACACATCCTCACCTTGTGAAGTATTTGGAGTGGTGAGAGTTGATGAAGTCATTGGTACCTCCTCATTTTTCATAAAGGAAGGCATATATTCTTGCTGCTCTATAGTGTATGGAAGAGTTGATTCTATTGTGGTCGAAAGAGGGATAGGAGTTGTGTCCACTAAAGAAGAAGCAACCTTCTTACCCTTGATTTTTATTTGTTTCTTCTTAAGATGCTCTTCTATTGTAGTCTTGGTTACCTCATTCTTTTCTTAGTATGTTTTCTTTTAAGAGTTTCTTCCTTATTCTTCCTTTTAGTCTTCTTTACCTCTACAAGCTCTCCCTTTGTATCTTCTTCATCAACATCATGAATTTCAACCTCTTTTTTTTCCTTTTCTTCCTCGGCTTCAGAAGACTAAGACTCCAATTCTCCCATCAAATCATAGGCTAGTTTCACCCATTTTTGTCAAGTTGGAGGTCTTATAATGAAATTAGGGATAGTGGTGTTTTAATCCTATGCCATTGCATCATTCTACATTGATTGAATTTCCCCCCCTCTTTTCCTTTCATTTCATGTGGAGAAACCTTTGTGGGAAAAACCTCCACACCCAAAGAGATCCAATGTTTGTATTAATCTTCAAGGAAGTACATCAATACAACAATCCTATTTGTAATCTGGTAGCACTTTGTCACTTTGACAACTTGCAAACAAACTCTTACAAACCACCATCTCAAGGCTCCAACATATAGAATTTTGTTGGAGAGAATACCACAAATGGTATTCTAAAACAACAAGCAAAACCACCTAAAAAAACCCATGCCCCCTTAGTGGATAGCCCATAAACATGGAATAAAATATTAAATTACCACATGGCCTTCACATGGGTGCCTAACCCATAACCAATTAGAATTGGTCAAACTCGAGTGCTTCATAACTCATCAACGGCTCCAATGGTTGTATGAAAGAGCATGAACCAACATGCAAACTTGGGTGCCCAAACATGTAAATAACATGCAAGGACATGCACACCAAAGTGGTCCCCACTCACAAAGTTGGACGTCCAAGAGGAATATCCTCCAAAAATGCTTTGTAATCACCATTGTAAAGGTCCACCTCTTTGAATGCAATTAAAATTTGTCATAGGAAAAGAAATAACAAATATTTTGTCCCTCATGTCCCCTAAAACACTTTCCAAAGAATGTGGAGACACATAAATCAACGTAGGATAGTAATTATAATTTCACCTATCCTAACATTCTCCCACTCAACATTATACATTTCAATTACATCCATGAGATACAAATACAATATAATCAAGTACAGTGATCAAGGCTCGTGGCCTTCCTGCACCAAGAGAACTTATTCATGGTCACTGGCTTTGTGAGAGAATTTGCAACATTATCCAAAGTGTCAACCTTCTCAATCAAAACCTTACCATTCTTGACTAGTTCTCACACAAAGTGATATTGAATGTCAACATGCTTAGTACAAGCATGATACATATGAATTTTAGTTAAACATATGGCACTCTGATTGTCACATCCAATCTTCACTGTCCTACAATCAAAACCAATGCCACTGCCAAGCCTTTGTAACCAAACTGCCTCCTTAGAGGCATGTATAGAATCCATATACTCTGCTTTGGAGGTGGAAAATGCAACTATAGGCTACCTCTTACTCATCCAACTCATTGAACCTCCAAACAAAGTAAAAACATAACCACTAGTGGACCTTCGGCTATCCAAGTCACTTGCCTAATCTACATCAACAAAACCCTATATGTCCAATAAATTATCCACATCATCAGTACCATGATAAATCAAATATTAATCTAAAGTACCACACAAATATCTAAACACCGTGTCTTAACAAAATTCCAATGCTCTCTACCAAGGTTAGACATAAACCTGGTCAAAACTCCCACTGCTTAGACTATATCTAGTCTAGTGCAAACCATTACATACATTAAACGATCAATTGTACTAGCATAAGGAACATTAGACATCTCTTCAATATCATCATAAGAATTAGGACACATGTCTAAAATCAACTTAGTATCAATCGGAAATGGAATATTTATTAGTTTACAATCATGCATATTAAACCTCTACAAAATTGTATCAACATACTTACTTTGACTTAACCAAAGCTCTCTACAAACTTGATCTCTATTGATCTCCATCCCAAGAATATATTTTTCAGCCCCCAAATCCTTCATATCAAATGCTCTAGAAAATTGATTCTTAAGATCCCTAATCATCACCTTGTTGTTACCCATAAACAACATGTCATCAACATACAATAAAATGATTAGCATCCAATCATCAATAACCCTAATGTAAACACAATGATCCTCCTCACTCCTAATAAAACCAAACTTCAATGTAAGGCATTAAAATTCTAGGACCACATCTTGGGTGACTAGTTCAAACCATATAAAGATCTCCTTAACCTATAAACCAAGTGTTTTTTTCCTTTCACAAGAAAACTGTCAAGTTGTCATATATAAATCTCTTCCTCAAGATCCCCATGCAAGAAAGAATTTTTAACATCTATTTTCTCTATTTTAAAATCATAAGCAACAACAATATATAATAGGAATCTAATAGAATTTAACTTAGCAACAAAACATAAAATTTTAAAGAAATCAACTCCCTCTCTTTAGGAGTAGCCCTTGGCCACCAATTTGGCCTTGTACCATTCTAATAGACTATCTGCTCCAAATTTATTTTTAAATACCCACTTGTAGGGCTTCTTCCTTCCTTTGGGAAAAATCATGATATCCCAAGTATCACAACTATCTAAGGCCATCATCTCCTCCTGCATGCCCTACATCTAAGACCCACTCTCTTCCAAAGAAAGCGCCTCCATGTAGGATCTAGGTTCATCATTAGTACTCCAAAAAGTGAATACAATGAGAATTATATGGGCTATACCTATCGACTGTATTTCATTGTCTTGAGGATCTTCTCATGGTAGGAGTAAGGGGTTCTTGTTGCTCTTCTTCTTCTACATGCTCATCCTACACATCATCTGAACTCTCTGAACCGTATTCTTCTTCTCCATCCTCTAATCCATCTGGTTATTCTTCCACATGTGCATCTTCTTGCATTTCAATCTTTGTCTTGAAGTGTATTTTTTTTGTCTTATCTTTCTCCTTTGGTTTTTCTTCACTAGAGTAAGCTCTAAATTCCCTGAAAAATCACATCTCTAGACAAAACCATTTTATGGGTTAGTGGATTCCAAAGCTTATAACCTTTTACATTCTCACTATAACCAACAAAGATGCATTTATGTGATTTTGGATCCAACTTAGAACACTTCTCTTCAGGCACATGAACAAAAGTTTCACAACCAAAGACCCTTAAATATGAAACATAAGGATTTTTAGCTATCCACACTTCACAAGGATTTTTATCAACAAGAGTTGAACAAGGAGACCTATTAACCAAATAACATGTAGTACTTACAACTTCTTCCCAAAAGCATCTATCAAGATTATCACCACTCAATATGCTCCCAACTCTTCCCATCAAGGTTCAATTCATTCTTTCTACTACCCCATTTTATATGGAGTAGTCTATTGCTGAACAATACCTGCATGCTTAGAAAACTCATTAAATTCCCTAGAACAATATTCACTCCCATTATCATATCTCAACACCCTTATCTTATAATTTGTTTGCTTCTCAACTAAGGCTTTAAATTCCATAAATTTATTGAAAGCTTCACATTTTGCGTGCATAAAATAAATCCAAGTGTATCTTGACACATCATCAATGAACATAACATAATAACAAGATTAAAGAGTTAACATCCATTGGTCTAAACACATCCGAATGAATGATCTCTAATAATCTCTTAGCTTTATTAGTCCCATTAGGAAATGATGATATTTTTTTTTTACCAAACACGCAATGCTCACAAAAATCATTTTTACCAAAAAAATATTGTCAACCAACTTTTTATTCAAAATGGTCCTAAGAACCTTTTCACTTATGTGACCTAATCTATGGTGCCACAACATACATGCATTTTCAACATCAACTACATTGGAAGAATTACAAAAATGTGGAGGCATTAAGCCTAAATAAAGTCCCTATCCAAGATCCTTTAGCTATCACCAAAATCCCTCTTACCAACTTGTAACCAGACTTGTCAAATGTCACATGCATTCCAGAATCATTCAGCTTGGATACTAAAAGTAAATTTCTCACAAGTCCTAGAATATGTAAAACATGATCAAGGGTTTTAACCCTTTCATCACTGAAACACAACTTTACCTTTCCCTTACCAAAAATTATTTTCATGTTGTTATCACTAGGGAAAAATTCTCCCCTGTCATAAGCTAAATATGAAGTAAAGAACTCCTCATGAGGAGTCATATGGTAGGAGCAACCTGAATCAATAAGTCAAGCATCATCAATATTAGTGTTAACAAAAATAAACAAAGCATCAGAATCACCATATGACTTTTCCGTGGAAGTATCCAAACTCTTTTTCATGTTTCTACACTCCTTCATATGCCCTCTCTTACCACAATTCCAACACTTTACTCTTCTTAGGGGTTTTAGAACGTCCTTTAGACTTATCTCTCTTCTTGTCCCCTTTAGGTCCTCCTTTTCTTTGGACCTTCCTCGCACATGCAAGGCATCTTGGGAGCCCACATTCATGGAATTTCTCCTCATTTATTTTGAAATAAATATTGCAACGATACTATGCATCTTCGATTTTGTACCACCACCACTTATGGAAATAATTAGATTTTCCAAAAATTCAGGTAAAGAACAAAGCATCAAAATACATATATCTTCCTCTTCTATCTTAACATCTACAAATGCAAGCTAACTTTAATCATATTAAAAGAATTTAAATATTCTACAATAGAATCGCCATCCTTCATTTTTAAAGAATACAAACATCTTTTGAGATATAGCTTATTTGTTAGACTTTTGGTTTGGTAAATATCACCTATCCTCTTCCACAAATTGTATGTGGTAGATTCTTGTGAAACATTCCAGAGGAAAAAATCTGCAAGACACAACTAAATGGTTCCTCGTGCCTTCTTGTTCATTTTCTTCTAATCTTCATTAGACATTGATTATGGTTTCTTTTCACTTGAAAATTCCAACCACTTATCTCTCTCTTCAAAGAGATCCTCCATCTTCAACTTCCACATTTCATAGCCAGTGTCATTTAACTTCTCAATATCTAGAGGAGAGGTTGAATCCATGGTTTTCAATCTTCTTCATAAATCCGCAAAACCCACAATGCACAAGCTCCCACTGTGTTGGGTGAAAATAATGTAATCAACTTTTCAATAGATTACACCATCTAGATTTCAGCCACAACTATGTGAGATTACTCTCTCCTGTCAGAAAGGGGAGGCACCCTTTCTTACTGCTAATTAGAAGTTGTAGTAAACTTGAAGGGATACTTACAAAATATACACTGTACTCATGAAATGGGGGGGGGGTGTTACATTCATACTTCTCTATTTTTTCAGAGAAGATGTTTACAATGCTTCACTATGAAAAGCTTTAGATCTAAAACAACTTAAACTTAAACAACAACAGTAATGCCGATATTCCTATCTTGACAAAGCATAGCTTAGAAATACCAGGTAAATTTATAATAACAAAAGTAAAGAGAAAAGGGAAGGCTCACTAAGGCACAAAGTCGTTCCGTAGCCTTTTTAATGTTGAATCCCATGATGATATCGTTCGTTGTATTAGAAGCACAAAGTCTTCTTAGACACAACGATTCCTTGAACAACAAGAACGATTACAAGCACAAAGTCTTGTAGATCCTTCAACAAAATCTTCAAACGTAAACAAATCCAAATGATAAATGTAACACAAAGTTTACATCAAACACTTGAATCCCTTTCAATCTCATACAATAATTACTACTGATATAATCAACACACAAAACGATTGATTCCAACACAAAGTCTGGCATGCAATCTTCTTCTTTATTGATTAGATCTGAATTCACAATATTGAACACAAAGTCTCAATGCTTGTTTCAAAATAGCAATACTTCGTTGCAAAATCTCAAAAGGTAACTATTACAAAAGAAATCCCTCTTATTTATAAAAAGGAGGGAAGAGCAAAATTAGGAAATCAGATGAGTAAAAATAGGAAACCCTAATCTAACTGAGTGTAATTTATTTCTACGTAATTGCACCTCATATTTTGGTGTAATTACTTTTTACAAAAAGACACCTAAAGTGTCAAGAACTATTTACAATGTGCAAAATAGGGGACACCACAAATGGCAAACACTGGAGACGAAAAGAAGACTATTGTTCTTTGCTTTGGGCGCGAAAGTCTTCATATTTCTTTGTTGTCTCTCTCAAGAACTTATTATCTAGTCCGATTGTAAAATCCACCAATGTATGTATTTTGGTAATCAACTTCTTTGCAGACGAAGAAACCTTTTTACATCTTTCAAGATGAGACTTGAAACAATCGAGTGAAAGTCATAGATCACATACAGTGTGTAAGGTGTTTTTAGTAAAACCTTTATCATCCACCAACTTCATGAAGGCTTCTTTATACACTTGAATTATTTTGCTGAGGGGAAGGAAGGTGTGCTCGTCATCGCTTGTTACTACTAATTCCTGAGCTGCAGGGGCTTTTTGAGGAATAGTTGAGACAGTAACTATGGGCACCGTTGTAGTCATTATGGGCCCAGTTGTTTGTATGCCAAGTTGATTCTGCAAAGATTCATTCATAAATCTATCAAAATCAGCCTCCGAAGAAATGTCAAAGGATGGAGATGACAAGCTAGGGAGAGAAACTGGCAAACTAGATAAGTCATTGATATTTTTTGATTGGCCAACTGCAGGAGAAACCAACACTGTCGACACTACTAGTAGGGAAGAAACATCTTCTACCCCTATAACCGTGGTAGGAAGAGGAGAAGAAAGAATGGGGAGAATGGGAGATTTTGGAATTGAAGGAATATGAGATTGCGAAGAAACTGTAACCTGTTTGGTTTCACCTTGAGGGGGTGACAAAACCCGTTCACTCTCTTGGTACTCCTCAACCTCTTGTGCTAATTGATCTTCTTCTCCATTTGATGCAGTCCCTCCAGAGTTCTCATCGTCTGATTCTTCGGATTCAAACTCTGTATCTCCTCCTTCTTCATCTGAAGACAACTCCTTGGAAACAAGCTCTTTCTCTTCAGCACGAGATGTAGTAGCCCTTGTTTCTTGTATTTCAGTAGTTCATGGAGTACTTTTCCCCACAGTGAACTTAATCCTTGGCCCTCTTCTTGATGAAGAAGGAATCGCTGCCTATTTTTCTTTGGTGCGAGATTCTGGCAGTGGAGCAGGATTCTCTTTAGGGAGCTCACCTTTAGAATCTGTTTTTAAGTATTTTATTTGAAAACCATGCTTGGCTAGCCATTCCGCCGTGTTGTGTAGGCTAAGGGCCAACCTTTCTCTCATGTAAGTGCATTCTTTTTTGGACCATTGCACTGTAGGCAAAGGTTTCCCGGCAATGTTGTCCTCGTCATAGGTAGAATTAAGGATGTCACCTGGATCCATGAAATCTTTAGGTAAATCAGCTGTTTGGAGAGCCCTGATTTGATCGACTATCAACCTATAGAAATCCATTTTTCGTACATCCTCTTCATCTCTGTATTCTGCCCATATGTCCTCAAAATGGTAGACATGGCTGTGACCTTTCTTGAGTTTCTTCTTGACATCCCTAAAGTCAAAGTCATGCCTGTACCTGTAGGTCTTGAGAGTATTTATGTGCATCTCAGCTGAAACATTCTTGGCCTTCTGCACAGTTCTGATTGTGTACCTGCCAATGGTTAATGGAAATTTAAACCCTGGCTTATGATTCTTTTGTCGTTCCTTGTGCACATAAATTGATTGCCTGCACAATTCCATAAGAATCCATTTATCTGATGGGTATCTGGGAAGCATGAAAGGGGATCCCGTGAAACATCCTACCCTTATGTAAGTAAAGGTAGGAAATTATAGAAACACACATCCCACCTTGATGACCACCTTGTAAGCTTCATCTGAAATCCTCTTCTTCTCCAAAGTTGGATCAAAAGTAAATAGCAAGGGAGCAAAGAAGGCATCTGTGACTCTTCTAAAATGGTGAAAACTCTCCCTCAGGTTCAATTGGTAATAGTAGTCATAGATTGGGGTAGAGTGCCTATTACCTTTGGTAGATAAACTTGGAAACTATCTCATCACTGCTGCTGAGTACACCAAGAAGGAAGTCATATAAAATTTTAAGGTGGTGGGCACCTTGATCAGTTGATCATGAATTTCGTCACTGATCTGTGTTCCCCAATCAATGTGCACTTTCCTCCTTCGGATAATCCGGATGTATTCATACATCCAATCTTGGAAATAAGAAGAACCAGGCAAGCCCTTGACTCTGCTTAACAAAGTAATCATATCTCTTACGTCTTCTTTGAAGTCACTCCTGGGGAGTCCCTTAGGCCACCTAGAAACAACATGCCGAGGGGTCTTCAACCACTGTGAGTTAATCAATGTTTTGGCTCTGACTGGATCATTGTCAAATATTTCTTGAGCCCTCTGTATTGTGATAGAGGTGTATTGTTCCATCTGTGGCACTTTGAAGACTATGTCAAAAAACTCACCATCAAGCCTCATTATTACTTATCTTGCTGAATCCCTTACTGTTCTGTCTTCTTCAATGTAGTGTGCAACTACCTGAAGTACAAACTCTGTGTGATGGGCTGAAGTTGGAAAAGTCGAAACCATATGAAGATTGCTATGTACAATGGCTTTCAAATTCTCGTCCCACAGTCTCTGCTGAATCCTCTTCACGAACTCAGCCAGATCTTGATGGCTGATCTCAGTGTCTTTGATTTCATCTACCTTGGACAACACCACGGTTGGAGGGAAGACGCCTTGGTACTTATACTTTATCTTCTCCTTATCTTTAGGAGATGGCGATGACGTTTCAGCTGACATTTAGGAGAGCAGAGACCAATGTAATTCTTATCTCTGAAGATCCTTGACGGAAACTTAGAACAAATTGCAAGAATGGCGGATGCAATGATTGTCAGGAAAAATGTCACATGGGAAAGCGTGAGATGATCAAGGCGATATGGAGTTATTGTGTTTTGGCCGAGTGGCATAGAAAACGAGGAGTGGATATGAGCACGGTGGAAAAAATGAAAAAGAAACACTATTTCAAGTGTTAGGAAAAAATTGCAATTTTTTGGTGCTTGGGCAGTGAAAATCACCGCTCGAGCACCGAAGTAATATGCCAATTTGGTGTCGAGGTGGTGAAAAACACCGCCCGAGCACCAAAGTTGACACTTGGGAAATTTCGAGGGTTGATTGATGTTGGTGTCGGGGCGGTGTTTTTCACCGCTCGAGCACCAAAGTTGTGAGGCAATTCGGTGTCGTGGCAGTGATTTTCACCGCCCCGACAATTAGGGTAAATTTGTGGATGGGTGTCATGGCGGTGAAAATCACCGCTATGACACCGGTATGCTTGGTGACTGTCATGAAATCTCACCTGCGCGCTGAAGGAAAAAAGAGAAGGACGAACACGTTGGGAGAAAGGAAGGTTTGCCATGACAGTTGCCAAGTATGGGTAGTTGAAAAACGACAGTGAGAGAAATGATAAAAGACACGGATGGAAAAAAGAAAACAAAGCGACACAAAGGAGAGGTGAAGAATGTCAAAGACAACAGGAAATTCGAGGGTGTTGAAACTTAAACAAAGAAAACTAATCAACTGTAACAAAAAGATGAACTTACCTGTGATAGCAATGGCGGAGGTGATAGACAAAAACCTCGCGTCGGAGAGGAAACAACAAGGCTCGATCTCTAAGGAAGCAACTCAAAATAGCACAGGAGCACGCGAAGTGAGGAGATGAAGGCGTTAAGATCAAAGAAAGAAAATAACTCGGACTCTAAAAAGATATTAAAAAACTAAACATTAACTCACGTCCCCCGCATTGAATGCGGCAGAAAAGACTAACACAACGCAAAAATAGGTGCTCGGGCGGTGATTTTCACCGCTCGAGCACCAAACTGACTACAAACCTTTTGGTGCAATGGCAGTGAAAAACATCGCCCGAGCACCAAAACTATAAAACGAAAATAGGTGCAATGGCGGTGATTTTCACCGTCGTTGCACCAAAAATAGTTAGAAGAAAAAAAAAGGTGCTACGGCGGTGAATTTCACCGCTCGAGCACCAAACACTAGGAAAAAATAAACTAACTCCTGGGATAAAAGGAGTCAGACTTTAAGCTCAAACTCAAGCCTATCGTCGCCTACCCGGACTAGGTAGGTTAAGGAGTTCGTAAAATGATTTTGTGCCTTGTTTTGCGTTATCCGTGAATCGAGCGCAGCTAGATTCTATGATAACAGCTGGCTCCTGCTGGGGATCTTTCTTCAATCATTCTTTCAAATGAGTGAAGAGAGAAGAACAACCAGAGCTCAAGTGCCTTTATCCATCCATTGGGCTTGGAGTTAGGCGACAACGACAAAAAGCGAAAGAACAAAAAGACGTGAAAACTAAGACTAAGAATAAAAATACTTACCTCTGGAACGTTCGATATTTTAACACACAAAGTGTTTGAGATGTTGTCCGCTGTGTGGAAGGGCGAACGACGTTCCATCTTTGTAGGCTAATAAGAAACTATTTTCACCGCACAGTTGATGAACCAGGAAGGGTCCAGTCCATAGTGAATTGAACTTCCCATGCATACCTTTTGGCTCTCTTCGTTTATCCCATAAGAGAACGAGGTCGCCAATTTGGAAGTCCCTGGATTTAGCCTTCTTATCAAACAGTTTCTTTACTTGTTGCTGGTGTTTGGAAATGTGATCAGCAACTTGGACACGCTTCTCCTCCAATTCAGAGAGATACATTAAGCGTTTGTTTGCAGAATTTTCAAAGGTCTCGTCTTCGATAGCCTTTGCCAGCTTGAGGGCCGGAAATTGCAGAGTTATGGGTGATTCGGCATTTAATCCGTACAAGAGTTGAAAAGGAGACATGCCAATTGCCCGCTTGGGAGCGATCCTGTCTGCCCATAAGGCATCATACAAAGCCTTATGCCAAAGGCGTTGATTTTCCTCTACTAGCTTCCGGATGATAGTCACTAGATTTTTGTTGCTCGATTCTGCTTGACCATTACCTTGTGGATAATAGTCAGAAGAATGTGACAAGGTTATGCCATGTTCAAAACAAAATTCGATAATTTCGCTTGAAGAAAAGGCAGAAGCATTGTTGGCGACGATCTTGTTTGGCATGCCAAACCTGGAAATGATATTCTCTTTCAGGAATTCGCACACTACTTCAGAAATTGCGCGCTTAGTGGGGATTGCCTCTACCCACTTGGTAAAATAGTTGGTAGCAATCAAAACATAGACATGTCTAGCACTGGAAGATGGATTAACTGCACCTATGAAGTCTATTCCCCATTGTTGGAAAGGTTCTTCGATTACTACCGGCTTCAGCGGTAAAGCTGCCAGTTTGGGTCGACCAACAAACTATTGACATAACTCGCACTTATGTACCCAGGAGTATGCATCTTGGAAGAGCATAGGCCAATAGTATTTTGCTCTCAAAATTTTGTGAGTAGTGACCGGTGCTGAGAAATGTCCTCCGCATGCCAAGTCATGGTATGATTTTAACAATTTTTCTTGTTGTTCCTTGTCCACACACTGTGGAAACGTACTATCGATGGCACGCTTGTACAAGCCATTGTCCCATAAGACAAAATTTGCTGATTTTAACTTGACAGTCCTTTTTTCTTTTGATGTCAAGTTGCTGGGGAATTCACTGTATGTAAGAAAATGAGTGATATTAGAAAACCACTCATCAGTGGTGCTGACAAACAGCACAAGGGGTAGGTCTTTGGAATTTTCTTCAACATCAGGAACTTCTTCATCTTTTGAAACTTCTTTGTCGGGGTTGTTCTCAGCAATGAGTTGGCATAGGCCACGTCCCCGTACCAGTTTGGTGGGTTTGATCTCCATATCATACTCCTGAATCTTGGCAACCCAGTTGCCTCTTTTGGTCCTGAATTCCTGCTGTGTTAGAATTGACTTAACAGTTGTATCTGGAACTAAGACCTTGACATGACTATTCAAGATGTAAAACCGGAAATACTTAATGGCCTTGACCACGGCAAAGGCATGCTTCTCCATTTGAGAATACTTCAACTCATAGTTTTTGAGGGGGAAGCTGATAAATGCAATGGGTGATTCAAAACCTTCATGGTTTTCCTGTACCAACATAGTTGAAAGTGTATGCTCGGAAGCATAACTATACATTACGAAGTCTTTGGTGAAATCAGGACAAACTAATACAGGAGCATGAGCGATTGCCTCCTTGACATTGTCAAACGCAGCTTTCCCTTCCGCAGTCCAGTGGAAAGTGGTATTACCTTTCATCATGTCTACAATATGACGAGTTTATTCCGCAAAGTTCGGGAGGAACCTTCGCAAGAAATTTACCTTACCGAAGAATGAGTGAACAATCTTCTTACTTGATGGCAGGGAGAGGGATCTGATGCTATTGAATCTTTCCAGGTCAATCTTAATTCCTTCGGTAGACACTATATGACCAAGGAGTTTACCCTCTGTAACCCCAAAAACTGACTTTTTAGGATTTAGAGAAATACCATGCTGACGACATCTTTCCAAAATTTGTCTCAGGTGATAGCAGTGCTCATGACATTTTTTAGAAAATATTGTGAGGTCATCAAGATACACCACAATGAACTTACCCATCACGTCACAGAAAGCTAGGTCCATAGCACGTTGGAAAGTAGCACCGGCATTTATCAAACCAAAAGGCATCCGACGGTATGCAAAGGTACCCCATGGTGTCGTGAAAGCGGTCTTGTGTTGATCATCTGTGGTGACTTCAATTTGATTGTAACCAGAGAAACCGTCCAACATGGAGAGCATCTCAGATCCAGTCACATTCTGCAAGACTTGGTCCATGACGGGGAGAGGGTAATTGTCTTTAAGTGACAACTGGTTGAGATTTCTAAAATCAACGTAGATGCGGATCTCACCATTCTTCTTACGCACAGGGACGATATTTGCTACCCATGTCAAATGGTGAATTGGGAAGATTATTCGTGCGTTCAACATCTTTTGAACTTCTGCAAGAATTGTTCCAGAAATCTTTGGGTTGTACTGCCTTTGCTTTTGCTTAAAAGGTAAAGCTCCAACCTTTAGTGGGATATCATGCTGCACTTCCTTTGGTCGGAAAGATTTGAGATATTTTGCCTCAGACCTTTGAACCTTGGTTCTTTTTGCATGGTCGATAATATCAAAGGCTTGGAAAGAATTTTGTAAACTAGATGTAGTGACTTCACTAATCGGTTTAATGAAAGGCACGTTGGTCTTTGGAATCGGGTGATTAGCTTTAGGTACAATGGGAGTGGGAGTTAAGGAATGTGGCACATTGGTTTGTGGATTTACTACTTTCTTAGGTTGCCAAGGGAGGGGAGATCCTCTCTTGGCAATCATGATGGGCGGCTTTTCCTTTTCAGGTGGGGCAACAACTTGAACTTTGTCAAGTTGGTTTTGTTGGTACCGCGTAAAGACAACATAAGTATATGTCACCAAGTCATCTGATTCCTCTTCCTCCGTTATTTGCAAGTAGTTGATCTTGGAGTCGCCAGTCGATTTTGTTTCTTCTTCTTGGAAGAGATCGACATTTTGTTCTTCAGGATAATCTGGCTGAGCATAATCTTCTTGTTCAGTTTCATAATACCCTGCAACAGCATTTGTAGGTGGAGCTTCAAGAGCGAGCCTACTTGGTGGCGCTGGAAGACGATTTTGAGTTTTGTTCCCGACATAATTTGGGAAAGCCCTTCTGGGGACATCCTTGTAATTTGTGTTATTGTTGGCCACTTGCTTCTTCAGGGCGAGGAGCTCATTTGCCAAACGTTGCACCATAGGGTCAGTGAAATTGGAACTGGTGCTAGGAATGATGGCATTGGATGCCGAAGATCCTGATGCTTGCATCCTTTTGTTGGTGTTGGAGCTGCCACTAATTCTGATCTCTCCAGCTAGGATCATATCATCTTCAAGACTCGTGGCTAATTGTTGTGTTGCTTCAACATTAGCCAAAGTTTCCCTACATAAGAAGAAACTCACCTTGGGTAACTGGGTATTTATGAAGAAGCACTTCAATTTGTGATCCGTAGGTTTTGCATCTTGTGGGATCCGCGTCACCAACTTGTTGAACTTGGCCACAAATTCTCTCATCGGTTCATGAGCTTCTTTTCGCATGGTTGTCAATTGTGCCAACAAAGCATGTGCATCTTCAGCGGGCTTGAATCTTTCCTCGAACTTTGTTCGGAGAGTAGCCCAACTGGTGATCGAAGCGTTGGGGAGTGTATAAAACCACTTGATAGCAACCCCTTGAAGGGATTCGATGAAGAGTCTTATAGAGACATCTTTATGTTCGATGGCCAAAACGCCACAAACGATATAGAAGGCAGCAATGTGTTCATCGGGATGTTGCTTGCCATCACCGGTGAATTTCGGGAGATGTTTCCTCGAAACACGCAGAAGATCATGTAGTGGTGCAGCCAAACGTAAAGGACCAAAGGCATTCCCCCATGGTCCAGTAGGTGGTGCGGCCATTATCGGTTGTATGATAGATGCTTGAGTCGGACGCCTATTGTAGACAGACCAAATAGGTGGGAAAGGGGATCTGTCTTTCTGAGGAGGAAAACTCGTAGCACGCTGCAACAATGACCTCGTTCATGAAGGAGTAAAAGGAAAGTTACGTTGCAGTAACTCTTCAAACAGGGGATCTGTAAATCCTTGAGCTCTCAAACTTCGAGTATAACTTCGGTCCGCCAGAATGTAGATCTGAAAAAGATGAAGATTTACAAAGGAAATTTTACAAGATTCAATAAGAAACTGGAAATGATTTTACTTCAATCAAAAGCTTGAGGCTTGGATTGCGTGTTCATTCCCCAGCGGAGTCGCCAAAAAACTGTTGGGTGAAAATAATGTAATCAACTTTTCAATAGATTACACCATCTAGATTTCAGCCACAGCTATGTGAGATTACTCTCTCCTCTCGGAAAGGGGAGGCGCCCTTCTTACTACTAATTAGAAGCTGTAGTAAACTTGAAGGGATACTTACAAAATATACACTATACTCATGAAATGGGGGGGGTGTGTTACATTCATACTTCTCTCTTTTTTCAGAGAAGATGTTTACAATGCTTCACTATGAAAAGCTTTAGATCTAAAACAACTTAAACTTAAACAACAACAGTAATGCCGATATTCCTATCTTGACAAAGCATAGCTTAGAAATACCAAGTAAATTTATAATAACAAAAGTAAAGAGAAAAGGGAAGGCTCATGAAGGCACAAAGTCGTTCTGTAGCCTTTTCAATGTTGAATCCGGTGATGATATCGTTCATTGTATTAGAAGCACAAGTCTTCTTAGACACAGTGATTCCTCGAACAACAAGAACGATTACAAGCACAAAGTCTTGTAGATCCTTCAACAAAATCTTCAAACGTAAACAAATCCAAATGATAAATGTAACACAAAGTTTAACACTTGAAGCCCTTTCAATCTCATACAATAATTACTACTGATATAATCAACACACAAAACGATTGATTCCAACACAAAGTCTGGCATGCAATCTTCTTCTTTATTGATTAGATCTGAATTCACAATATTTAACACAAAGTCTCAATGCTTGTTTCAAAATAGCAGCACTTCATTGCAAAATCTCAAAAGGTAACTATTACAAAAGAAATCCCTCTTATTTATAAAAAGGAGGGAAGAGCAAAATTAGGGAATCAGATGAGTAAAAATAGGAAACCCTAATCTAACTGCGTGTAATTTATTTCTATGTAATTGCACCTCATATTTTGGTGTAATTACTTTTTACAAAAAGACACCTAAAGTGTCAAGAACTATTTACAATGTGCAAAATAGGGGACACCACAAATGGCGAACACTGGAGACGAAAAGAAGACTATTGTTCTTTGCTTTGGGCGTGGAAGTCTTCATATTTCTTTGTTGTCTCTCTCAAGAACTTATTATCTGGTCCGACTGTAAAATCCACCAGTGTATGTATTTTGGTAATCAACTTCTTTGCAGACGAAGAAACCTTTTTACATCTTTCAAGATGAGACTTGAAACAATCGAGTGAAAGTCGTAGATCACATACAGTGTGTAAGGTGTTTTTAGTAAAACCTTTATCATCCACCAACTTCATGAAGGCTTCTTTATACACTTGAATTATTTCGCTGAGGGGAAGGAAGGTGTGCTCGTCATCGCTTGTTACTGCTAATTCCTGAGTTGCAGGGGCTTTTTGAGGAATAGTTGAGACAGTAACTATGGGCGTCGTTGTAGTCATTATGGGCCCAGTTGTTTGTACGCCAAGCTGATTTTGCAAAGATTCATTCATAAATCTATCAAAATCAGCCTCATAAGAAATGTCAAAGGATGGAGATGACAAGCTAGGGAGAGAAACTGGCGAACTAGATAGGTCATTGATATTTTTTGATCAGCCAATTGTAGGAGAAACCAACACTGTCGACACTACTGGTAGGGAAGAAACATCTTCTACCCCTGTAAGCGTGGTAGGAAGAGGAGAAGAAAGAATTGGGAGAATGGGAGATTTTGGAATTGAAGGAATATGAGATTGCGAAGAAACTATAACCTGTTCGGTTTCACCTTGAGGGGGTGACATGTCCCGTTCACTCTCTTGGTACTCCTCAACCTCTTGTGCTGATTGCTCTTCTTCTCCATTTGATGTAGTCCCTCCAGAGTTCTCATCGTCTGATTCTTCGAATTCAAACTCTGTATCTCCTCCTTCTTCATCTGAAGACAACTCCTCAGAAACAAGCTCTTTCTCTTCAGCACGAGATGTAGTAGCCCTTGTTTCTTGTATTTCAGTAGTTCGTGGAGTACTTTTCCCCACAATGAACTTAATCCTTGGCCCTCTTCTTGATGAAGAAGGAATCGCTGCCTGTTTTTCTTTGGCGTGAGATTCTGGCAGTGGAGCAGGATTCTCTTTAGGGAGCTCACCTTCAGAATTTGTCTTGAAGTTTTTTATTTGAAAACCATGCTTGGCGAGCCATTCCGCCGTGTTGTGTAGGATAGGGGCCAACCTTTCTCTCATGTAAGTGCATTCTTTTTTGGACCATTGCACTGGAGGCAAAGGTTTCCCGACAATGTTGTCCTCGTCATAGGCAGAATTAAGGATGTCACCTGGAGCCATGAAATCTTCAAGTAAATCAGCTATTTGGAGAGCCCTAATTTGATTAACTATCAACCTACAAAAATCCATTTTTCGTACATCCTCTTCATCTCTGCATTCTGCCCATATGTCCTCAAAATGGTAGACATGGCTGTGACCTTTCTTGAGTTTCTTCTTGATGTCCCTGAAGTCAAAGTCATGCCTGTACCTGTAGGTCTTGAGAGTATTTATGTGCATCTCAGCTGAAACATTCTTGGCCTTCTGCACAGTTCTGATTGTGTACCTGCCAATGGTTAATGGAAATTTAAACCCTGGCTTATGATTCTTTTGTCGTTCCTTGTGCACAGAAATTGATTGCCTGCACAATTCCATAAGAATCCATTTATCTGATGGGTATCTGGGAAGCATGAAAGGGGATCCCGTGAAACATCCTACCCTTATGTAAGTAAAGGTAGGAAATTATATAAACACACATCCCACCTTGATGACCACCTTGTAAGCTTCATCTGAAATCCTCTTCTTCTCCAAAGTTGGATCAAAAGTAAATAGCAAGCGAGCAAAGAAGGCATCTGTGACTCTTCTAAAATGATGAAAACTCTCCCTCAGGTTCAATTGGTAATAGTAGTCATAGATTGGGGTAGAGTGCCTATTACCTTTGGTAGATAAACCTAGAAACTATCTCATCACTGCTGCTGAGTACACCAAGAAGGAAGTCATATAAAACTTTAAGGTGGTGGGCACCTTGATCAGCTGATCATGAATTTCGTCACTGATCTGTGTTCCCCAATCAATGTGCACTTTCCTCCTTCGGATAATCCGGATGTATTCATACATCCAATCTTGGAAATAAGAAGAACTAGGCAAGCCCTTGACTCTGCTTAACAAAGTAATCATATCTCTTACATCTTCTTTGAAGTCACTCCTGGGGAGTCCCTTAGGCCACCTAGAAACAACATGCCGAGGGGTCTTCAACCACTATGAGTTAATCAATGTTTTGGCTTTGACTGGATCATTGTCAAATATTTCTTGAGCCCTCTGTATTGTGATAGAGGTGTATTGTTCCATCTGTGGCACTTTGAAGACTATGTCAAAAAACTAACCATCAAGCCTCATTATTACTTGTCCTGCTGAATCCCTTACTGTTCTGTCTTCTTCAATGTAGTGTGCAACTACCTGAAGTACAAACTCCGTGTGATGGGATGAAGTTGGAAAATTCGAAACCATATGAAGATTGCTATGTACAATGGCTTTCAAATTCTCGTCCCACAGTCTTTGCTGAATCCTCTTCACGAACTCAGCCAGATCTTGATGGCCGATCTCAGTGTCTTTGATTTCATCTACCTTGGACAACACCACGGTTGGAGGGAAGATGCCTTGGTACTTATACTTCATCTTCTCCTTATCTTTAGGAGATGGCGATGACATTTCAACTGACATTTAGGAGAGCAAAGACCAATGTAATTCTTATCTCTGAAGATCCTTGACGGAAACTTAGAACAAATTGCAAGAATGGCGGATGCAATGATTGTCAGGAAAAATGTCACATGGGAAAGCGTGAGATGATCAAGGCGATATGGAGTTACTGTGTTTTGGATTAGTGGCACAGAAAACGAGGAGTGGAAATGAGCACGGGGGCAAACATGAAGAAGAAACACTGTTTCAAGTGTTAGGAAAAAATTGCAATTTCTTGGTGCTCGAGCACCGAAGTGATATGTCAATTTGGTGTCAAGGCGGTGAAAAACACTGCCCGAGCACCAAAGTTGACACTTGGGAAATTTCGAGGGTTGATTGATGTTGGTGTCAAGGCGATGTTTTTCACCGCTCGAGCACCAAAGTTGCAAGGCAGTTCGGTGTTGTGGCGATGATTTTCACCACCCCGACACTTAGGGTAAATTTGTGGATGGGTGTCATGGCGGTGAAAATCACCGCTACGACACCGGTATGCTTGGTGACTGTCGTGAAATCTCACCCACGTGCCGAAGGCAAAAAGAGAAGGATGAACGCGTTGGGAGAAAGGAAGGTTCGCCATGACAGTTGCCCAGTATGGGTAGTTGAAAAATGGCAGTGAGAGAAACGATAAAAGACACGGAGGGAAAAAAGAAAACAAAGCAACACAAAGGAGAGGTGAAGAATGTCGAAGACAACAGGAAATTCGAGGGTGTTGAAACTTAAACAAAGAAAACTAATCAACTATAATAAAAAGACAAGCTTACCTGTGATAGCAATGGTGGAGGTGATAGACAAAAACCACGCGTCGGAGAGGAAACAACAAGGCTCGATCTCTAAGGAAGCAACTCAAAATAGCACGGGAGCATGCGAAGTGAGGAGATGAAGGCGTTAAGATCAAAGAAAGAACATAACTTGGACTCTAAAAAGATATTAAAAACCTAAACATTAACTCATGTCACGCGCATTGAATGCGGCGGAAAAGACTAACACAACGCAAAAATAGGTGCTCGGGCGGTGATTTTCACCGCTTGAGCACCAAACTGACTACAAACCTTTTGGTGCAACGGTGGTGAAAAACACCGCACGAGCACCAAAACTATAAAATGAAAATAGGTGCAATGGTGGTGATTTTCACCGCTGTTGCACCAAAAATAGTTAGAAGAAAAAAAAAGGTGCTACGGCGGTGAATTTCACCGCTCGAGCACCAAACACTAGGAAAAAATAAACTAACTCCTAGGATAAAAGGAGTTAGACTTTAAGCTCAAACTCGAGCCTATTGTCGCCTACCCGGACTAGGTAGGTTAGGGAGTTCGTAAAACAATTTTGTGCCTCGTTTTGTGTGCTTGAAACACACAGTCCTAGGAAACGAACTAGTTTCATAGGGGGGTTATCCATGAATCGAGCACAACTAGATTCTGTGATAACACACTATAACCAAAAAACCTTCAACACTCAAAAGAAAGGTGTCCCTCTTTTAACAAAACCATTAACTCTGATACCAAATGTTAGAAATCAAGGTATAACTTGCAACAATATGAATTTATTAAAGTGGTTGCAAATCTAAAAAATATATTTTCAAGATTACCATGTAAAAAGATTATGTGATTGACAATTGCAACAATGAAATAAAAATCTGCAATACCACAAGTCATCAAACACAAGTGAAAAACGATATACGTTGATAAACCCTTACGATAAAAAAACTCCACACACAAAGATATATAATGTTTGTATTAATCTTCAAGGAAGTGCATCAATACAACAATCCTCTATGTAATCCGACAACACTATGTCGCTCTAACAACCTACAAACAAACTCTTACAAACCACCATCTCAAGGCTCCAATATATAGAAGTTTGTGGGAGAGAATAACACAAATGGTATTCCAAAACAACAAGAAAAAAACACTTGGAACCCCTTAGTGGATAACCCATAAACATGGAATAAAATATTAAATTATCGCATGGCCTTCACGAGTTAAATAAAACTCACTGCCAATGATTCACCGCCAAAAAATTCATCGGGCCAACAATTCACCACCATGAAAAATTCATCTTGTGGAAAATTCACCACCAGCAATTCACCGTCGCAGACAATTCATTACATTAACATTTTTAAATATATAATTAAAAGACAGTGAGATTATTCTTTTTCCACTACATTAATTTTAGACATGATTGATATTGTTGTATAATTGGTTTACTAGAATAAAATAAAATATATTAATTTTTTTTCATTTTGTTTTTCATAAATCAGATTTTCTAATTGTATATGCGATGATTTATCCACGGTGATGAATTGCTAGTGGTGAATTTTCCATGAGATAAATTTGTCATAGTGATAAAAAATTTTGGCGGTGAATTTTTCGACGATAAATTGTTGGTGGTGAATTTTCCTAGATCTAGCCTTCACATGGGTGCCTAACTCATGGCCAATCGGAATTGGTCAAACCTAATTGCTCCATAACTCACCGATGATCTTTGCATACAAGAGAATCCACCAACATGCAAACTTGAGCACCCAACCATGACAGGGCATGCAAAACATGCAAATAAAATGTAAGGACATGCACACTAAAGTGGTCCCCACTCACAAAGTTGGATACCCAAGAGGAATATCCTCCTAAAATTCTTTGTAACCACCATTGTAAAAGTTCGCCTCTTTGAATGCAATTATAACTTGTTATAGGAAAATAATTAATAAATAATTTGTCCCTCATATTCCCTAGAACATTTTTCAAAGAATGTGGAGACACATAAATCAACTTAGGATAGCAATTATAATGTCACCTATCCTAACAAACATTTCCTAGGGGGAATCAACACATAAGATATGTAAGTATAGTGCTTGGCCTTCGTACAAATTATTAGAAGATAATTTGGATAGAGAATGGATGCCAAAGATTCAAGGTGATTAAAATTTCATTGTTTGCAAAGGTTTTTTGTTGTGATCTTTATTTGTTAAATAGGAAACACTTCCTTTTTTTTAAATGGTCCTTGGTTTATGGGCTCTTGAAATTTGTACATGAACCAATTATCACCTCATTTTTATCAAACAAAATAAATACCTTGTTCAATGCAAGGATCCCCTTCATTTAATTTTAAGGAATTATGAAGCACTAAAGGCAATAGGAAATACTATTTGGGCATATCCAAATATTTTTTTCAAATTCAACTATAATTGTGTGGAATTTGATCCTCTTGATGGGATTTGTTGGTGTATTTTTTGGCATGCTAATAAGTGAACAAAAAACCATTCCCTTATTTGGAGTCTGTTATCCTCGAGAGTCTTTCATATGTGTTTGTGGGTTGAAATTTCTTAAATAACTTGGGAGGTGATTGGTTTAGTTGTACCATTCAAGGTAATCCATTTGAATCTTAATGAAAAATCACCAATATTTTATTTTTTATGTTTCGTGATTTACTTATATAGGTTACCAATATGGACATACAATCCAAAGGAATATATATTTTAGCTTTTAACAATCCTTCACATTCATTTAACAAAACTTTATTCATTAATTATCAAGTAACACAAATTTTCATATTTGCAATTCATATGCATCCATCAATTTGTATAAAAAATGCACTAAAATCCTAAATTATAAGATGGAGTAATCTTAATATAACTAATATAGTAAAAATTACAACAGCGGGGTGAGAAAAAGAGAAAGAAAACACAACCTTTCTAATTTAGTTCTTTAAACATTACTATTTGAGTATGTAAATTTGATATAAAAATATTCTTTTGCCTGACCTAAAGAATCATATTCAACACATAAAAAGGTGATATCATTTAAAAGAAAACCCATCAAAGTTACAATCCACAACCACCCTATTCTAGGCATAAGTTGAAGATACAACTTCCATAGCCATAGTGAAAGACATGTATTTCATGTTAAAACTACACCAAAGAGTTAAGGTTGACCATGCTAAAAAAAAAATTATAAAATTCTCAGTGATGTGAAACATCATTCAACTTCATCACATACTTGTTAAATTTAATGCAAAAGGTATAACATAACAAAACTTGTCAATTAAAAAACCAACAAAAAATATAAATCAATACAAAGGAATTTGAATGTAGAATGAGAATCAAATATATATGATTTCCAACCCTTTACAAGTTGAAATTTGATACATAAATAACTATTTTGTGAAAATGGGGGAAGTAAAAAATTATACTTCCCTCCAAAATATCATATTAGACAAAACAATAGAAAGGTCGAGAGTCATATGTCCTAATTTTGAGCCTACAATGACTTATTAAAGAATAACAATAAAGTCAATTTTACTATCAAATTTGATCCAAATTAAATGAATCTAAAGATAATGAACATTCTCATGAAAATTCAACTCTTTGCAACCTTTATTGCCCATAGTAATTCTCAAAACTCATACAAATTCCTATAATTTCTAGAATATCTCCATCATTGCTCATTATTTCAATAATATTTATAATTTTCTCTTTATTAATGCTCTAACATTATTATTTTTAGTTACAACTCCAATGCATTTGAATTAGCAAGCTTCCCTTATCCTTCTTGTTTGTATCATGTCTCTTTAGCACTTTATGCTAGTCTCCGCATGCAAACAAATAGATCAAATCCTTGAAATCATAGGAGAAAATAGAGTATTATGTTATTTTAAATGAAATCACAATATAGAACATATTTTAGATCCTCAAAAATCATAGAATAACCTTGTCCATAATGTTACACCCTATTATGTTACTACTTATGTACTTTTACCTAGTTGGGTGAAAATGCTTTAAATAGATGTATTGGTGTTTTATGTAGTTGTGCTTTAAGTATCTTGGAAATATGATGAATGAATGTTTGATTCAATTTGATGTTTTTATAATAATTTTGACTATGAAATATATATGATGCAAATGGATGAATTATTTTCAGCTAACTACTGTTGCAGTGTACTACATTGGATGCAGGAACATATTTAAGCTTTCAAAAGGGAGGGGAAGTATCACCCAAGAGAAGAAATTGGTTTGGTAACCCATAATAATACATAACTAGCCTTTCACACACTCATTTCTAGTTTGGTCAAGTCAAGTCGGTAGCTTGGGAAATGGTATGTTAACCTTTGGTCTTGCCTGTGCATGATTTGGAAGAAGTATGATATTGTTTGTGAATGTACTTGATTCAAATTACATAATTGAGTCTCTTTGGCATATGTGAGTTCTTCTTTATGTGTTTATATTTAATCTATGAGATACATACATAGTACATATATGTATATATGTATATGTCTACGATAAAATCATACACATGAGTATACGTAGATAGACGTATCTACACATGCTCATGGATAGATTACCCATATGCATGGGAATATCGAATAGACAAAAGTGACATATATATAACTTTGTGTATATATGTCGATCGATGTGATTGTGAATATACGTGTTTAAATATCAATGCATGATATATATATAGTATATGAATACATATATATATTAACTTTCGCGTATGTATTTACGATAAGGAAACATCCATACAAGTCTATATATATATATATATATATGCATGTGTTATTATGTAAAATATATAAATATATGTATGTATATTCAAATATCGAATAATTCATTTTATAAACTTATAAGTTGAGATATATATATATACATATCATATTATGTATATATATTATAGTGTAGAAAAATGTATCCCTTTACATTTGCACACCTATTTGGGCCCTCCTATTTAAAATGGACTTAATAATTCCTTAATTTAGTGTTGAAAAATGTATCCCTTTACACTTTCACACTTATTTGGGCTTTCTTAATTAAATTGAGCTTAATTAGGCCTGAATAAGCCATTTTATTCATTTATAAGCCTAATAAATTATATTTTTTGAAGGGGAAACCTGACAATAATTAATGCTAATACATAACACTTTACCTGGAGAAATGTGTGTTCTAGGAATAGGTACTTAAGACCCATTCACCCATGGGAAAATGAGTCCTCCCTAGGCCTTTGAACCTAAATTTAAAATATGTTTTTGACAGTATTTTAAGGTCTCCAAATTCATCTTTCAATGTCAGCTTGTGATATCTGAATTTCAGGAAATTGAGGATACATACCTATAAATACAAGATTATTTCACTAAGTTTCACTTAGATTTACAAGAGAACTTTTATGAGATTTTAAGATCAAATTCGCAAGAGAAAATTTGATGATCAAGAGCATTCAATAGTAGATATATCAGAGATTATTGCAGCATTCAAGATCTACTCATCATGTCAAATTATTCTTGCATCATGCATGTTTTTAGAGCTAACATTGTGATGTAGGTTTGACGATCTGGTTCAAGCATCAAGATCCACATCCATTGAAGCCATTTCATGCAAGTTGCAGAACTTCCAAGATCTCCATTATCAAGGTTCATTCAAGGGTTTAATTGAGTGGTAACATAGCATTATTCATTCTTCATTACCTCTTTCATGCATTATTTCAATTCGAGGTTTGATTATCAAAATGGGGTTTGACCAAGGTAAACCCCCATTCACCAAAAATAAACAATTTTTCCCTCTTGTGTGTGATTGCAGATTTAGTTTGAAGAAGGATTGAAGACCTCTTGAAGAGAAATATTGGAAAAATTGTCAAAGTTGCAAAAGTTGTCAAATCACAAAATCTAACCTGCAAATTTGATTTTTGAATTTTCGACACTGAAACTTGGACAAATCATAAGCTACAAATTAGCATTAGAGGCTCTCAAAAGTTACAGAAAAACCCTAACAAAAGACCCATTCGCCCATGGGAAAATGAGTCCCAGTCAACCTTTGAAAACTAATTTTTGGTGACTGGTAAACACCCTTGTGCCCTTCTCAGATCTGCAATTTGTTTTATAGTTCTGATATTATTGAGTTTAATATTACTATTTCAAGTTTGAATTGGCATAATTTAGTTGATTTTCTATTTTTAGTTTTTCTCCCAAAAATGTTGTTTGACCGTGACCCCCGTCCTCAAAGCATAAGGAAATTTGAAGATTCTCACATTGAGTTGACTCACCTAAGGGTTGTTAGCCAAATCTTTGTGGGGATCTCATTCCCTAATGAAATAAGTGAAAATAGGCCTAACCCCACACATTTACCCAAATTTTAATCTCCCCCCTATTTTTGTATGCTTTTTTTATATATATATATAATATAATTTTTAAATAGTGTTTAATGTTTATTGAGTGCATAACATTTATAGCGCAAAATATACATATAATATATGACACAAAAATAAAATGAATAACACATCATTTGGAGGCAACACATAAGCAATAACATTGCATAAAGTATTTAAAAACTGAGTAATAAAAACATAGGCAACACATATGATATAAAAGACTTTGCATTATAACTTAAAGTGTTGTGAGTAAGCATGGGCCACGTGTAGGAATAGAACAAAGTCTTGAAACTACAAAGACTTGGTCAAAACTGAATGCCATATGAAATATAACATGCCAAACATACTTTGACTTGGTCTTTGAACTTCAAAACACCAAAATAGGGTGTGTGACAATATGTGGCACCAAAGTATGAAACTTGGTTGCATTTAGAAGTCTGATTTGAGTTCAATATCCAGTGTATGAGGAAAAATATGAAAGAGGAATAAGTCTTGTATAGTTTTGGATGAGTTTAGTCGATTGGTGAAGCTTATTAACCTTTCATTTATGAGTTGATAACTTGTTGTCCATCTGAGAAGCGATTGGTTGTGCATTATTTTGATTCATTACTTATGAATCTGCCACTTTCTTGTTGAGTTGATCCACTAGTTTGAGAAGTGGAAGGTTTGAGAGCTAGTTTCTAGCATGTAGTTGCTCACATTTGTGTATTAATAAAGGGGCTTTCTCCCTCAGATGGGACACATTATGCACTCTTGCTGCTTATTTTATGAGTTGTTATTATTCTTCTTTTCTGAGTTTTGAGAGTTTGAGAGAGAGTTTCTTGAGAGAAAAATTTTGGATAAAGGAAGAGAGATAGTTGGAAGTTGTAAGTTGATCTTGGGAAGGCTAAGCTAGGAATCCGGTTTGATCATTTGGAGCTTTGCATATACAGGCATGCTGATTTCTATTCTATTATGCTATGTCTATTTGAAAAGATTGTGTCTTGTTTTTATTTGTTTTATAAATATTTTTAGTTGATACCATGAAATGAATATTGTCTTGTTTGTTTATATGTGAAGGATTCTTGATGAATACAGTCTAGTGAATTCTATTACTTGGTTGTTGTATATATATATATATATTCCATAGTAAGGAATGAGTGTGGTATTAATATTATATACAATTTTAAGATAAGCTTATATAATTAATGCTTAGTATGTTAAGTTTAGTCATAGAGAATACTTGGAGTTACTTTGATTTACCTAGTAGATGCGTCATATTAAATGTAAGAGATTTAATAGGTTGTTCCTGGGGTTAGATTAATCCACGGTGAAAGGGGATATCCTATGCATAGAATATGAATGGTCAAATACAAATTGAGCTAGGAAGGTGTGTGAACATGTGACGTCTATCCTAAATTAGGGGTGATGAATACTTTTTCCAAAGTAGAGTAAGTTGCCACTGTTTACACTGTCAGCTCATTGTGATTCAAGTTTACATACTAGGTAGGTAATGTCACATGGTAGGTTGTAGCCATTGCATGAGTAATTTATATATGTAGAATACAATGCCAAGCTCAAGGAAGGTCATTTTATTATGGGGTTACCAGACCAATTTATTCATCGAAGGGTAGGGCCATCTTACCAGATAGTAGATGTGTGAGGGACTGCAGTAAGTCCATGGTTGGAAAAAAAGCGCTTGAGTGATGCTTCTCCTCATTAGTTGGCGACCAAGATTTGATGGAGGGCACCTAGACCATTCGTATATCTATTGTCAAGAAGCTCATAGAAGCCATGCATGCATGCATGTATCCATTTGTATGGAAAAGTTGTAAAAATGAAATGTTATCATGAAATTATGAAATATGAAATCAATACTTTGGAAAGAAGTAATGCTTTGATATAATGCAATGGGAAAGTTTGGAATGATGTTTATTTCAAATGTGCATAATATTATTATTTATGAAAAGAAAAAAAATATTGCTAAGTGTAGGCATCATAGTTTATTTACTCGAGGTTAAAAACGTTGTAAAATTTTGGGTAGAACAATGGGCATGTTACACATAAAGTCACGAATTCAAATAAATCGGATCTCAAATGGTACTAAAATTTTCTTGAGGAGCTTCACTAACAAAACATGCCTTTTCCAATCTCTCATATCTTGAATTGTTTTTATGTGTTGCTTTAAATTTCTTTTAAAATGTAAGAGAAGATTGAAAAACACCTAATAAATCAATTAAAAATCAATACAATAAATATTTTGGTTTTATGAAAACATAGGCGAAAACCTTGCCAAATACAAGTATTGGGTTTTCACAACTTCAAGGGAACTTTATACTTCTTATGCATGTGGGGGAACTTTAGAATTCTAATGCAAATTTACAATTATTGAGGAAATTTGGACTTCTAATATACTTTTGGTGTATGTAAGGAGATCTTTGGACTTCCAATGCAAGTTTATAATTGTGAGGGAAATTTGGAATTTTGACACATGTAGGGGAACTTTGGAATTTTGGTGCATGTAGGGGAACTTTGGACATCTAGCACATGTAGGGGATTTTGGGAATTTTGGAACATGTGGGAGAACTTTAGACTTTTGATGTATGTGGTGGAAGTTTAGACTTTCAATGCAAATTTGTAACTATGGGAACTTTGGACTTTCGGTGCATGTGAGGAAACTTTGGATTTCTCACATAATTTTGCAAATGTAAGGGAACTTTGGAATTTTGGTGCAATTTTGAAAATAAAAGGGAAATTCAAACTTCTCGTCCAATTTTACAACTACAAGGGAACTTCAAAATTCTAGAATACTTTTGTACTTGCAAGGGAACTTCAAATTTCAAGCATAATTTTGTAGTTGTGAGATAACTTTGACTTCCAACACTTGACAACCTTAATTCATACAATCTATTAAAGGGATAGATCCCTAAAAATGGATGTGAATAAATCAAAGAGTATTAACAAACACAATTTCAACAAACCTACACTAAAAAAAAGGCCTCTTGGCATTGCTAACTAAATCAAAGCACTTGTGTGTGCCCTTGTGACATCCTCATACACATGGCATTGAATTGCAACCAACACTACTAGACCTTGAGGACAATAACCTTATAGACATGTAAAAATGTGACATCCATATAAATAAATAGTAAAAGATGACTACACGGGAGGTAACCAGGTGTACCTAATGATTTAAAATAAAAAAGAAATAAAGGTTAAAAAATAAAAAATAAAAGGAATATGACATAAGAGCCCCCAATTTGAAAATATTTGGGGCATGTTATGAAGGTCACAATTGGATTCCTAAGTCCATTAATTAGCAACTAAAATAATTTTTCTATGCTTAAAAGATTGATTATGAACTTATACCTTTCAAATATAATTTTTGTCATGAGCATGTGAATTTTCAAAGAAATTGAACCCTAAAAATCCTAACTCTTGTGGGCTAAAATTATCACATTCAAAATATATAATAGAAAAAAGGCAAGCACAGAGAAAATATAAATGTTTTGTTAAAAGAAAACTATTTCTCCAACCCATTTTCTATCATATCCTCACATATAGATCCTATAGAAAATTTAGATGCTTTTGTGGACAAGGAATTTAAAGAGGTGATAGTTATAGTGGTGATACAACTTGAAGAGGAGATATTACTTGCTAAAGTGGAATGTTTAGCACCTATTTTTGGTGATGGTAAAGCGATGAAAGATGATGTTTTCTTAGGGTAAAAGTACAAAGTTGTGCCACACTTTATAAAGGAAACACCCAACATTGATCCAACTTTTAATCTTGAATCACTAAAAAGTGGCATATATGTTTTGAATTTTGAAATGATGTAAACTAGTAAAATATGTATTTTTTAATATATTTTACTTATGCATTTAATTTTTTTAATTATTTAAAACTAGTTTTTAATAAATTAACACTATAATTTAGTTGTTGATAAAATGCTGAAAAAATAAAGTTACATGAGACGTCAAATTTTTAATAGTAATTTTTTTCTTTCAATTTTTTTGTGTGTTTTTATAACTTGAAAATTTAGTGCATGAGTATATTTTTTCTAATTTTGATAAATATATATTTTTAAATAAATATTCAAATGTGTGCGTATAAAAAAATAGTTGTTTCTATTCGATGCCAATTTTCATATTAAATATTTATCTAAAATGGAAAAAAAATTATACCATCTTGATATAGAATTTTTTATCTAGTGCATCATATTTTTTTAAAAAAATTTTAAGTAAATTTTAATATTTTTTCTTGGCATGGTAATCAACCTAATATTTTGTGCCGATAACCTACTTTTACTAAAAAAAATAAAAAATTATAAATAATAACTAAACTATTAAAATAAATATATTTTTGAAAACTACACTTAGGGATCTACAAAAGAGTTTTTTTATATTTAAAAAAAATGTTGTTTGCATGAGTAAGAGTTATTGAAATTTCAAGTTTTTCAAATAATTATTGGCCTCAAAGTGGTGCTCCATATATTTTTAGCCAACAATTTTAGTTGAAAAAGTTATGTAAGTATCTAACTCAGCTAGAATGAATCTTACTAGATCATATATTTGACCAAAATTGATTTTTAGTTAGAAATACTTAAATTCAATTGTGCTGATAAGTTGGTTGAAAGTGTGAAACAACATTGTACTTTTACCCCTTATGAATTCCCCTATCACTAAGCAAAAAGTTAAACAATGGAAGAAGATTATTGAAATTATATCCAAAGAAAATTTTGAAAATATAATTGCAGGAACACAATCCAACTTGGATTCAATAATCAAAGTAGATAGAAAATTTGGTAAATAATGTTGGTTAGATTTAAAGGCTCTTTTGACATGCAAGTTTTTTTTGTAGTCATTCTTTTGTACACCTATCTTTTTGTAATCCCTTTATTCTCAAGGTTGTACCTTCTATACTTTTAGTAATTTATAAGTAATCAATCAATCATGTTTATTAAAATATAGCATCATATAAATACTCATGATTAACAAGTAAGAAAAAAATAACATGTATGGAAGCATTTGTAGTACCGTTATAATCATCATTTGATAATCTATCAATAAGAGCCATAATGTCATCATGTAACGTAGAAGGAAATGAATTATGTCTAATACCTACATGAGGAGTTGATGAGCTAACTCAAAGTGCATGCTATCATCATGTAAGGTGTCACTATGTGAATGACTATCATGCATATCCATAGGGTTAACATTGGATGTAGATATATGATCATCATGAAACCCATAATTCTATAAAATATGATAACTAAATGAAAACAAATGAATCTATGATCATAGGGCTACCATGATATGAAAGAGAATATACAAATCAAGTGTAATCTCATCAATGTCTATTACACTAGGTATATGACTAACATACTCATCACTGTCACAAGCTATATGTGGAATAAGATCAATATGAAATTTATATACAAGTGAAGTGAATATGTCTAATAGGAAAGGATAAGTACTAATCAAATCAACTAAGGAGGGAAAATAAAATTAATGATAGAACAACACCTCCATATAACACATATTTGCATCCATTACATAAAATGAAAGGATTATATATTATAAAAATAAACATGCTAAAATTTGAAATATATGTATGTATACCAACCAAGGAGAATGACCTATGAGAAGCCACAATGATAGATTATCCAAGGGTGGGTAGGTAGGATTAAATAGTTATATGCCCAAACCCTAAGCAAGACATGATAAACAAAAAAAAGTAAAGGTGAATCCAAACCCTAGGTAAATTCAAAATAAAAGTATGCAATAAAAATCCAAATATAGAAATGGAACCATATATGTTAAATCAAGGGAGGGTAAGATAGGTAAAACTAATGTGATAGAATAAATCTAAAACTCTACATAAAAATAGTTATGAAGCACAAACAAGAAAGATAAATCAAATATTGATCAAGTTTGATATAAAAATATAGATTCAAAGTGTGAATAAGATCCAAAAACCTATTGTAGAAGGAATAAACTTGAAGGTTGAAGCCTAAGGAGTATAAGAATATGTCAAATCCCCTAATAAATATAATGGAAATAATTGCATTATATATGATTATTTAGGCTAATTAAATGAATGCATACAATTTAACCTATATAATAGAAATGGGATAAATAATTATTATGAATATATAAAAATTAAATGTGAGGGTTAAGTATACTTAGCTCTAAATATAGAGGGAAAATATGCTAAATCCATGTAGAATCAACTCTTCACTATCCAAAAAATGAATGGCCTCAGTCTAAAGAATATCCAACAACTTTGAGGTTCAAATTCAAGTGTCACATGTTTGATCCCAAAGGATGTAAACTTGATGATTGGTTAACAATATGTGGGATTGATCTAATAAAATATGTACCCAAAGAACTATTCACCTTCATCTTGATGGTTAAACATCAAAATGCAATATCCAGTTGGAGTATGGTTCCTTCCTTTATATCCTATTTGTTAATATAGGAATAATTGTTGACTTGAAATAAATTGAACTTGTGTTGAATTGAAACAATTTCTCATTCAAGTGTTCAATTCTATTACACCCATAAGCATTAATTGTTCTCACATGGAAGGCTTGGGATGTGGATATGAGGCATCTAGAGAGTGTTTGCTAATGAATATGGCTACCACTAATGGACCCAAAAAAATTATAATTAATTCATCCATCAACCCTTCTCAGTCATAGCAAGATTCAAAAATATAGGTATGGATGATACTTATCCTCAACTAATGCATTCATAATGAAAAGAAAATAAATCCCAAATTTGTCTAGTTTATTTAGTAGTTCAATGCTCATGGATGTGCTTATGCAAGAGTTGGTGAGCTCATCAATAACACGACTCTCCAAGACTCAAGGTTTAAATCATCAATTCAACATAGATGCCACTCAAATGCTAGATGTCCCACCTCAAAGAGTATTTCATTGAATGATTCAATCTAATGTTTGGTGTTGAATTTGGTTTCACTAGCTTTGATGTACCCAGAATCTTGGGTGATGGTGAAAAGACAAGTCTAAAACTATTATCAACAAAGTTTTCTAGAATTCTTAGAGCACATGCCCCAAATTACAAATTTTTGTAATAGGACAAGAAAATTTATTCAATAATAAAAAATACTTATGCTAGTTTGCTATGAATGCTTGATTAATGCATTTTATGTGCAAAAGGTGCATGTATAAACAATGTTCAAGAGGTTTGACCATCCCAATCATCATGTGTATAGTTAACTCTACAACTTGTGCTTGCATACTCCTAGTGTTTAACAATGATGAAGCATTGTACAAAGCACATGAATTGTTTTCAATACCCATGATAGGTTTATCAAATTGTACAAAACACAAAAATTCTTTCTATTAGTTTATCATGAAGTATTAATTAATGAAAAAACAACTATACTACATGGATATCTAGAATCTCTTTGAAATAAGGGCAAACCTATTTTAGTTATAAGATGAAGTTTGAAAATACCATGCACTCATTACACATATGCAAATAATCAAATAAATTCATCAAATATAAAAACACATCACAATACTTATTGATGCGCTCAAAACAAATACATCCAATGTTTTTTGAATTTTCATATGATTATTATATATCATTAATTTAGTTGAAATTTATCACCCATCCATTTCTTCACCCATCTATGCAACCATTTTCTTAATCTATTTGAATCACACTCTACACATAATTATGTCTCTTCACTTCCAATCTATAAATTTTTAACTTCTTCCTTAATCTATTTGAATCACACTCTACACATAATTATGTCTCTTCACTTTCAATTAATAGATTTTCATGTCACACTATAAATAGAACCTTTGTCTTCTCTAGGACTTTAATTACACTATATTAAAAACTAAAAAAATCAAAATCCCTCAACGTACTTCACTTGTAATCTATAGATGTTTGCAACATATTTTGTACATAACCATGTCTCCTTCAAGACTTCAATTACACCCTAATAAAATCCAACCTCTCACACCTAATCTACTTACAATTTACAATATTTATGTTACACTTATCAACACGCTCATTATATTATAATAGTGCACGTTTCTGGTTTAAACTTTGTATGTTTTTTTGCTTGATGTTTCAGATCACACCCAATGATCGATCATCAAGAAGAGGAGGATGTAATTTGAAACGTCAAACAAATAAACATACATAGTTTAAATAAAAAACGTACATTATTATAATTTGATGAATTGTGGAAAACTCATGCCAACTAATGCTCAAATACAATTATATCTTATATACAAATGAATCAAATGACTAACTTGCAACGAAACATTTATTTTCCTTCCAATGCTATTAGAATATAGATTCTACAATAGATCATCCCAATGTTGTATTTGAATCATGTGACAAAATGCAGATGGTTAGCTTTTTATGTTGGAAGTATTATGGAATCTCTTTTGAAAGGACTATTGTATATTGCATGGTTAGCCTACCTTAGGGATATTTAGAATCCACCCTAAGGATACACTCCTCATTGGATAGTTATTTACAACTTATAATTGATCGCAGTCCTTATGATTGTATTGCCATCATCATTAATCGGGAGTTACTTTAACCGTTGAATCTCTGTGAACGTGCTCGCTGCACTTTCAGTACAATCTATATTACAAAATCAATAGAAATATAAGCACATGGATATTAATATCTCGTCATCTTTCAGTACCTAGATACATTTAGAATATCTATGCAGTTTATTTTGCCTTCTTAGTACCATTTAAGATCTCTTTCAACTTAAATTCCAGCTCACAGAGTTTTGATCCACCTAGGTTACTCAAATCAATTCACTTGGGGAATAAGGCATAATTCTTTTCACTCATCCGGGCGCTGTGTCTGTGTATGTACCAAATGTCGAAGTCGAAGAATTTGGGTGTTGGAAACAACTACAAGCAGATAGTTTGTTTTCCCGAAAAGAGTGTAACAGCAGCGGCAGGACCAGGAGCAGAAGCAGGAGCAATTGTTGATTACAAAGAGTCAGAAGGCCCTTCGCTAAAAGACAATGAAGCAGAAGACCTGGAAATCAAGCTCAGACGCATTATAGAGAATGTACCCCTCAGAGTCAACAACACTTCCGGGAGTTCTGCAGGTTCTGGCTCCGGTGATTTTCATCAGGTCATACAATCTTTTCAATAAAGTTATTTTAATTTTCTGAGTAGAATGTTTGTTTAACTGGTTTAGTGGGGATTGAGGAATCTATTTCGTCAAAGTCGATTATACAGCGAACCCTACTCAAACAAGTAGTAGTAGCGACTAATGACTCGCACTAGATCATTTCTCGGACCATTCGGCGCAATGCTCAAAAAACCCTGTATACAATTCAGCTCAATGCTCGATAGCTCTCGCCCCCTTTCTTCTGCTTCAGGGAATATGTGGTCTGCTCTTAGTGAGCGCAGCTTTCTCACCAACTGGATTTCAACTCTGTGGACCTTTATTATAGATTGATGGATTGTTTATTTGAAGTTTAAATGATTTAGAAAGAAGCCACATGCCCTTGTATTTTCCTTTTGTTTATTAGAATCTAGGGTTTCCTTCATATCTCGGACTGGGACTCAACTGGCCAATTTTGGGTAAGGAAGGAGATTTTTTTTTGGAGGCGAAAATCTCTAGTTTAACCTTATTAAAACCTAGGGTTTCCTTCATATCTCGAACTTGGACTCAGCAGACCAATTTTGGGCTAAGAAACGGGCAAATTTTTTTGGTAGGTGAAAACCCTAGTTTAACCTAACTCGCAAGATCACTCCCACGGCCAATCTTTGGAGCCAAGCATTTGTAGGGAGAGAGTTATACCTAGTGCCAGCTGAGCTTGGAACTTCCTTTGGCGTATGCTGCCAAGGACAGAGGGAAAATTACCAGGTTTGCACTTGGTTGTGATTATTTCTATCCGTCACCCATGTATCACCACAAAAAGAATTCATCCACATGGAATATTAGCAGTTTGGATGGGATTTATTCCCACACCTCTTTTGTTAGTCTAATGCCTTAAACCTTCTCAACCTAAAGGTCAAGTTGTGTAAATGTAATGAAATCTTATCAAATTTGGATCCTAAAAGACCTATGGAAATTCTAATTGTGAAATTCTGTGTAAGAATTCTAAGTCAGATTTATCTTCTTGTATTTCGAATGTGCTGATTGCAGAACATCTATTAATTTCGATTTTTGCACGTTAGGGAATGAAGTTGCATTTATATGAGAGATGCGCCTCAAGGAGAGACGCGTCTCATGAGAGGACGTGTCCCTTGAGCGCGCGTGGGCTTCTCTTAACAGCCGATATCATATGGTTTACACATAACTAAGATGCGTGTGTTTAACCAACAACAATCATATAATATAAATTCTGATTTTATTCATTGCAGATTTCGATCATCATCATCTCAATTTTGAATAACTTATTTGATGATATTATATTTTTAAGAGTAGATCGATTAAATATAAATGATGATGATGCATAAATGCAATCATCATTTATATCTGACCGATGCTATCTTAAATCAACACTCCCTCTTAGCTAGGGAAGATATATCAAAAACAAATAAGTGGTGATATCACCTTCACACGTGATATCGAAGATATGATATGTTTTCTCAACATTGTCAAGTCACATGACATTCTTCATAACACATCTTCATTATGGTATGTCCACTAACATCAAGTCACATGATGTCTACCATAATAATTCATGGCATATCCACGGATATATAATTATCCACCATGATCATCTCTTAAGGATCACAATGATCTTCAAATGACATCAAGTTCCATGATATCCATCAAAGTGTCCAAGAGATACTATCATGACATGTCCACAGATATCAAGTCACGTGATATCTATCATGATAGTTCAACTCATCATTGTAGAGTCGTCACTTTACAATGTCACATACAAGTGTTCATTATTAGAAAGATCGTCACCTTTCAATAATGTACATAGGGGGAGCGGGCCCATAAGGTCATGGAGTTACATACATGACAAAAGAGTTCACACATTAAACATCTTTAAATATATTAATACAATTTTTAAACAATTTGAATTTCAAACATAATATCAAATTACATTTCAACCATACCGAGTTTCTTCTTGAAGTGTTCAACCTTGACTCTGGAGAGAGGTTTGGTGAGAATGTCTGCAGTTTGATCATTTGTACAAATATACTCCAAGTGTATTACATTCTTTTCTACCATATCTCTTACATAATGGTAGGGGATCTCAATATGCTTAGATCTATCGTGGAATACTGGATTTACATAAAGCTTAATGCAACTCTGATTATCACAATGAATGATAGTAGGATTTAAGGGTTCACCAAAGAGTCCCACAAACAATTTTCGGAGCCAAACTGCTTCTCTTGCCCCCATAGAGGTTGCAATGTATTTAGCTTTTGTCGTGCTTTGTGCTATTGAAGACTGTTTTTTGCAGATCCAAGAGATCGTAGCCGATCCTAAACTGAAGCAACATCTTGATGTGCTTTTCCGATCGGTTAAACTTCCAGCCCAATCTGAATCAGAGTATCCATGTAGATCTAGTTGGTCATTTCTGTAAAGAAGACTATATCCAATAGTGCCTTGAAGATATCTCAATATATGTTTCACAGCCATAAGGTGAATTTCCTTTGGCTCACACATGAACTGGCTTAGAGCATTCACTGCATAGCAAATATCAGGTTTGGTGTTAACCAGGTACATCAATGATCTAATCATTTGTCTATATAGGGTTGAATCTGCACACTTAGATTCTGCTATTGCTTCTTTCAGTTTGTGAAGGTTGGTTTCCATAGGTGTAGACATGGGTCTACAATCCAACATTCCAAATCTCCTCAGAATATCAATAGTATACTTTCCTTGATTTAGTATGATGCTATTTTATTTCTGCTAGACTTCCAAACCTAGGAAGTAGTGTAAAATGCCCAAGTCTTTCATGTCAAATTCGGAAGTTAGATCCTTCTTTCCTTGAACAATGAGGTGATCTTCTCTTGTTATCAATAGGTCATCAACATATAAAATAATTATTAACATATCACCTTTAATTACCTTAAAGTAAAGATTTGGGTCTACATCATTCTTGGAAAATTCTAACTGCAAGAGGTAGCTGTCAATTCTTTCATACCAAGCCCTGTGAGCCTGTTTAAGTCCATAGAGTGCTTTCTTTAGTCTGCATACATGTGAGTCAATTTTATGTATCACAAAACCTTCAGGTTGTTCTAGATAGACTTCCTCTTCAATGGTCCCATTTAGGAAGGCAGTCTTCACATCCATCTGATGAATCTTCTAGCCTTTAGCTGCTGCAATGGCTATCACTGCTCTCACAGACGTGTAACGGGCAATAGGTGCAAATGTTTCTTCATTATCAATGCCTTCCTTTTGTGAAAAACCTCTGGCCACAAAACGTGCTTTATGTTTTTCTATGCTGCCATCAACAACATGTTTGATTTTGAAGAGCCATTTAGAAGAGACAACAGATTTCTCTTTTGGTCTAGGCACTATATCCCATACATCATTTTTTAGAATGGATTGATACTCTTTCGTCATAGCATCCTTCCATACTTGATGTTTGAAGGCTTCTGGAACACTGGTTGGTTCTGAATTTATGATGTCATTCATTAGAGCAACATAGCTTGAGAACCGTTTGGGTCTCTTACTCTCCCTAAATGTTTCTTTTTGTGTTGCATGATTCTCAACTTCTTTGATCATCTTTCTAGCCCAAAGTGGCCTTTTCTTACCATTGTTATTTGTATTCTCATCTAAAGTAGATAGAAGTTCATTTAGTATTGCCTCAGGATACTCCCTCTGAATCTCAGGGGTAGGATCCTCTTCTAAGACTCTAGGTGAATAAGTTGCTATCTCATTCATTTGAACTTCTTGCCATTTTGAATGCAATGTCTTCTTCAAAGATGACATCTCTGCTCTATTCAATTCGTTTCTGCCCGGGTATGAATATCATGTAGGCTTTGGAGGTTTCATTGTATCCTACAAATACCCCTTTCTTTCCGGAAAGTTCTAGTTTGAATTTCTTCTCTTTGGGCACATGAATATAAACAGGGCAACCAAAAATCCTAAAGTGACTAATATCAGGTTTTAGGCCAATAAATGCTTCTTCAGGAGTTTTGCCATCTAGATGAAAATGTGGGCATTTATTTTGGATGTAGACAACAGTTCTAGAGGCTTCTGCCCAGAATGAGGTTTCAATGTTCTGGTTAAGCAACATTGCTTTAGCAGCTTCTACAATGGTTCTATTTTTTCTTTCAGCAACCCCATTTTGTTGAGGGTTGTAGGCTACTGTAAACTTCCTCTTAATCCCAACATTCATGCAGAATTCCTTAAAGATTTCAGAGGTGTATTTTTTCCCATTGTCTGTCCTTAAGATTTTTATTTTCTTCCCAGATAAGTTTTCAGTAAGAGCTTTGAACTCCTTGAACTTTTTAAGGATTTCTATTGACTCTTTACACTTAAGGAAATAAATCTAGGTCTTCCTAGAGAAGTCATCTATAAATATGACATAGTATAGGAAGCTTGCCTTGGAAGGTACAAACATGGGTCCACATAAATCAGAGTGAACCAGTTCTAATACATTTTGGGTTTTACTCAAGCTATTGTGAAAGGATCCCTTTGTATTTTTTCCTAGGGCACAACCTGTACAAGTTCCTTCATGAGTTGGTTTTAACTTAGGTAATCCTGTTACAAGTTTTTCTACGGAAGGTAGGGCACGGAAATGAAGGTGTCCTAATCTTCTATGCCAAATTTCATTTGAATCAAAACTATCAAGGGTAAGGGCTTGCTTAATCTCAGTGCATAGTTTGTAAAGATACCCTTGTCTTATTCCTATGGTTTGGGCTTTTTTTATAGTTGAGTTCTTAGGCCATGCCAAAACTTTCCTATCCATAAAGGTAACTCTATATCCATTGTCTTCAAGGGCAAAGATGGATATTAGATTCCTCTTTATTCCAGGTACAAATACTCCAGTGAGTTGAAGGGAAAGACCAGATTTCAATTTGATGGAGCAAGTTCCAACCCCTTTTACAGGGTGTGCAGAATCATCCCCAATGGTTACTTCTTCATCAGTCTCTTCAGTCATAGTGTCTAAATGTTCTTTGAACCCTGTGATATGCCTTGAAGAACCAATATCAATTACCCAGTTTTTGGTGTTGTTAGATACTTGACTTGATAAGGTTGAATAGAATACAAATTTCTCAGATTCATGGTTTGAATTTGACTTTACTACTTTAGCAAAGGAAGTTTGTTGTTTTGATCTGTCACGACACTTCATTGCATAGTGGCCATATTGATCACATCTAAAACATTGTACTTGAGAGATGTCTTTCCTCTTCTTGGAAGATCCTTTTCCATAGGAATTTCTCTTTCTTTTAAATGATCCTTTTCCGTAGGAGTTTTTCTTACTCCTTTTATTAGATGTTGTATTGAGCACATGAATGTCTTCATCTATGTTCTTTTGTTTGTTTTCTTTTGTTGAGAGTCTTGTTTCCTCTTGTAGGCAGTCTGTTCTTAGCCTATCAAACTTGGGGAGTTTAGATCTCGCACTTATTCCTTGAACAAATGACTCCCATGAGTTTGGTAGGCCTTCTAGTGCAATTAGAGTTAACTCTTTGCAATCAATTTGATATCCAATTGTGGATAATTGATCCCTTAGTTCAATGATCCTCATGAAGTATGCATTAATGGTTTCTCCTTTGTTTATTTGGACATTGTTGATTTGCCTCTTTAATGCAAGAGTCCTATTGTTGTTGTTTATCTCATTGGTGCTCTCAAGGGATTTGAACATTAGATATGCAGTTTCATGTTTTGCTAGAATGGGTACTATATGATCCCTAACTGCATCTACTAAGATTTTCATGGCCTTTTCATTGTTCTCAATCCATTGAGTTTTCTCTGGATCATCCTTAGGTTCCCTCTTATTTCTCTCACAAATGAGTCTAACTTATTTTCTTTAAGAATCATCATGATTCTGAATTTCCATGATGTGAAGTTGTTTGCTCCTTCAAGGCGATCTTCAAATTTGATCACACTTGACATTATGAAGAATGTGATGTAAATTCGATTTCTCAAAAATACAAATTTTTCCTAAGTAATCTGATATCTAGATTTGATTTTGATTCACTCAACTTGGCTCTGATACCATGTAAATGTAATAAAATCTTATCAAATTTGGATTCTAAAAGACCTATGGAAATTCTAAGTGTGAAATTTTGTGTAAGAATTCTAAGTCAGATTTATCTTCTTATATTTCGAATGTGCTGATTGCAGAACATTTTTTAATTTCGATTTTTGCAAGTCAGGGAATGAAGTTGCATTTATATGAGAGATGCGCCTCAAGGAGAGACGCGTCTCATGAGAGGACATGTCCTTTGAGCGCGTGCGGGCTTCTCTTAATAGCCGATATCATATGGTTTACACATAACTAAGATGCATGTGTTTAACCAACAGCAATCATATAATATAAATTCCAATTTTATTCATTGCAGATTTCAATCACCATCATCTCACTTTTGAATAACTTATTTGATGATATTATATTTAAGAGCAGATCGATTAAATATAAATGATGATGATGCATAAATGCAATCATCATTTATATCTGACCGATGCTATCTTAAATCAACAAGTTGCTTCACCCCTCCTCCATGTTGACCACCTGACATTTATCAAGTGCTCTCTTGTTAATTTTATTTCTTTCTTTAGTCGAGGAAAAGGTTTTGTCTTATCCAGGTTCAAATCTAGATTGCAGTTGTTATACTTGGGATTCATATAGCTTATGTATGTTGTGGACTTAAGTTCCAAAAGCAGCTTACCTAGCAAGACAAATTGTCTATGTTACTGGGTCCCTCAGGAATCTCCCCAATACCAGATGGGTCCAGTCTGGGTCCAAGTCCAGGTCCTGGACCAGTTCTCCCCAGGGTTCATCCAGGGTGCAGAAATTATAAAAAAAACACTTTTTTTGACAGTTTTTTAAACAAAAAAAATTTCTCAAAAAGGATAAATGAGAGTGCACGGAGGTTAGTATGCATGTGGAGAAAGAACCACCAAGAAGACATTGATGTTAGTCAAATGCAGGTCTTTCTGCTAGATTTCTACACTTTTAGAATAGCTGTGAGTTGGAAGTACAAGGTCTGTTCGCACCTCAGGATATGAAACAGTAGCTGCCACACAGGATGCTGAGACACTTGTCTATATTAGGCAAAGAAAAAGAGGTTCAGAACAAGGTATGACAAAAAGGTTCAAAAGACAAAAGATGGAACCAGAATAATGTTGGGTGCCAAAATCATGAAGATATCAAAGATATTGCCACACTTTCTTTTTGTTCATAAATGATAAAAGCACTGGAAAATAGTTCTTTTGTATTTGAAAGACAGCCAAAACACTTTATGGCCTCAAAATTTCAAAACCATCAAGCTTCAAGGGAGATCAATTGGAATATTTTTTTTCCTATGACACTCTCTCGCATTTGTAATTTAATTGTAATACAGATGCAAAGAACCATTCTCTTGGAGATCAGTTGTAATAATTTTATTGGCAATTATGAGTATAAATTATATATATAAATGCACACACGCACACACACAAATGTATATATATTTATATTGTACCTGAACCCAAGGATTTATTTTTTGTCGTACTGCTGTACCTGAAACCCATAGCCATACCAGGACTGACAACTTAGCAAATTGTATATTGTCTAATGCAATGTAGTGTGAATTTACAAAGGACCTGATAGATTTTCTTTTGTAGTTGTATTCATAATATCACAATATTCACATTACAATGACATGGTGCTGCTAGAATGTAAGTACTAGTAGTCATAGTATCTCAATCTACACGTTTGAGGGGTCAAATGGATGAATTTTGACCTGAAAGTTGGTGGGATTCTGTTCAAGAGTGTTTAGAAGCTAGTGTTGCATTTCAGCACAAATTGACATCTTGTTATCAAATTATAGCCAAAATCCTATCTGCTGTTATTCTATATTTTGGCTGGTTGACAATGGAATTTTGAGAGGAACGTTTGTGAACATTTGAGGACTGTGTGAGGGTGCTTCCTGTCAATTTTCCGTGCTAATATGATTCTGGATGAAGATATTATTGCCTTGTTATACATCATCTTTTTTCTGGCCTCAACCCTGTTATATTTGGGGTCGGGGCTTCTTATTCCTGTAAGAGAATATTTATTGGAATTTTGTTTTGAGCTGGTTGATATAATGTCTAGTTTTAAGGCAATGGTAAATAGTCCTATACCTATTTAGATAAATGCATCACTACCACTAGAAAGATTAAGAGTAAACACTTGCTTGTAAATACTAAAGACTAATTAAATGATATCCTTGTTAAAGTTTCCAACTGTGCAAACTGAGCATCATATATCCCTCTATGAGGGTAACCTGGAGCATGGTTTGGTTATATTAACATGGCTGGTGCTTTGAGTGTGCCTGAGTGCATTTCAGCCTGGTGAACTCTACAAGTGTTTTGAGAAACATGAGCCATTCTGAAACATTTTACCTTTCTTATTTTCTTTGTCCTCTCTCTTAAACATTCTAATCAGGAACTATACCTTGAGATGGAGGATTTTCATGTTTATTCCTTGACATATCTTGAAGTATATAGTGGGGCTGACCATTGATGCTATGTTGCGTTGGGCATTTGAAGTCAGTTCTCCACCTATTTTTTTAGTGAACATAATGGACAGCCCCATTGATGCTATGTTGCGTTGGGCATTTGAAGTCAGTTCTCCACCTATTTTTTTAGTGAACATAATGGATGCATCCACTTTTGTGGAGCAACAGAATGTAGATTTGGATTGTTGTGTTTTGCGAACTTTATATGATCCATTGACAGCGCTTTCAAGATAGTTTTCTTGTAAAGAGACAACCTTATGTTTATCTTTAAGCTGGTATTTAATGCATTCTAATTTTTTTATTTATACATAAACCAAGGTGGGAAACCTTTCCTATGTAGCATTTACCAACTCCTCAATTTCAAAAGTTTTCTTTTCCTTAATTGACAGAAAAATAGAAGATCAGCACTGAACAATTCATTTGGGTTTATTAAGACAAACAAGTTCATTCATGCTATTATAAAGGATACCATTTGTTCTCTCTATCTCACGGGGTTCTCTGGCTATTAGATTTAGATGTTTTCTAAGTCTTCTTACTGAAATCTTGTTTGGTATTGCAGTGGTCTAATTGTTATTACTATTAGATAAAATATAGGATATTTCTTATAATATCTAGGTTAGCTAAGAGTTTTTGGGTTAGAACTAAATAAGTGGGTTTAAATCAAACTTAAATTCTCATCTATTGTGTGTGTATATTGCTAAATTGCTACTTGGTTATTGTGCTTGTTCTACCATTGCCCACCTATTTAAAACAACATTATGTAATGTAAATTACTGATTGTGCATCAAAATTAATATTGTATCAGAGCTCATTTTGTTTCTTGCTGCTGTATGGAATGGGAGAGTTTACTTTAGATACTAAAGGTGGATCCTATTCTCTTCATAGTGGTAGTTATAAGCTGTAAAGGAGCGCACAAAAAGCTGTGGAAATTGATTTCCCAAACTCAGAAAGCTACTTTGAGTGAGTTCATGTGGTTGAGCTGCATTGGGTGAAGGACTGATTGGATATAAAGTCCATGAGAAACAACAGTATCTGCAGGTTGGTGTGAGGGTAAACACATTGTGGTGTTTGAAGAGCGAGGTGACATGGGTGTATGGGTGAAAAGAAAGGGTCGACATAAGGTCTCTTCTCTGTAACACCCCTTTTACTTGTCCATTAAATAAACTATAATTAATGTAAAATATGCTACAATATAAATAAAAAAAAATTAGTTGAAAATGTAACTTAAGTGCATTCTTAAAGTATAAACCATATATTACATATAGAAAGAATTACATCCACATGTTGAAGATATGTGATATTACAATCAATTTATTCATCCAACTTTTTTTAAGTAGCATGACTGCATGCAAGATAAAGAACATCATAATTAAATCTCGTAAACATATTTTGATGCAGGTGTGATGAAAAGTAGTAGCTTAACAAGTGTCATTTCATGACATAACTGTAAATTTTACATTGTAATCACATACATTCATATGCAAACATGTGTTAACATGCAATCCTAGGACTTTGGTGTACTTAAGCTAATGACTATTGCATTAGCTCCACTCTAACTATTAGGACTGTAATGCTCTATTTGGAGACTTGCAAACCAGCTCTTGTGTGCCTAAGTTTGCCCATTGAAGAGCCTCATTTTTTTTAAGCTATAGTTAGATAAAGTGTGTGCAACTGATTTTGTTGAGGCCCTTAAGGATAATACAATCATAAACTTCTTGCTTCAGATTCATATTCTATACTAAGGGAAGCGTGAAGGTACCCCCAAGGTCTACTAAGCATTAGGTCATGTTTAAGTGTAGTAATTATACATTGCAATAGTATTATATAAAGCAATCACATATGCAAATCCAACTTAACAATTACCATAATAAGTCTTGTTTTGTTGTATGATAAAACATTGTAAGTATACTCAATTAAGTAACAAATTATGCAAAACGATTAAATACTATGTTCCACTGAGTCTTCGGGACGAGTTTCGGGGACGACAATTTTTTGAGGGGATTTTAGGGGACGGGGGGACAGCTATATGGTATATATATATATAGAGAGAGAGAGAGAGAGAGAGAGAGAGAGAGAGAGAGAGAGATTTTAAAAATATAGGGAAATTTCAGATATTCATATTAGTAATGATAATCATAACAATGAACATTCATAAAGTTGCAAATGTAAATCACCAATCACATTGACATATGCATCATAGAATCGAATTATCAAACAAATTAATACTACAACTACCTAATTGCTTCCATGGACCATAATTCATGTCAAATAGTCAATGTGCATATGATATAAAATAATAAAATGCCCAAAAGGCTACAAGTTTGTACTACAAATGTCAAAATGACAAAGTCACAAGTGTCCAAAACATAGTAATAGAAAGTATGATGGCTGCCACTACTCGGCATTTGCCAACATTGCATCAAAATCAGACTCAAAGTCTAAGTCATTGTCACTGTGAGGGGTTGGCTCATCTAATGGAACTCCAACGGCCAACCAATACCTCTTTCACTTCTCTTGCTGGTTGCTGCTTTAATGCTCTCCTTTTTTTCTCCTAAATACTGATTTTTCTTCTCCAACAGCGCCTTCAAACCCTCCTCTTTCTCTTCTCACTTTTTCTTTTGGCTGCAACTTTTTTTTGGCAAGTTAAAATGAGGTCAAATGAAGATAAGAAGATGTTTTAAGTGGCCATATCAGGGTTGGGAGGGCGTGGGGTCCACAAAGGAAAGAATAAAAAAATAAAATTTAAAATTACCTTCTTTTTTTGTGTTCAAATTGTTGCTGGGCAAAGGGGGATGACTGGTCATCCCCGATACGATCAAGGGACGGCTAGGAGTCCCCTATCCGTCCCCTGGATGGCTGGCCATCCCCCTTCTGTGTCCGGGCCATTTCCTCCAATCGGGAACTTTTTGGGGACGGCTGTCAACCATCCCCCGTCCCCGAGACGTTCCCGGGACGGGTACAGGGGGCAAAAACCCAAGGGACGTGTTCTAGTGTAACACTGAAAAACATAGAAAATATGTTGCTACACCTGAGCTTGCAAATAACTTGTGCAATCAATGAGCACATCTTCATTGTCTCAAGATTAAATCGCAGCATAATGTTGATGTGTACAGCGTCTGGATGACTACTTCCAGCCACGATTTGTGAAGATAAATTTAATATAGCCTTTGGCTATTTAATTTATCTTAAAGTCGATATTGATTATGAGAAGCGCCTATATTAAATAATAATAAAATAATAAACAAATATAATATTTTATTATTAATATTTAATAGCTGACTTGGGAGGTGTGATATTTGGAGGCTGACTCTATGTTTATGAAGAGACACCTCTTCTTTTGTGGGCCGACTTCTTTCCTTGAAAGGACGCATCCTCTCCTTCTAGCGAGTATAAACATGAGTGATGATTGCTCATTTGATCATCAAGTTCGTTCATCATAATTCACATTTGTAGAAGAAGTTTAGACGTGAGCAACGAATCATCATTCTGTAGCAGCAGATTGATCTCAAGGAGAAACATATTCACTTGTATCAGCATCTAAGAGAGGTGCGATTATTCATTGTATCAAAATTGGCATTGTGTTATGCCTGAGTTGTAAGCAAATTTCTGCTCTTATCAAATCAATATATAAGAGATATATTTGCTGGGTTTTTCTCCCTCGAGTTGGAGGGTTTTCCCAGGGTATCTTGTTGTGTTCATTGTCTTAAGTGCTGCATTTTTTGATTGCTTTTAGTTTATATACATCTGATCATAAAAACTAACATGGTATCAGAGCGGGTCTAAGAAAAGATCTGATTAGATTTATGTAAGCAGCGTTATCCTCCATTATTGTTCTCATCTTTGAGTGCATCTATCTTTTCATCAAGATGGTGAACGGGCTCAAGGTCGAAGACAGACTTGAGGGTGCATCAAACTTCGCCTCCTGGAAGTTTAGAGTGATGCTCGCTTTGGAGGAAAATGAGTTAGATGAGTTCGTGGAGAACAAAATTCCTAAACCAACCGAAGAGAATGAGAAGCCTCAATGGAAGAAAAATAACACTAAGGCGAAAAAGATGTTGGTTGATTCCGTGAAAGATCACATTGTGCCAATCATCTCTAAGTTGAAAACAACAAGGGATATGTTCAAGACCTTAGAGGAGATGTATGAGATCAACAACATAAGTCGAGCTCTTGCATTAAAGCAACAATTTCATCATATCAAGATGGCGAAAGGAGAATCCATCATCTCATACTCCATGAAGATCACTGAATTAGGTGATCAACTCTCTACCATTGGGCACATTGTTGATAGCAAGGATTTGACTATGTTGGCTCTCAATGGTTATCCTAAATCTTGGGAGTCATACATTCAAGGAATCAATGCGAGATCAAAACTTCCTTAAGTTTGATCGATTGAGAGCAGATTGTATTCAAGAAGAATCAAGGTTGGCTGCAAGAGGCATTGGTCAAAGCTCTACAAATGAAGACATTCATGTTCTTTCTGCTCAATCCTTGAAGAAGAAAGGAAAAGGAGGAAAGAAAGGATACTTCAAGAGGAATAGAGATAAAGGGTCAAATGGTTCCCCTGCATTCAAGAAGAAGAAGGATCTTTCTTGCGTTCAATGTTTTAGATGTGACAAATTTGGTCACTATGCAAAGGATTGCCCAACCAGGCCTAAGCAACATGCTTCATTTGCGGATGTGGATGAGATCTCTCCTCAAAAGGATTCAAGAGAATTCCTATTCTATTCTGCCTTATCAAGCAATGTTCCAACAGATAGCAACACTTGGTTGATTGATAGTGGCGCCTCTCGTCACATCACTGGGTTTAGAGAACATCTCTCAGATTTGGTGATGAGAGATTCAAGTGTTCAAGTCATAATTGGAGATGATGTATGTTATTTTGTGAAAGGCATTGGGACCTCCACTATTCACTTAGATTCAAGCATCACCTTGCACTTGAGTGATGTACTATTTGTACCAGGCATCAAGAGGAACCTTGTCTCAATTTCAGCCTTAGAAGATAAGGGATATCAAGTAGCATTCTCTGAAGGAAAAGTTCTTGCACGACCAAAGAACTCTAACATCAAGTCAACCAGTGTGATTGGAGTTCGACAAGAATATCTCTACAGGCTCTCCACCCGTCCTCTAGAAGCCTTGTTGCATGATGCTTCAAGTTCATGTGAGCTTTGGCATAGAAGATTTGCTCACATTCTCTTCCGTGCACTTCCTACCTTGGAGAAGATGGTCATCAACATTCCTAAACTAAGCCAGGAGCATGAAGGTATTTGTCGAGGATGTGCATTGGGTAAGAATACTAAAAGACCCTTTCATAGTAGTGAAAGTAGATCTAAATGCATTCTAAATCTTGTTCATTCTGATTTGTGTGGTCCACTGTCTGTTAATTCTTTGAGTGGTTTCTTGTATTATGTAATTTTTATTGATGACTACTTTAGAAAGACTTGGATTTATTTCTTAAAGACTAAAGAATCTGAGGAAGTACTTGAAAGATTCAAGGAATTCAAAGCTCAAGTAGAAAACTTGTCTGGGAAAAGGATCAAAGTTTTGAGATCTGACAATGGAGGAGAATACATCTTTGGAAGCTTTCGTAACTTTTGTATTGAAGCAGAGATTAAGAGGGAGTTTAGTGTTCCCTATAATCCTCAACAAAACGGTGTAGCAGAAAGGAAGAACATATCTATTGTAGAAGCAGCTAAGGCCATGATTCATGATCAGGATCTCCAAATCTTCCTTTGGGCCGAAGCTTCTAGGACAACTGTGTATGTTTTGAATTGTAGCCCTCATCGCATCTTGGAGGACATGACTCCTGAAGAAGCTTTCACAGGTGTAAAGCGTGAAGTCAGTCATTTGAGAATATTTGGCTGTCTTGTGTATATTCATATCCCTAAAGATAAAAGGACAAAAATGGAACCATCTGGCAAGAAGGGAATATTTGTGGGCTACAGTGAAACTTCAAAAGCCTACAGGATTTACATTCCAGGTCAGAAACTAATAGAGATTAGTAGAGATGTTACATTTGAAGAAGATGTTGCATTCAAGAGATCCAAAGGTCATCACATGGAGATAGACAATGAAGACCAAGAGTCTTCCCAGGATATGGAAGTTGACCATACCCCTAATATTCAGAGGGCGTCTACTGATCCAAAAGAAGATGATGAACCAACTGAGCCTTTGGAACCTACTGATGGGTCTACCGACATTGTTATTGGTAGAAAGAGACCTCTATGGGCTAGGAAAATAATGCAAGAGGCAAAAAAATTTGCAGCTCCTAGAGGAACATTTAGAGAAAGCAAAAGACCTCTGAAGTTTTTAAACTATGTTGCATTGATGAGTCAAATGATTGAGTCTGAGCCTTCTAGTGTTGAGGAAGCTTCAAGTCAGCAAGAATGGAAAGATGCTATGGCTGAAGAGTATCAATCTATCCTCAAGAATGATGTTTTGGACATTGTACCTAGACCTGAAGGCAAATCTGTGGTATCCTCTAAATGGCTCTTCAAGATCAAGCATGCAGCTGATGGGAGCATCGAGAAGCACAAAGCTAGGTTCGTGGCTAGAGGATTCTCTCAGAAAGAGGGAATAGACTATGAGGAAACCTTTGCCCTAGTTGTTCGTTATACATCCGTCAAAACCATCTTTGCTCTTGGAGCATCTAAGGGATGGAAGATACACCAGATGGACGTGAAGACAACATTTCTAAATGGTGTAATTGAGGAAGAGGTATATATTGAGCAACCTAATGGCTTTGAGGTTCATGGGAAGGAGTCTCATGTTTGCAGGTTGAAGAAGGCATTGTATGGCCTTAAGCAGGCTCCTCGTGCTTAGTACAAAAGAATTGATCAATACCTGATGAGTTTGGGTTTCTCTAAGAATGATGCTGATTCAAACCTTTACTTCAAGGTAATTGATGGCGAAGCATTGATTTTGGTTCTCTATGTTGATGATCTAATTCTTACTGGAGAAGAACACCTCATTTTCAAATGCAAGGAGTTAGCTTCTAAATTTGAAATGAAGGATCTTGGTCTCATGCACTATTTCCTTGGTCTAGAATCATGGCAGAAGCCGGATGAGATCATTCTGAGTCAAGGGAAGTATACTATTGACATTTTGAAGAGATTTGGTATGATGGATTGTACATCCATGTCTACTCCTATGGAGACCAACTTTTAGAAGCTTAAGGAGGCTGCAACTAGTTCAGATTTGGTGGATCCTACTATGTACAGACAGTTGATTGGATCGTTGATGTATCTAGTCGATACTAGACCAGATATTTTCTATGCAGTGAGTGCACTTAGTCAGTTCATGTGTGAACCAAGGCAAATACACCTAGTTGCAACAAAGCATATTTTGAGATACTTGCGTGGCATAGTTGGGTATGGCTTGACATATTCTTCTGGTGTGGACTTGAAGCTGCATGGTTATACTGATTCCGATTGGGCAAGGTGTGTCACTGATCGGAAGAGCACCTTTGGATGTTGATTCAATTTGGGGTCTGTTATGATCTCCTGGTGTAGCAGGAAGCAATCTTCAATGGCACTAAGCACCGCAGAGGCAGAGTATATTGTAGCATGTGTGGCATCTTGAGAAGCGGTGTGGCTTCAAAAGCTCCTTGTAGGATTGTTTGGACAATCATTGGAGCCTATTATCATTCATTGTGATAATCAAAGCTGTGTGAAGCTTTTTGTCAATCCAGTGTTTCATGACAGGACCAAGCATGTTGAGATCAAATACCACTATATCAAAGATATGGTATTGAGGAAAGCAATTCAATTGAGATACATTAGCATTGATGAGCAGACGACAGACATTCTCACTAAGCCCCTCTCCAGAGTAAAGTTTGTGTAGTTCCGAGACAAGCTTGGTATTGTGGAGAATGAAGCTCTAGCTGAGAGGGAGTCTCAGCTTTAGTGATCTTCTATGATTTGCTTTAATGCATTTCTCTCTATAAGAGAGATTTGAGGTGCAAGCCCTTGTTTCCACCCTCTGGGAGCAGCCAAGGTGGATGTCATGTGTGTGACTCCATGACATCACGTGAGAGAGTCCGTGATGATTTCCGTGTACTTGTGTTTATTCACCCTCTGGGAGTATCTATGGTGAACGTCATGATGAGATGACGACATCACGTTGAGTGATGGGCACTTGTGCACATTTACCATTCATGGGAGTAGCCATGATGGTTGATATCATGATGAGGTGATATGCTATCACAATGAGGTGATATGCTCTTTTCACACATGGGTATAGCCATGGTGTTTGTCATCACGATGAGGTGATATGACTTGTACAACTAGAAGTATTCCTCCCTAGCTGAGAGGGAGTGTTGATGTGTACAACATCTAGATGACTACTTTGAGCCACGATTTGAGAAGATAAATTTAATATAGCCTTTGGCTATTTAATTTATCTGAAAGTTGATATTGATTATGAAAAGCGCCTATATCAAATAATAATAAAATAATAAACAAATATAATATTTAATAGCCGACTTGGGATGTGCTATTTCTAGAGGCCGACTCTAAGTTTTTGAAGAGACACGTCTTCTTTTGTGGGCCGACTTCTTTCCTTGAAAGGACGCATCCTCTCCTTCCAACGGATATAAACATGAGTGATGATCACTCATTTGATCATCAAGTTCATTCATCATAATTCACATTTCTAGAAGAAGTTCAGACGTGAGCAACATATCATCATTTTGTAGCAGCAGATCGATCTCAAGGAGAAACATATTTACTTGTATCAGCATCTAGGAGAGGTGCGATTATTCATTGTATCAAAATCGGCATTGTGTTATGCTTGAGTTGTAAGCAGATTTCTGCTCTTATATAAGAGATATATTTGCTAGGTTTTTCTCCCTCGAGTTGGAGGGTTTTCCCAGGGTATCTTGTTGTGTTCATTGTCTTAAGTGCTGCATTTTCTGATTGCTTTCAGTTTATATACATCCGATCATAAAAACTAACACATAATACATGGGTTTGGTGAATTTTAACACTAGTTTTATCTGCCTGCATGATTTCCTTGTCAGTAGGGTTTATATGTGATAGACTCATGTAGTCCCGCACATTTGGCATTGTTTTTATTTTGGTTTGCTATGAGGACTTAGTGTGACAAGAGGCTAGGGTTTATCCACTTATGACGATTGATTGCCAATGCTTTGAAACTACAACGATGGGAAGATTTCATTTGTTGAAGCTAACCAACCAAGGTTAGAAATGAGCATCCAAACGCAGTTGTATTTTTGCATGTTTAGTTCACAAATTTTGTGGATAGTTCCAAAGAAGCAAAAATCGGTAAAAGTTGTGAAAATCGTGATTTTAAAAAATTGTCAGGCGTTGTGATTTCCACCTCGATTTTTTTGCTTATTTTTTGCAGATCGTTGATTGGGAAAAATTGTTGAAAATTGCTTTTTTTTTCTTCATGCTAAAAATTGCCATAAAATTGCGATAACAACTCTTGTGTAAAAACCCCAAATTTCGTGCGGTTCTTCTATTAATAAGGGTCGCGATAAGTTAAGGATAGTATTGGAAGCTGATTTGGATTGGAACATTTTGCGATTTGCGAAGCTTTGACTTGGGACGCACTCGAGTTATTTGTGGCCACTGTCGACTCTGCCCTACACTGCAAATATGTTCCTTTCTTTCTAAAATTGCACATTTTAGAATTTATACAAAAAATAAATTAAACAATTTTCTTAATAATATTGAGGATAGACGAGTGCAAATACAATTAAGCCATGGCCAATGTGAGCAAAATATATGAATGTAAGCATTTGCCAAAATGTTCAACCTTAAAAATATAGTTTGTGGAAAGTAAGATTTACATGTCTTCATTTTTTCCCTTCCTTCGAAGAAAAGTAGATCTCTTGAGCTCAAATTGAAATCAAAGGCAAAAAAGGGAAAATAGAGACTCAATGGCACATTTAGAAAATAATTTCAAGCTGAATTTTCTTTTTTAAATAGAGACCCACTGATTGTTGGAAAGCAACTAACTACTGTACATCTCACGTGGATCTTGTCTTGTAGCTCAAATCAACTCTAACGTCTCATTGTATGTGCAATTATAGACTTAACATTGAATAGTCAAGACTCAGGAAGCTGTACACCGTTTGTACATCATGCCATTAAAGTTTTCTCGACAAAAAATTTCGTATCTTTCAAATCTCCGTCATATGTCTCTAAGAGATCATCACAAATTGCAAGAAGCTGATCTGCAAGTGGAGGAATGCCATGATTTCTACCATCATTATATGTGTGTGCTTTATCCACAATTAGAGCAACATCTTGTTGAAATTCATCTTGACTTTTGTAATCAAGCCTTTTAACTTTCCACTTAATTGTAGTAAGATCCATTGGATGTTCCACATTAGAATAGTCTTGAGCCTCCTTCTTGGATACAGGTTTTAGAAACAAAAATGACACATCAGGCTCACTTCTACGTTTGTCCACTATAGTTTCCAATATTTTTGACAAATTAGCCTGCAAAAGGAGCAAATAACTTAACATGGTAAAACAAAGACATCCTTGCATTATCAATTCATAAATTCAACTACTGACATTTATAAAGATGTTGAAATACCTCTCCTCCTCTTTGTCACTTTGAAGATTGGTGTAATGCCCCCTTTTGGGATAACCCCAATTCTTGCCCTAGAATCACAAGTTCAATGTAGTTAGGGTTATAACTTAACAATTAAACATAGTTCCACTGAGTTTTGGGGACAGGGACAAGGGGACAGCAAGGGACGGGTTTCGGGGGCGGGGGGCCTAAGTTTGGGGGCGGCGAGGGGACGGCGACGGGGGGTGGCGGGGGAGCAGTGCATTGAAATACATATAGTACTTGAAAAATTAGTTATAAAAAGATGTATAATTGTAAAAGCAAGGCCCTTGATGCATTCAGTAAACAATTCACATGCCTTGCCTGTGCTTCCACATTTTGATGCATTCAAATTTTAGTCAAACAGTCTACATGTCTTGCCTGTGCTTCCACATTTTGTAGACCAATGACCATAAATTTATAAAATAAATTATAATATAAATAAAATTTATTGATAAAGTAAAAACTAAAAACAATTATTAAATTATTTTATAAATTTTTATTTCAAAATTCACTGTGAACTGTGAAGTTTTGAAATTTGAGAATCTCAAATCAGAAAATATTAAATAATAAATTAAAAAAAATTTGATTCTTTGGAAGTTTGGAACAAATGTTACGAATCCCTCAAAGGGATTCGTTCCACAGTCCACTTCCAGCTGTGCTGCGTTGCCCTTGCCATGGGTATTTCAAATGAAAAATAAAAATAAAAACCAAAACCTAAAGCTAAAAAATCATATAAAAATTAAAATGCAAGCAGCAAAATACCTCTGGTTCAGCAATTCTCAGTCCAGATGCAGTCGCGACTTGCACAGGCACGCACAAGTAATGTGAAATGAAAAATAAAACAAAAAACTTTAATTTACATTGACTTCAGATTCTTAGAAGTCTTAAAAATTTAATAATATAATATATTATTTTTATATTAAACTTTAATTTTAAATATTACTAAATTTTTGTTTTTTTTAAAAAAAATCATCATTTAATGGGGGACGTGGGAAACTTGGAGTCTTGGAGACGCCTAGAAGACTCCGAGACGTGACAAAGTCTCCTTTTGAAGGAAACGTTCAGGAAACGACGAAGGGACGGGGGGACGGTGAGGGGACGTTTCCTTGAGGTCTCCGCATCTCGAAAACGTCCTCGTCTCCGAGACGGCTCCTTTTTTGGGAGGGACGTGTCCCCATGGAACTATGCAATTAAATGCTTTAAGCTGGATAAATATTGGTTTAGGTCCTGCAATCATGTTAGATAATATTGAAATATAATTCATATGATCAAACATATATAATAAATGTTTTATCTATTTAAATCATGTAAATACCTAACTATTTTAAATAATATAAACCACCCGATATCCATAATGCACATTGGAAGTTAGATCATAATGGGACTTGCATGAGGAGCATGATAAGCTCGCTCGAAGCTATCCATACCAAGCCCAAGAGCAGATATACCATCCCTCTTGGCCCTCAAGTGGCACACATAGTCATCCAACATGGGGTAGCGTACTTGGCGGACAAACTTGTATCTGCATTCCCTACCATTGCTGCCTTATCCATCCCTCTTATGGAAAAAGGCTACCATAGGAGGCCTGTAGACATCCTCTCCTTAAGCCCAAGGGTGAATATCACCCCTAGCTCTAAGTGGCAGACACAGTCACCCATCATGGAGTGGCATACTTAGGAAGAAGTCTAATATCTGCTCAACCCACTGGTATCTCGCCCGTTCCTCCTCATGGTTGCTTGATGAGTAAATAAATACAAACTATACCAATAATAAATATATCATTACATACAATAATCATGATAGAGCATACCACAATAGTTATTAACACGTAAGATGGCTATACAACAATAGTTGTAATAGTTATTGATTCTGTCCTTGAGTGGCAGATAACTCACTTAGGTCTGCCTCCACGCCTTCTAATATTCAAAATCTATTTGCTGTTTCACTGTATATTTGCAATTAAGTTTGATTGATGTATACAATCTGCAGATTGCCTGAGTAGTGAATGCATTTATCAAGATGATTGACGATTTAATATTTAGAAGATATTATCCTTGTTGAGTAATGTATTGACTCCTCTTGATCTAATTGATGAAACAACGATAACATCTCCAAATAGGCACGAATCAGACCTTAGTAGCAATAGACCTGAGCTTCAACAAACCCAAAAATGGCACTGCTTCCAAGAAAGGGTGACTAGGTTATAAAAATCATTACTTTACCAATAAATGCAAGTAGATACTTGAAATGGGGTGCCCAAACATGAGGAATGCAATAAGAAAATACCCAAATCAAAAAACCAAGCAAGCATGGAGCTACAAACAGATTTCACTTTCAGACCTTGGCAAAAAATAATTTTCAGAATTTTGGAAATGCAACTAAACCTTTAAAGATGGATTCAAATCACCTTCAAACACCACCAATAACGAAGCCAAGAATCAAACACACCAAAATCTTCGAACTCACATCAAAACACTAAGAAAATCTTCATTATTCATCCTCAAAAGTGATTTGGTGATGATTCAGAGCTGTTACAAAGGTTTAAAAGCTTTTTTTTTAAAATCTGGAAACTACTTTACCAGGGCCTAAAAATGAAAAAACAGTTCATAACTTTGTGCATGTTTGAAGTTTCATTTTGGGTATTAGTCCTTTGGCTTCTTCTAATTTGTGCGCCCCGTTTCAAGTATTTATTTGCATTATTTGGTGAAGAAGTGAATTTTAGAGCCTACTCACATTTTTTTGGGAGTCGTACTATTTTTCTGAGTTACTGAAAGTGCAGGTCTACTACTATAGAGGTCTGAAACGTGTTTTCTTGCGGTTATTATAGCTTTTTTTTTGCGGTAACAAAGTTTAGGAAGAGTACCATTTTTATATGCTCGCTCTATGATGCAAGTTTGCTATGTATGAAGGATTTAATGACTGTGTTGGCTCCAATCAGGTCTGCTACATTTTTGTATCAGGTCTAATATACATTACTTTAAGTCTGAAAATGTTGTAGGCTTAATTGCTTCAATGTCTTGTATGAATCTCATTGAAATTGAAGCTTTTTGTTGTATTTTCTGTTATGTTATATTTCTTATGCACTCTTATGAATGATGCAAAAACACATGAACAACAAACATTACAAACAACAAAACAAAACCAACAACAAACAAAGAAATTTCAAAAAAAAAAATCAGAGGTGACAATTATAGTGGTGCCATTGTAATATACATTCATGTTTTTTTTTTTAAATCACCAATTGCTGATTGTATTGTTTTGTTGATTATAATGCTTGTTGTTTCATGCGTTTTGCATCACTCACAAGAGTGCATAGGAAATAAAACATAAATAAAAATACAATAAAAAACTTTTTTTTTCAAATAGATTCATAACAAGACATGAAAGCAATGAAGACTTTAACATTTTTAGGCTTTAAAAAATGTATACCAGACTTGATACAAATGTGTTGAAGATTTGTTTTGAGCCAACACAACCATTCTACTGATCTTACATTTCAAGTTATCATCATGGGGTGAGCATATATATATGTGAAACCTTCTTAGACTCCGTCATTGCGATGAAACAACGATAACATCTCCAAATAGGCACAAATCAAACTTTATTAGCAGTAGACTTGAGCTTCAACAAACCCAAAAATGACACGACTTCCAAAAAAGGGTGACTAGGTTATAAAAATCATTACTTTACCAATAAATGCAAGTAGATACTTGAAATGGGGTGCCCAAACATGAGGAATGCAATAAGCAAATACTCATATCGGAAAACCAAGCGAGCATGGACCTACAAACAAATTTCACTTTCAAACCTTGGCAAAGATAATTTCCAGAATTTTGGAAATGCAATCAGACCTTTAAAGATGGATTCAAATCACCTCCAAACACCACCAATAACGAAACCAAGAATCAAACACACCAAAATCTTTGAACTCACATCAAAACACTAAGAAAATCTTCATTATTCATCCTTGAAGGTGATTTGGTGATGATTCAAACCTGTTTCAAAGGTCTGAAAGCTATTTCTTTGAAATCTGGAAACTACTTTACTAGGGTCTGAAAATGAAAAACAATTCATAACTCTATGCATGTTTGAAGTTTCATTCTGGGTATTACTCTTTAGGCTTTCTATGATTTGTGCGTCTCGTTTCAAGTATTTATTTGTATTATTTGGTGAAGAAGTGAATTTTAGAGCCTAGTCACCTTTTTTTGGGAGTCATGTCATTTTCTGGGTATACTGAAAGTGCAGGTCTACTACTATAGAGGTCTGAAATGTGTTTTCTTGCGGTTATTATAGTTGTTTCTTGGCGGTAACAAAGTTTAGGAAGAGTCCCATTTTTATATGCTTGCTTCATAATGCAAGCTTGCTATGTATGAAGGATTCAATGACTATGTTGGTTCCAATTAGGTCTGCTACACTTTTGTATCAAGTTTGATATACATTTGTTTAAGTCTGAAAATGCTATAGATTTCATTGTTTCAATGTTTTGTATGAATTTAATCTAAAGTAAAGTTATTTGTTGTATTTTCTGTTATGTTATATTTTTGATGCACTCTTATGAATGATACATAAACAAGAAACATTAAAAACAATAAAACAAAACCAACAACAAATATAAATTTCAAAAATCAGGTGTGACTTTTATAGTGGTGTCACTGTAATATATACCCTTGATTTTTTTTGAAAATCACTGATTGTTGATTGTATTGTTTTGCTGATTGTAATGCTTGTTGTTTCATGTGTTCTGCATCATTCACAAGAGTGCATAGGAAATAGAACATAAACGGAAATAAAATAAAGAATTTCTTTTTTGAATAGATTCATAACAAGACCTATTTTGAACCAACACAACCATTCTATTCATCATACATTGCAAGCTATCATCATGGGGTGAGCATATGCATATATGAAACTTTTTTAGACTCTATCATCACAATGAAACAACAATAACATCCCCAAATAGGCACGAATCAGACCTTAGTAGCAATAGACCTAAGCTTCAACAAACCCAAAAATGGCACGACCCCCAAAAAAAGTGATTAGACTCTAAAAGTCATTGCTTCATCAATAAATGTAAGTAGATACTTGAAATGGGGCACCCAAACATGAGGAATCCACTAAGCAAATACCCAAATCAGAAAACCAAGTGAGCATGGAGCTACAAAAAGATTTCACTTTTAGACCCTAGCAAAAGATAATTTCCAGAATTCTGGAAGTGCAAGTGAACTTCTAAAAATGGATTCAAATCACCTCCAAACACTACCAATAATGAAACCAAGAATCAAACACACCAAAATCTTCGAACCCACATCAAAACACTAAGAAAATCTTCATTTTTCATCCCCCAAAAGTGAAGAAAATTAAAAACTCTATTAGCACAGTGGTGATCTTTGAAGTAGAACCACTCCAACCAGCTAGGGTGGATCTCTGACCATCGAAACCAGTGTTAGAAATGAGGGTTTTCCTCCTCAATTAGCTGCAATCAAAATCTGGAATTATTCTAGCATAGTCTCCTTAAGTTGCCAAAATATCCATATCTCCAAATGAATAAATAGAGAAAGGGGGAGAAATTAGGGCAACATCATTTTGAATTCACTTTTCCCTCCAAAACCCCACGCCCCCTTCATGAGCCTTTTTATTTTATTTTATTCAAAATACCTCCCTTGGACATCTATGTTCATAAGGAAACTATTTCGCTTTTGTTGCCTTCTAAACTAATGTTAAGTCATTACATTGGGCTCCAAGGCACTTTTTACATGACCCCTTGACCGTTTTCACTTAAATTAAAGAAATTTTATTAAAATAACTTAAGTGAAAAATACAAATAATAATTAAATCAAACCTTAGCCATGTTAATGCCCAAATTGGAAATAAGCATTGCTGAAGTAGCCTTGGCCAGGACCAGTTACTGAAAATAAACTTACTATTTATAGCAATTGCTAAAAAAGTAAATACTCCAAATCACCAAACTAACACAAAACATTAGAGTTCACTTGACAATTGCCACACATTGCCCAAATAAGAAACCCTGCACTGCACTGTTGCTAGGACCAGTTACTAAATATAATACTTATTAAAACTAGTAAGTGGGTCAAAACCAAACTAGCCTGAATAAGGACTCCAAAAATGGGGACATTACATGCTACTTATTTAATGTAGGTCAGCTGTCTTTTATTAATCGTTTGATTTTATTTATTTATAAGGTTTGTGACTTCCCTAATTTTTGTGCAGGTTGCAAGGGGGCATGATAGTTTGCCCTGGCCAAGATTGCTTGTCCTCAAGTAATCAACTCAATCTTGTAGATTCGTATTGCTCCCTCTTGTGATGTAATTAGCTTTCTTTGGTGTGTTTAGTTATTGAAAATTCTATAGCTAGTTACGCCCAACTTAATACTATAATGATATCCTAGGAGACTAGTTATTAGTATGCTACTAACAAGGTTAATTCTATTATCTTATGTACTACTATTTTCCAATATCTCTTAACAACAAAACCAAGAGTTGGAAATTGGTACGATTTGTTATTTCAGACAAGTTTTCTCTCATCTCACTATTGTAAGTATCCTAGGCTATGATACAAATTCTTCATTACCCCTTTGTTGAAATCAATGATAGAAAAAATGTTTGCATTCTTCATTATGATGGATTATGGGGGTGTTGTGAATAACGGGATCCTTTGAGCAAGCCAATCTCTCATTTGAGTAAAGGATTTGGGTGTTCTTTACCAGACATTGTCCAATCAAATGGGAGTAAGTATAATTTCCCTTCAATAAGTATGTTTTATTTCACATAACAGGGTTTGAGTCAAGATGGATTGTTTTATTTCACATAATAGGGTTTGAGGCAAGATAGATTCTAATGAAGATGTAATATCTTATTGGTTTTTGTAACACTTAACCTAGTCCAACATTTTTTAACATATAGACTCATTAATGATATGTTATAACCTTCTAAGTATATATTTTCTAGATAATACTTACGTACAAATCTATTGGATTGATTGAGTCAATAAAACGAAAGATGTATGATCATTTAGCATTCCTAGCAAGCAATAGAAGGACCTAAGTTTATAGGTTTACCCTAATATCCAATTCTTGCCCCATTTTCCAAATCAATTGGGGGTTATTACTCCCCTTGTTTGGTACTGAATTTATTTTCATATCTTGGGAAAGTATTGTTTTATTTTACTTTATTTAAACAATATCAATTTATTCCAAAGTTTGAAAGGCGAGAATGATCCTAGGATTTGTGGGTTATGGGCCTATAAATGTAACTTAGCATAGGCTTATGTGACAATTGTTGATGTTAATACAGCGTCGGTCTTCACTAAGACCCATATTAATCATGAGCCGACCTTATATTTGATTTATTTCATGTACTTATTCTGGCCGACTTTAATTGTTATTAAATATTTATCAAAGGCCGACCCAAGTGAAGAGGCGCCTAGGAGATATAAATACAAGGTCACTTCTTGGCTATGTAGAACAATTCGAATATAAACAAGTTCGCATTTTTGGCAGAGCAGAATTCGCAGTCTTAGAAGAAGTTCATACTTAATCAGCAGATCATCATCTTGTAGCAGCAGATCATCATTTTGTAGCAGCAGACCGATTTCAAGGAGAAACATATTCATTTGTATCTTTGCATCTAGGAGAGGTGCTATTATTCATTGTATCAAATTCGGCATTGTGTTGGGCCTGAGTTCAAGCAGATTTCTGCTCTTATTCCTTCAATATATAAGAGATATATTTGCTGGGTTTTTCTCCCTCAAGAGGAGGGTTTTCCCAGGGTATCTTGTTGTGTTCATTGTCTTATGTGTTGCATTTCTTTTATTCAATTGGTTAAATTAATCTGATCTAAGAAACACTAACATGGTATCAGAGCGGGTGTGAAAAAAGATCGTGATCAGATTAGTTCGCAACACTTATTCTTTTTCAGTCTATCTTCCAAATTTCTCAAGATGGTGAACGGTCTGAAAATCGAGGATAGACTCGAAGGGATCTCGAATTACATATCATGGAGATTCAGGTTCATGCTAACCTTGGAAGAGAATGATTTGGCTGAGTTTGTGAAAACAAAAGTTCCCGAACCTGAGGGGGAAGAAGAGAAGCTGCAATGGAGGAAGAAAGACACTAGGGCAAAGAAAGCATTGGTTGATTCCGTCAAGAATCATATTGTACCAATTATCTTCAAGTTGGATACAGCAAGAGAGATGTTTACAACCTTGGAAGAGATGTACGAAATCAACAACACCAGTCGTGCCCTTGCTCTGAAGCAACAACTTCATCATGTGAAAATGGAAAAAGAGAATCTGTTATTACATACTTCATGAGGATTTCAGAGATAAAAGATCAGCTCTCCACTATTGGTCACATGATTGATGATAAAGAACTGACTATGCTTGCTCTCAATGGTCTTCCGCTTTCATGGGAGGCATTCATCCAAGGAATCAGTGCAAGATCCGAACTCCCTAAGTTTGATCGATTGAGGATTGATTGCATTCAAGAAGAGTCAAGACTAACAGCAAGGGGGATTGGTCAAAGCTCAAAGAATGAAGAATTACAAGTTCTTACCTCTCATTCATCAAACAAAGGAAAAGGCTTTAAGAAAGGATTCTTCAAAAGGAATCGAGAAGATGGAAATGATGATGCTCCTACCTTCAAAAGAAAACGAGACATGTCCAAGATTCAATGTTTTCGTTGTGATAAGTATGGTCACTTTGCGAGGGTGTGCCCTCAACGACCTAAGCTTCAAGTTGCCACTGCAGATGTTGAAGAAGTCACTCCACAAAAGGACTCCAGTAATTATCTATTTTATTCAGCCTTGTCTAGCAATGTTTCTACGGACTCTTACACTTGGTTGATTGACAGTGGTGCTTCTAGACACATCACCGGATTCAGAAGTCACCTTTCAAACTTAATGGAAAGCAACTCTAGTGATCAAGTTGTTATTGGAGATGATGCTAGATATTCTGTAAAAGAGTTTGGAAATTCCACTCTTCACTTGGATTCTGGAATTTCTTTGGAATTGAATGATGTACTGTTCGTACCAGGGATAAAGAGAAACCTTGTTTCAATTTCAGCATTAGAAGACAAAGGTTATCAAGTTGCCTTCTCTAAAGGGAAAGTTCTTATATGGGCAAAGAACTCCAGCTTCAAATCTGCTCAAATGATTGGAGTTAGACATGAATGTCTCTACATGCTGTGCACTCGTCCTCTTCAAGCACTTGTGCATAACAGTACCAGCATGTGTGAACTTTGGCATCGAAGATTGGCTCACATCCACTTTCGTGCTCTACCTATCATGGAGAAGATAGTCCTTAGGTCTTCGAAATTAGATCAAGAACATGAAGGAATTTTATGCAAAGGGATGTGCCCTTGAGAACACAAAAGATGCATTCATTCAGTGAAATGAATCTAAATGTCATGTTCTTGATCTCATTCACTTTCTGATTTGTGTGGTCAATGACTATTATCATCTAGTGGTTTCTTGTATTATATTATTTTCATTGATGATTACTCTAGAAAGACTTGGATCTATTTCTTGAGATCTAAAGAATCAGAAGAAGTATTAGAAAGATTCAGAGAATTCAAAGCACAGATTGAAAATCTGTCTGGGAAGAGGATCAAAGTATTGAGATCCGATAATGGTGGAGAATACACTTCTGGCATTTTTTGAGACTTTTGTATTGAAGCAGGGATTAAGAGGGAGTTCAGTGTTCCCTATAATCCACAACAAAATGGTATTGCTGAAAGGAAGAATAGGTCTATTGTGGAAGCGGTGAAAGCTATGATCCATGATCAGAACTTACAAATTTCTCTTTGAGTGAAGCATCCAAGAACAGTCTATGTTCAAAAGCGAAGAGTCCCCACAGGATCTTAGAGATAAAACTCTGAAGAAGCATTCTCAGTGAAGCTGAAGTTGAATCATTGAGGATCTTTTGGCTATCCGGTCGTGTTCATATTCCAAGGAAAAGAGAACAAAGCTAGAACCTTCAGGAAGAAAGGAATTCTTGTAGGCTACAGTGAGACATCAAAAGCTTACAGGATCTACATTCCAGGACAGAAGTCTATTGAAATTAGTAGAGACGTCACATTTGAGGAAGATGTTGCTTATAGGAAGTCCAAAGGCACTCCGATGGAGGTCGATGAAGAAGAACCTCCTCAAGATATGGAAGTTGACCATATCCCAGAGAATCTGAAGGAGGATACAGAACCTAAAGAAGATATTGATCCAGCTGAGCCTTTGGATCCTATTGATGGGCCTCTAGACATTGTGATTGGAAAGAAAAGACCTCTTTGGGCTCGCAGGACAATGCAGGAAGCAGAAAGGTTT